>CM077086.1:170736751-170904243 GCA_039513925.1 Platanthera zijinensis
AATTTTAACCGGGATCGCGTTTTTCAGCACGTGCTGTGTTATTTTTCAGGCGCGCGCATTATTTCACCGGGCGGGGGATATTTCTGCCCGATCAGTGTTATTTCTCTCGGCGCTCGGTTATTTTGTACGGGTGCGGTTATTTTTCCAGAGCGCGCATCTCACGCGCCCCGCAGCCGAGAAAATGTCTTTTTCTCTCCCAAGACGTGTTTTTTTGTCCGGCCGACGCATCATTTATTTCCCGGGCGCGCGTTATTTTGCTCGGGCGCGGATTATTTTACCCGGGCTCGCGTTATTTCTCCCGGGCTCGCGTTATTTCGCCCGGCGTGCATTATTTCACCCGGGCAAGGGTTATTTCGGTCGGGCGCGTGTTATCTCGCCCGTGCGCCCGTTATTTCGGCCAGGCACGCGTTATTTTTCACGGGCGTGCGTTATTTTGCCCGAGCGCATGTTATTTCGCCCGGGCGCGCATTATTTTGCCCGAGCAGGAGTTATTTTTCCCGGGCATGCATTATTTCTCCCGGGCGAGCGTTATTTTGCTCAGGCGCGCTTTATTTCTCCCGGGCGCGGATTATTTTGCCCGGGCTCGCGTTATTTCGTCCGGCCGCGCATTATTTCACCCGTGCGGGGGTTATTTCGCCCGATCATGCATTATTTCTCCCGGACGTGCGTTATTTCGCTCGTGCGGTATATTTCGCACGGTCACGCGTTATTTTTCCTGGGCATGCGTTATTTCGCCCTGATGCATGTAATTTTGCCCGGGCAAGCGTTATTTTGCCCGGGCGCGTGTTATTTCGCCCGGGCGTGCGTTATTTCGCCCGGAAACGCGTTATTTCACGCGCGCGCGTTGTTTTCTTCGGGCACGCGTTTTTTTGCCAGGGCGCGTTTAATTTCGCTCTCGCGTGGGTTATTTTGCCCTCGCGTGGGTTATTTTCCCTGGGCGCACATTATTTTACTCGGGCGTGCTTTATTTCTCCTCGGTGCGCGTTAGTTTTCCCGGGCGCGCTTTATATCTCCTTGGCGCGCGATATTTCTCCCGGGTGTGGATTATTTTTCCCGGGCTCGCGTATTTCGCCCGGGATCGCGCTATTTCGCCCTATCTATCGTTATTTCGCCCGAGTGCGCATTATTTCACCCGAGTGGGGGTTATTTCGCCTAGTTACGTGTTATTTTTCCCGGACGGGCATTATTTCGCTCGAGCGCGCGATATTTCGCCCAGGCACGCATTATTTTGCTCGGGCGAACGTTATTTTTCCCGGGCAGGCATTATTTCGCCCGAGCGCGCTTTATTTTTCCCGGACTTGCGTTATTTTTCCTGGGCGCGCGTTATTTCGCCCAAGCGCACGTTATTTCGCCCGGGCGCGCGTTATTTCGTGGGGCACGCGATATTTTGTCGGGCATGTGTTATTTCGCCCGGGTGCGCTTTATTTTGCTCACGCGCGAGTTATTTGTCCGGGCGCGGATTATTTTGCCCGGGCTAAGATTATTTCGCCCGGGCTCGCGTTATTTCGCCTGGGCGCGCATTATTTCACCCGAGAGTGGGTATTTCGCCCAGTCACGCGTAATTTCGCCCGAGCGCACGCTATTTCGCCCGTGCACGTGATATTTCGCCCAGGCACGCGTTAATTTGCACAGGCTCGCGTTATTTCTCCTGAGCGCATGTTATTTCTCCCGGGCGCGCGATATTTCGCCCGAGCGCCTGATATTTCTCTCTTGCGCGCGTTATTTCCCCCGGGCACGCGATATTTTGCTCGGGCGCGCGTTATTTCACCCGGGCGCACGTTATTTTTCCCGGGCACGCGTTATTTCCCAATGCGCGTGTAATTTCGCCCTGGCGCGCTTTATTTCGCTGACGCGCATGTTATTTTGCTCGGGCTCGCAGTATTTCGCCCTGGCGCGCGTTATTTCTCCCTAGCGCGCGTTATTTCACCCTGGTGGGTGTTATTTTGCCCGGGCGGGGGTTATTTTGCCCGGGCTCGCGTTATTTTGCCCGGGCACGTTATTTCGCTCGGCGCACGTTGATTCGTACTGACGCGCGTTATTTCACACGTGCGCTTTATTTCTCCCGAGCGCGCGATATTTCGCCCGGGCGTGGATTATTTTGCCCGGGTGTAACATCCCTACCCGTTACATGGGATATAGTAGAAGTTCCGGTCGGGGCCCCACACCATATTCCACAAACAGGCGAAGAGGTCACTATATAATTTCAAAACTACCAACGATTCCTAACACAGAGCATTCTAGCGGAAGCTTCATGGTTGAAAACTTTGAACTCAAGGATAACAACAGAAATGTCCACTACTAATAATTAGGAATGTATACAACCCAATACACAGGGTACATGGCCTTATGGCCTTACAAGTTACTCTTAACAGGAGTGTGGTTTACAAACATCGGCTTGCAGGCCGGCCACACATGAACAAAAGTAAAGCAAAGTAAAGCCTTCAAGGGCAACAGCGCAATCAGGGCTTCAGCCCGCTATTTCCCGCTTGGGCAAGCTCCACTTGCAAGAAACAATCCACCAAGCGGCGCGAAAAAAGGAAACGGTCAGCATTTATCTGACCAATTATAACGACCCTGCCCCTTGCACGGGGCAGCGGAATTCCTTCCCTGCAAAGCATTTCATTAAGTAGCCAATAAATATCACAAACGTCGGCCTGACGGCCCGACGCTCCGTGCACTCAGGGCACCTTATTGGTGTACCGGAAAATCCAGGTCCCACCACAGTTTCAAGGTCTCTCCACCTTACGGTCCAGAAATGAGCATTCCCAGTCATTACGGCTCGCAGGCCTAAGACTCTCGCTATGAGATCCTAACAGGGACTTAAGCACCCAAGGTTAGACAAACATAATGCGGGTACAGATCCGCCTTGCCTGTTACTCATCATCGTCAGACGTCACACCGGACCGACGCGGGTATAACATCTCCTTGCCCGTTCGCCACCAAGGCTTTTAGTTGTAGCACAACGGACCAATAGCACACATCATGGCACTCATGACCACTCGAGTTGAACACCAAGTATCAACTCTCACATTTTCCTGGACTTACTCCAGTACTTCCTGCTGCACCAAGCCACAGGTATACACCAAGGGACTCCAAACAAACAATCAACAAACACGGAGTCTTCTCCGATTGCAAACAAAGCATCACCAATCCGTACTACTCTCTTCCGGATGGGCTTCACACAGAATTCCTAACCGTACTACTCACTTCCGGTTCTAATGCAACAAACATGGGATGAACCACCGATCCCACGGGAATCACTTCGCGTTCCACCTTTTGGTGGAGGATTCCTATGCAAATGCAGAAAAGAATGACTTCACATGTCCGAGTGGGAAATCATTACCCTTGCAGCACGTTTTGTCGCCATGGAGAAAACTACACTGTTGGAAAGGACCGAAACGCTCTTGCCTCCGCGAATCTAAATTCGGCACGCGACTCGGACCGCCGTAGCACCACCGGCGGCCTGATTCCTCTTCTTCTTCCTCCTCTTGCTCTCCCCTCTCTCTTCTCCTTAGAAAGAGAAAGCCAAAGATGAAATGAGGAATAACTTCCCCATTCCCGTCCACAAACCATCAGGAGGAAAGCCAGGACCGTTGGATCGTATTTAATAAAAACGAACGGCCCAGATAAACTCTTAAAATCATTTCAGATGGCCGAACACGGCTTTGCACACGGCCGTGTGCCTGGCCGTGTGCCCTGCTTGCACACGAAATCGTCGGTCCAGAGCAGGACACGGGTTGAGACATGCTCGTGTCTAAGGTGACACGCCCGGGTCGCCCAAACTGGCACGCCCGTATCGGTGGGCGTGTTCCATAACCGCTCTTTAGAACCGACACGACCCTCAGTGGACACGGGTCCTGACACGCCCGTGTCTGGATTGACACGGCCGTGTCGATCACGACATACCTGTGTCCCGAGCCGTGTACATGCCCCTTGAAACAGCCTAGTTTCCAGAGAAAGACATGTCATGTTGACACGCCCGTGTCAAAGTTGACACGCCCGTGTCAGCACCCCTGACACGCCCGTGACCTCTAGCCGGGAAAAACCAAGGGCTCCAAACCCATAAAAACACTTCCCATACCTATAGGGTTTTTGGGGCTTTACACCGGGCTTGCGTTATTTTGCCCGAGCTCGCATTATTTCGCCCGGGCGCGCATTATTTCACCCTGGTGGGGGTTATTTTGCCCGATCACGCGTTATTTCGCCCGGGCGCACGTTATTTCACTCGCGCGAGCGTTATTTTGCCCGGGCGCGCGTTATTTTGCCAAGGCGTGTGTATTTCACTCTCGCGTGGGTTATTTCGCCCTCGCGTGGGTTATTTCGCCTAGGCGCGCGTTATTTTAACCAAGCACGCATTATTTCTCCTGAGCGCGCGTTATTTTGCCCGGGCGCGCTTTATTTCTCCAGGGCGTGGATTATTTTTACCTGGGCTCGCGTTATTTCGCCTAGGCTCGCGTTATTTTGCCCGAGCGTGCATTATTTCACCCGGGCAGGGGTTATTTCGCCCGATCACTCGTTATTTCGCCCGAGCGCGTGTTATTTCACCCGTGCGAGCAATATTTCGCCCGAGCACGCGTTATTTATCCGGGGCGCGCGTTATTTTGCTCGAGCGCGTGTTACTTCACCCGAGAACGTGTTATTTTGCCCGAGCGAGTGTTTTTTTGCTCGGGCGCTCTTTATTTCTCACGGGCGCGCGTTATTTTGCCCGGGAGCGCTTTATTTTTCCCGGGCTCGCGTTATTTCTCCCGAGCTCGCATTATTTCGCCCGGCGTGCATTATTTCACCCGGGCGGGGGTTATTTCGCTCGGGCGCGCATTATTTCGCCCGTGCGCACGTTATTTCTCCCAGGAAGGCGTTATTTTGCACGGGCACGCGTTATTTTGCTCGAGCACGCGTTATTTTGTCAGGGCGCGCGTGATTTTGCCCAAGCACGCGTTATTTTGCCCGGGCAAACATTATTTCTCACGGGCACACATTATTTCTCCCGGGCGCACGTTATTTTGCTCGGGGCGCGCTTTATTTCTCCCGGGCACGGATTATTTTTCCCGAGCTCATGTTATTTAATCCGGCCGCGCATTATTTCACCCGTGCGGGGGTTATTTCTCCCGATCATGCGTTGTTTCTCCCGGACGCGCGTTATTTTGCTTGTGCGGGATATTTCGCACGGTCACGCGTTATTTTTCCCAGGCGCGCGTTATTTTGCCCCGTGCACGTTATTTCACCCGGGCGCGCGTTATTTTGCCCGGGAGCGCGTTATTTTGCCCGAGCATGCGTTATTTCGCCCGGGAGCGCGTTATTTCCCCCGGGCGCACGTTATTTCACGCGCGCGCGTTGTTTTGCTCGGGCGCGCGTTATTTTGCCAGGGCGCTTGTTATTTTGCTCTCGCGTGGGTTATTTGACCCTCGCGTGGGTTATTTTGCCTGGGCGCGCGTTAATTTGCCAGGGCGCGCTTTATTTCTCCTGGGCGCGCGTTAGTTTTCCCGGGCGCGCTTTATTTCTCCTTGGCGCGCGATATTTCTCCCGGGCGTGGATTATTACGCCCGGGCTCGCGTTATTTCGCCCGGGATCGCGCTATTTCGCCCGGGCAGGCGTTATTTTGCCCGGGTGCGCATTATTTCACCCGGGCAGGGTTATTTCGCCCAGTTATGCGTTATTTCACCCGGACGGGCATTATTTCGCTCGAGCGCGCGATATTTCGCCCAGGCACGAGTTATTTTGCACGGGCGAACGTTATTTCGTCCGGGCGGGCATTATTTCCCTTCTAGCGTGCGTTATTTTGCCCGGACTCGCGTTATTTTGCCCGGGCGGGCGTAATTTCACCTAGTCGCGCGTTATTTCGCCCGGGCGCACGTTATTTCGTGAGGCATGCGATATTTTGCTGGGCATGCAGTATTTCGCCCGGGCGCACTTTATTTAGCTCATGCGCGTGTTATTTGCCCAGGCACGGATTATTTTGCCCGGGATCAGATTATTTCGCCCGGGCTCGCGTTATTTCGCCCGGGCGCGCATTATTTCACCCGGGATGGGGTTATTTCACCCGGTCACGCGTAATTTTGCCCGGGCGAGCGTTATTTCGCCCGTGCGCGCGATATTTCGCCCGGGCACGCGTTATTTTGCACAGGCTCGCGTTACTTCTCCTAGGCGCACGTTATTTCGCCCGGGCGCGCGATATTTTGCCCGGGCGCGCGATATTTCGCCCGGGCGCGCGATATTTCGCCCGGGCACTGGATATGTCGCCCGGGCGCGCGTTATTTCGCCCGGGCACGCGATATTTTGCTCTGGCGTGCGTTATTTTGCCCGAGCGCACGTTATTTTTCCCGGGCACGCGTTATTTCCCCGTGCGCGGGTTATTTCGCCCGGTCGCGCTTTATTTCGCTGACGCGCGTGTTATTTTGCTCGGGCTCGCGTTATTTCGCCCTGGCACACGTTATTTTTCCCTGACGCGCGTTTTTTTCCCGTGCGGGGGTTATTTTGCACGGGCGTGCGTTATTTTGCCCGGGCGCGTGTTATTTCGCCCAGGTGCATGTTATTTTGTCAATGAGCGCGTTATTTTTCCCGAGCACGAGTTTTTTCGCCCGGGCGTGCATTATTTCGAACGGGCGCGCGTTATTTCGCCCGAGCGCGAGATATTTTGCCCGTGCGCGCGTTATTTCGCCCGGGCGCGCGTTATTTTGCCCGAGCACGCGTTATTTCCCCTGTGCGCACGTTATTTCGCCCGGGCGTACTTTATTTCGCTCACGCGTGAAAGAAAACTTAGGCAATTAATAATGCTCTGATACCAATTGAAAGTTTGGGGATAGATCTGATTTACTCTAGAGGGGGTGAATAGAGTGATTTAAAACTTTTGGTGTTTTTAAAATCTGTACAAGTAAAATAAGTGATAGTGGTAGTTATATGAAATGAAATAGAAACTAGGCTAAACTACACAATCACAGCACAGCAGAGCAAAGAAAAATGAACATACAGACAACACAAGAATTTATTGTGGTTCCAAAAATCTGGGTACATCCACTCTTCTACCACCCTGGTAGGAATCCACTAAATGTTTTTTGATCAGGTGACTGCCATCACAGGTTTTTGCTCAGTTGACCTGTCACCACAAGATCTATTTGCAGGGCGATCTCACAACCCTTTAGGCTTTTGATCAGGAGCCCAAAAACCAACACAAGAACTTTTGAAGGGAGTTTATAAACCTTTTTTACAGTGAGGTAAGCAGGTGATGTTTTCTTCTCTTTCTCTAAACAACAGAGAAGACTTAGTGGATTGCTGGTATCAAAGCTCCCCCTGAGATGTTGAAATGTTCAGGAAAACTTGGAGTTTTGCTCAGGGTGTAGGTCTTCAGATTGATGTTGATCTCCAGCATGCTTTTTAGACTGATTGTATTTGATTTCTCTTGAAAGCTTGGAAGACAGAATGAATTTTTAGAGAGAATGTCTTTTTGTGTCTGCCACTATCATTTAGTTGATTCTCTTACTTCTCGTTTTCTATCTTGTGTGATTGATATCAGATAATTCTTCTCTGTATATGTTCTGAATTTTAATTTTACTCCTTGATTGACTGTTGAATTCTAGGAACTTGGACAAACGGCTAGAAGGGCATTAATTTGATTCCTCAACTGTCCCAGTTATTAAGCCGAATTTTTTACTCTATGAAATCCAGTAATAATGCTGCCAATGAACGACTATATTCATAAGAATATATGCATTTAATTACTCAGAGCAATATAGGCAAAAATATATTAAACAACCTTGGTCAATCTGCAAATGAACTGTAGAGAAGGAAATACTGAACTGACAGATTTCGTCGACCTCAACAGATTTCGTCGACCTGAACTCAAAGTTCGTCGAGCTGAGAAATCATCTTCGTCGACCTGAGCTCAGCGAACATCAATATGAAAATATCTTGTTAATTCTGAGCTCCAAGTTCATCGATCAAAGAATCTGTCTTGAGGGAAGAAATCGTCGACCTGAGCTCGAATATCGTCGAGCTCAACTCAGAGAAAGAACTCTGAGTTCGTCGATCTGAGATCGACGATCGTCAAGCTGAGTTCGAAGAACTTCGAACTGATAATCTGAACTCTGAATTCTTCTAAGTCTTGAGACTCCTTAAGTCCACTACAGGATGGTCCATGAAGCTTGATTCTAAAGACTAGCCAAAACTCTAGGACTGACAAACTTGACCATGGCTATACAAGGTGGGTCAAACATCATAATAGTGAACCATAGCCCAAATCCAAACTAGGGATCCAACAACGGTCGCGTTATTTGCCCGAGCGAAGATTATTTCTCCCGGACTCGCGTTATTTTGCTCATGCTCGCGTTATTTTTCCCGAGCGAATTATTTTGCACGGGCTCTCATTATTTCTCCTGGGCACGCGTTATTTCATTGGGGCGGGCGTTATTTTGCCCGGGCGAGCGTTATTTCGCACGAACGTACTTTATTTTGCCCGGCACATGATATTTCGCTGTCGCACATGTTTTTAGCTGGGGTGAGTGTTATTTCCCCATCACGTGCGTTGTTTCCCCCGCGTGCGCGCTGTTTTGCCCGAGCGCCCGTTATTTCGCACGGGCTCGCATTATTTCTCCCGGGCGCATGTTATTTCGCACAGGCCCGCGTTATTTCGCTCGCGTTATTTTGCCCGGGCACGTGTTATTTCGCTCGGGCGCGCGTTATTTCGCTCGGGCGTGCATTATTTCGCTCGGGCAAGCGTTATTTCGCTCGGGCACGCGTTATTTCGCTCGGGCGCGCGTTATTTTGCAATGACATGCTTTATTTCACCCGCGCGCGCGTTATTTATCCAGGCGCGCGTTATTTCACCCGGCCGCGCGTTATTTCACCCAGACATGCATTATTTCACCCGAGTGCGCGTTATTTCTCCCGGGCGCGCCTTATTTCGCCCGGGCGCACGTTATTTAACACGGGAGCGCGCTATTTCTTCCAGCCGCGCGTTATTTCGCCCGGACACGCGTTATTTCGACTTGGGGAGCGTTATTTCGTCGGGGCGTGTGTTATTTCGCTCAGGCGCGCATTATTTCGCCCGAGCGTGCGTTATTTTGCACGAGCGAGCGTTATTTTGCCCGGGCACGCGTTATTTCGCCCGGGCGCGCGCTATTTTGACGGGGCGTGCGTTATTTAGTCGGGAGGGGGGGCGCGTTATTTCGTATGGGCGGGTGATAGTTCGCCCGGTCACGCGTTATTTCGCCCGGGCGCGCGATATTTTGCTCGGGCGCACTTTATTTCTCCTGGGCGGCCTTTACTTCGCTGACGCGCGAGTTATTTTCCCGAGCACGAATTATTTCGCCCGGGCATGCGTTATATCGCCCGGGCTTGCGTTATTTTTCCCTGTCTCGCATTATTTGGCCCGGGCGCGCATTAAATTTCCCAGGCGCGCGATTTTTTTCCCGGGCGGGGGTTTTTTTCCAGGCTTGCGTTATTTCGCTCAGGCGGGCGTTATTTCTCCAGGGCACGCGTTGTTTTGCCCGGGCGCGTGTTATTTTGTCTGCGAGTGCGTTTGTTTTCCCGAGCGCTCGTTTTTTTCGCCCGGGCAAGCATTATTTCGCCCGAGCGCGCGCAATTTCGCCTGGGCACGCGCAATTTCGCCCGGGCGCGCGATATTTTGCCAGGGCGCACATTATTTCGCCCAGGTGCGTTATTTCATTCGAGCGCGGGATATTTCGCCCGTGCGCGCGTTATTTCGCCCGGGCGGGCATTATTTCGCCCGTGCGCGCGATATTTTGCCCGAGCGCGCGTTATTTTGCACGGGCACGCGATATTTTGGCTAGGCGGGCGTTATTTCGCACGGGCGCGCGATATTAAGCCCGGGCGCGTGTTATTTCACCCGAGCACGCGTTATTTCGCCCGGGCACGTTATTTTGCCCGAGCGCATGTTATTTCGCACGGTAGCGCGTTATTTCGCCCAGTCGCGCGTTATCTCGCCCGGGCGAGCATTATGTCGCGCGAGAGCGCGTTATTTTGCCCGGGCGCACGTTATTTTGCCCGGGCGCGCGTTATTTCGCCCGAGCGCGCGTTATTTTGCCTGGGAGCGCGTTATTTCGCCGGGAGCGCGATATTTAGCCCGGGCACACGTTATTTCACCCGGGTGCGCTTTATTTCGCTCACGCGCACGTTATTTGCTCGGGCGCGGATTATTTCGCCCGAGCTCAGATTATTTTGCCCTGGCTCACGTTATTTCTCCCGGGCATAAATTATTTCACCCGGGCGGGGGTTATTTCACCCGGTCACGCGTAATTTCGCCCGGGCGAGCGTTATTTCACCCGTGCGGCGATATTTTGCCCGGGCACGCATTATTTTGCACAGGTGTACGTTATTTCGACTGGACGCACGTTATTTCGCCCGGGCGGGCGTTATTTTGCCCAGGCACGCGTTATTTCCCCGTGCTCGCGTTATTTCGCTCGGGCGTGCTTTATTTTGCTGAATCACGAGTTATTTGCCCGAGCGCGGATTATATCGCCCGAGCTGGCATTATTTCGCCTGGGCTCGCGTTATTTTGCCCGGTCTCATGTTATTTTGCCCTGGCGCACGTTATTTCTCTCGGGCGCGCGATATTTCGCATGGGCGGGCGTTATTTCACCCGGGTGGGCGTTATTTCGCCCGAGCGTGCGTTATTTCCCCTGGGTGTGTGTTATTTCCCCCGGGCGCTCGTTATTTCGCCCGGACGAGCGTTATTTTGCACGGGCGCGCATTATTTCGCACGGGCGCGCATTATTTCTCCCGGGGGCGCGTTATTTAGCCCGGGCATGCGTTATTTCCCCGGTGCGTGCGTTCTTTCACCTGGGCACACTTTATTTCGCTCGCGCGCGCGTTTTTTGCTCGGGTGCAGATTATTTCGCCCGGGCTCGCGTTATTTGGCCCGAGCTCATTATATCGCACGTGCTCTCATTATTTCTCCCGGGCGTGCGTTATTTCATTGGGGCGCACGTTATTTCTCCCGGGCGAGCGTTATTTTGCACAGACGTGCATTATTTCACCCGAGCGCACGATATTTCCCCATCGCGCATGTTATTTAGCCGGGGCGGGCATTCCCCCCCCCCCCTCCCCCGCGAGTGCGTGTTGTTTTGCATGGGTGCCCGTTATTTTGTCCGAGCTCACGTTATTTCTCCCGGGTGCATGTTATTACCATCAGGCACACGTTATTTCTCTAGGGCACGCGTTATTTCTCTCGGGCGCGCATTATTTCGATCGGGCGCACGTTATTTCACTCGGACGCGGGTTTATTCGCTCGGAGCGCGTTATTTTGTCCTGGCGTGCTTTATTTCGCCCGAGCACGCGTTATTTATCCGGGCGCGTGTTATTTCACCCGGGCGCGCGTTATTTCACCCGGGGTGCGTTATTTATCCCGGGCGCGCGTTATTTCGCCCAGGCGCACGTTATTTCACCCGGGAGCACGTTATTTCGACGTGGGGTGCGTTATTTCATCGGGGCGCGTGTTATTTCGCCCAGGCTTGCATTATTTCTCCCGGGCATGCGTTATTTCGCCCAGGCGCACGTTATTTCGCTGTCGTGCATGTTAATTAGCCAGGGCGTGTGTTGTTTCACCCGCGCTCACATTATTTTGCCCGGGCGCGCGTTATTTGGCCCGAGCGCGCATTATTTCGCCCAGGCAGGCGTTATTTCGCCCGGGCGCGCGTTATTTCGCCAGGCCGCGCGTTATTTCCCCCGGGCGCGCGATATTTTGCCCGGGCACGCATTATTTCTCCTGCACGCGTGTTATTTCGCATGTGCACGCGTTATTTCGCCCTGACGCGCGTTATATTGGTCGCGCGCACATTATTTCTCCGGGCGGCGTTATTTTGCCCGACCGCGCGTTATTTCGCCCTGGCATGCGTTATTTTGCTCGCGTTATTTTTCCCGGGCACGCGTTATTTCGCTCGGACACGCGTCATTTTGCTCGGGCGCGCACAATTTTCCCATGCGCGCGTTATTTCGATCGTGCATGCGTCATTTTGCTCGGGCACGCGTTATTATGCTCGGGCGCGCGTTATTGCGCCCGAGCGCATGTTATTTCGGTCGTGGGCACGTTATTTCGCTAAGGCGCGCGTTATTTCTCCCGAGCGAGCAATATTTCGCCCGGGCGCGCATTATTTCACCCGGGCAAAATTTCTCCCCGGCGCACGTTATTTCACCAGTGCACGTGATAGTTCACCCGGGCATGCGATATTTCGCCCGGGCCTGTGTTATTTCGCCCGAGCTCGCGATATTTTGCTCGGGCGCACGTTATTTCGCCCGGGCGTGCGTTATTTTGCCCGAGCGCGTGTTATTTCCCCGTACGCGCGTTATTTCGCACGAGCGCTCTTTATTTTGCCCGGGCTCGCATTATTTTGCCCGGGCGCGCATTATTTCACCCGGGTACGCGTTATTTTGCATGGGTGGGGGTAATTTCACCCAGACATGCGTTATTTCACAAGGGCGCGTGTTATTCCTCCCGGGCGCGTGTTATTTTGTCTGCGAATGCGTTATTTTTCCAGGGCGCGCGTTTTTTCTCCGGGGCGCGCATTATTATGCTCGGGAGCGTTATTTCGCCCGGGCGCGCGATATTTTGCCCGTGTGCGCGATATCTCGCCCGGGCGCACGTTATTTTTCCTGGGCACGCTTTATTTCATCTGGGCGCGCGTTTTTTCTCGGGCGCGTGTTATTTCGCTCGGGCGCACGTCATTTTGCTCGGGCGCGCGCAATTTTGACCGTGCGCGCGTTATTTAGGTCTTGCGTTCATCATTTCGCTCGGGCGCGCGTTATTATGCTCGAGCGCGCAATATTTCGCCCGAGCGCGCGTTATTTCGGTCGTGCGCGCGTTACTTCTCCAGGGCGCGCGTTATTTTTCCTGGGCGAGCGTTATTTCTCTCGGGCACGTGTTATTTCACCCAAGCGAAATTTCGACCGGGCGCGCGTTATTTCGCACGTGCAAGCAATATTTCTCCCGGGCGCACGATATTTCTCCCGGGCCCGCGTAATTTCGCTCGGGCCCGCGATATTTTGCCCGGGCGCACGTTATTTTGCCCGCTCGTGCGTTATTTTGCCCGGGCACGCGTTATTTCCCCGTGCGCTCTTTATTTTGCTCGGGCTTGCGTTATTTTTCCCGGGTGCGCATTATTTCGCCCGGGTGTGCGTTACTTTGGATGGGCGGGGGTTATTTCACCCGGGCGTGAAATTATCACCAGGGCGCGTGTTATTTGACCCGGGCGCGTGTTATTTTGTCTGCGAGCGCGTTATTTCGCATGGGCACGCATTATCTCGCCCTGGGCGCGTTATTTCACCCGGGCGCACGTTATATTCCCGGGCGCGCTTTATTTCTCCCGGGCGCGTGATATTTCTCCCGGGCGCCTATTATTTAGCCCAGGCTCGCGTTATTTCGCCCGGGCATGCATTATTTCACCCGGGCGGGGGTTGTTTCCCCCGATCACAAGTTATTTTGCCCGGGCGCGCGTTATTTCACCCGTGCACGCGATATTTTGCCCGGGCACGCGATATTTTGCTCGGGCGCACTTATTTTACTCGGGCAGGGGTTATTTTGCCCGGTCACACAATATTTTACCCGGGACAGCATTATTTCGCCCGTGCGCTCGATATTTATCCCGAGCACGCCTTATTTTTCACGGCGCGCGTTATTTCACCCGGGCGCGCGTTATTTCGCCCATGCATGCGTTATTTCGTCCGGGCGTGCGTTATTTCATCCGGGCGCGCGATATTTCGCCCAAGCACGCGTTATTTCGCCCGGGCGCGCGATAATTCGCTCGGGCGCACGCTATTTCTCCTGGGCGCGCGTTATTTTGCCCGGGCACTCGTAATTTCACCCGTGGGCACGTTATTTCGCCCGGACACGCTTTATTTCACTAACGCTCGAGTTATTTGCCCGATGGCAGATTATTTCGCCCGGGCTCGCGTTATTTCGCCCGGGATCACGTTATTTCTCTCGGGCTCGCGTTATTTCACCAGAGCATGCGTTACTTCGCCCGGGCGCGCGTTATTTTGCCCGGGCGGTGGTTATATCGCCCGGGCAGGCGTTATTTCACCTGGGCGAGTGTTATTTTGCCCGGGCACTTGTTATTTTGTCTGCGAGCGCATTATTTTTCATGTCCGCGCGTTTTTTTGCCTTAGGATGCATTATTTCGCCCGAGCTCACGTTATTTCGCCCGGGCGCACATTATTTCACCCGGGCGGGGGTTATTTTGCTCGATCACGCGCTATTTTGCCCGGGCGTGCGTTATTTTGCAAGGGCACACGTTATTTCGCACGAGCGAGCATTTTTTCGCCCGAGCGCGCGTTATTTTACCCGGACGCGCGTTATTTCGCCCGTGCCCGCTTAATTTTGACCTGGCGTGCATTATTTCGCCCAGGCTCGCGTTATTTCGCTTGTGCGCGCGTTATTTAGTTGGGGCACGCATTATTTCTCCCGGGCGAGCATTATTTCGCACGGGCGTGCGTTATTTCTCCCGGGCGCATGATATTTCGCATTCGCCCTTGTTATTTAGCAAGGGGGCGCGTTGTTTCCACCGTGCGTGTTGTTTTGCACTAAGTGTGATGCACAAAAGAAATAAAATATCAACATTAAGTACCCAAAAGTGCAGTGCAAAGTCCTGAAAACCAGCCCAGATGAGTTCAAAAAACCCTATATAAATAGGACTCATCACACCCCTAGACTTACCTGTTTGTGCGTCCCGAGCAAACAAAATCTATGCAGATAGGGAAGATAATTTAGCTAACCCAGAAATTGCGATACGGAGTACCATGCGAAGTCGCATGCTCGCACGTGTAAAAATATTATAGAGAAAATTTCTAAGTATGCAAAATAGCTTATACTTTTCACAATGTGTAACAAAATTTTATTACTACTCAAAAATAGAATCACGGCGAATCTTTCAGTCATGCGTAGGAAGAAAGTAGGCAGGCCACTAAGGTGAGCTTTGCCAAAGATCGGGGTTCAGGATCACCTCCAAAGGAATCCACAAATGTCAGGGACCATATGCTCGCCTGTTCACACTCTCTCCACGGCGCTAGTTTGACTCAAGGGTGAATCCGTCGGACTTAAGGATAATCACGTGGCTTGGGTTACGGCAAGTTAAACAAAGATAAACAGCGAGGTTAAGCACCTAACCCAAATGAGCTATCATAACAAGAAATCCAACCGCTAATCCAAAATACAAACGAGAGCACCGCACCCCCAGACTTAACTTTTATCATATGGGTGTGTGCACCGCCTACTCCAAATGCAATCACATAACCAAAAGGATTTTCCATTATACTTTTTCTTTTCATTTTTTTCTTTACAAATATTTTTCTTTTTCTTTATCACATTTTTTTCTCGTCACATTTCAGCAAAAATAAACCTTAGAGAACATCCACATTTTCACAAAGATATCACCACATTAACACCCCAATCATGAAAATATAAAACACTAAAGCTCAATTTGGGTGTGCGACTAGGATCGACTATGAGGCTTTGGTGAAATAATGGTGGAGCTGAATCAAAGAAATGGGTCGGCACAATGGGGCTAGCAAGGATATGATGTTAGGAACGGTACAAAGCTCAAGCGGGCCAAAATGATGGCCTACATCACACTCACGCTTGACTAACCATGCACCAATGCTTCGAGAGTTGCTTGGGGTGAGTTCTTAGCCACCGAGAAAGATAATCCTTCCTCCCGACTCGAGCAAAATGAGTCTTGTGACGGCTACACACATCCCTACACTACCGTTTGATTCACACCAGATTCACCAATTTTTGAGTAGAATAAAAAGTATTTGCGCAAATAGAAAAATATAAAACTAAAGCATACAAAAAATTATATCTACTCAAATTTCTATGCGAGACGAGAGAACTCTACTAGGAGCACTACAGGAGTCAACATTTTACTCCGTCTCACAATCCAATGTTAGCAGAATCATTTTCCCCAAATCTAACTAAGAAACGAGTTTAACTCCAAACACGCAAAAAGCTAAACACGCGCTCATGTAGGTGCAGTGGTGCGCAATGCAATGAACTAAGCAAATAAAATAATTACAACTACTGGTATGTAAATTAAGTGCATGTGCAAAAGGTAACAATGACGAGCTCTCTCCCAGACAAGAACTACATCACAGCATAATATGTTGAAGTTGGAATCAAATAAAGATAAGGGGAGAAGTTACCCAATGCTCAGCAGATGAGCATACCAGAAGATTGGCATTTAACTTCAGCAACAAGCCCATAGTCCAGGCGAAATTCACCTGCAAAAAGCATTTCCCCAACCACGTATACAGTAGGTACATAAACAGGCAGCCAAATAAATTACAGCAAGCAGCATCCTTAAATCAAATTAGAAGCGGCAAAATTTTGTTGTCTCCCATAAGCCCTTTTCTTTTTCGTCCTTAAGGTGGACCAAATACCTGTATTAGCTTGACGAGGAAGACGTGAAAGCTTTAGGGCCCAGGGAAGGTAAACCTCCCCTGCCCCTAGCCTCCTCCTTCCTATGCCAGCGGACACAACTCTATGCCTTGCGCAGGAACAACTCCTTATGTTTCAACTCCACAGAAGCGGATCGCCATGGTGGTACGGTCACCTCCGGCATCATAGCAGCCAGTTTACCATTCACGACCGGGGGCATCCTTTCCTCACCCGCAGTGGGTGAAAGATCAGCCCAAGCAGCCTGTTTAACAGTTTTACAAATTTTGTCCAAATAAATAGCAGTTTTTAATCCAAATTCCTACACACTCTTAACCGGCGTGCACATCTCATCCTTCTTCACAGCGGCATCATGTATCACATCGAGTGTCGGCATCACTACTTCTCCTTCAGTTGTCATCGGTGTTTTTATAGCTTTCTCACCCTGCTCTGGTTCCATCAGTTGAAAATCTGCCTCAACAGTAATAGAAGCCTCATTAAATAACACAAGGGTTAAGTTCACCGGTTCTACAAGTTCATCAGAAGCAACATTAGGAAGTGAAGGCAGTAGAGGCAAAATAACTTTGGGCGCAAGAGTAGCGCCACTAGCATTAAAATGCAGGGTCGCTTCACTGGCTTTCAGGAAGGGGACCCCAAGGATGGGTTTTGACATGTTCCCCCTAGGCCCTAGCACAAGAAAGTCTGTGATGACAGCAACCCCATTCAAAACCACTTCTACACCCTTAACCTCCCCATTAGTCTTAACTACTGATCCATTCGCTAGCACTAAGGATTTCCGCCCATCAGATTTGATATTTAAATTCAGCTTTTCAACATCTTGCAAAGCAAGAATGTTGCAGGATGAACCGGAATCACATAGTGCTAAAGTTTTAGTAGCATAAATTTCACATTTAATGGTCGTTTCATTGGTATTGCACTCCTCCGCATCCTCGACACTCTTCCCCTGCTCACGAGGATTTTTCTCCATGTCTCTAGGAAGTGCGCCGGGAGTACGCTCGGAAAATATGTGGGCCAGTCGCCCCAATTACGTTTCCAAGTTCCTTATAGATGCAGTTTAAGTGGCCATATTGGACTGGGCCATTTCTACAAACTTCTCCATCATCTCCTCTAACGAGCTCTTACGCGTCCCTTGCATATTCGGATTATGGCCCGACTGAGGTTGTCGCGGCTGGCTGCTAGAAGCCTGAGCATCGAATTGATGCTGGCCTTCCTGCCATCTTTCACCGGGGGGCGTTTTGGTTCCACGAGAAATTGGGGTGATTTCTCGCGTTAGGGTAATACACATTTCTTAAGGTGCAGCACAGTTGTGATTGCTTAGGAAATTAACATTTTCATCAGAAGGCATACCTGTCGGGTTAACAAACAACTCCCCCGCTTGGCACTTATAGGCATGGTGGCCAGGACTTCCACAACCCTGGCATGAGACGTTCATAACTGGAGCAGGCGGTGGGGTCGATCTAGTTAACATCATCCTCCGATCTAAAGTAGGATGGCTCGATTCTGCTTGTTACCCCACCGCATTTACATCAAATAAATTTCTTTCCCCACTTGGGGCATTCCTGGCTTTCGTCCAGTACGTGTTGTGGGAGGCTGTGTCTCTAAGGAGCCTCAACGCCTCTTTAGGAGATAAATTCATGATTGTCCCACCTACCGCCGCATCAATCATTGCCCTAAAATTTGGCTCGATGGCAAAATAGAATATCTCCACCAGGTTCCAAGGCTCGCACCCGTGCTGGGGACAATGACGCTGCAAGTCATCAAATCTCTCCCATGCCTCAGATAAAGTCTCTTGGTCCAGCTGTCTGAATGCAGTGATTTCCTTGCGAGCATTAACAATTTTATCTAATAGGTGAAACTTAGCCAAGAACATTGAAGATAAAATTTCCCATGTAGTTGCGGTGCCAGGCACAATCGTATGAAGCCATGTCTTAGACCTATCTCGCAGCAAGAAAGGGAATAACTTCAGCTTCACCACCTCATCTGAAATGCCAACATAGCGGAATGTACCGCATATCTCAAAAAACTCCGCCAAATGGAGTTGAGGGTCTTCGCTCGGCAGACTCGAGTACTGGGTATTATTTCTAATCATGTTCAAGATCGCAGGCTTTATCTCGAAATGAGGGTTGGCAATGGCTGGTCTGAACCCGGGATAGGCACTCCCCGCCGTAGGGGTAGTGAAGTCACACATCGTCCTAACACGAGGTTGGACCACCTCCTATCCTTCAACTACTCTTTCACCTTGGCCATTTCCTCCATGGCCCAAGTCTTCCATCCTTTCCTCCGCAGCAGCAGCATGCAACCGAGCTCTCCTTGCTCGTGCGGTCTCAGGGTCAGCACACAAATCTTCTCCCCTTTCACCAGGGTTTAGATCTGTCATACAGCTCACAAAAAAAAAATTAAAACACTAAAACACTTACAAACTTTTTCCCAAAAGAAACAAAAATCACACGCAACGGTTGCACTCCCCGGCAATGGCGTCAAAAACTCTATGCGCTCCTGTTAAGTTTACCGATCACGGTCAAGTAATAAAGATGAGGAGTAGCTTCCCCAGATATAAATCTCACGTGGAGTGCAAGTAGGGAGCATGGATTTCACTTTTTAAAAAATGAGTGTAAGTACGACTAAGTAACAAGGGGGTTTGATTTTGGGTTTCCTACGTTAAGTGAGATTAAAATAGTGCGGGTCGACGTCACCTCGTCGCACGGGTGGATTACTCCAACGAGTAATAATGGAGATGAACGAACTATTGAGGGTCGCAAACACCTCTTCGCAACACGTGCTTCTAGCAATCACTAGAATGGCTCAAGCACAACTCATACTAGCAAAGCTGAAGATTACTAATGCAAGTCAGAATCAGGATATCACCACGCAACATCATGTTGAAACCTCAAGAAAAAACAGTGTTATCAAGTTACAAGCTTACTAGCACAAGTTCAGAACATAGCAAGCTTAAGAAAAAGTGAAGGAATACAACCGAGCGCACGAAAGCTCTCCAAGATTTATGGCCAAAAGCGAGGGTTGTCGATCCTCGTCCTAGCTCGGTCTTCAAAAGGCGTCCGGGATCCAGAAGGGCTGTCACTTCCTTCTTCTACCCCATTTTCTTTGTGTTGAGTCGCTAAGTTGGATCCGAACGGAGAACTTCGCAAGTGCAGCAAAAAGGAACTCCAATGGTGGCTTGTAGGTCGGAGAGGGCAACAGTGGTTGGAGACGAAGCTTTTGCACGCTCTTCAGAGGAGAACAATGGCTGGAGGAGCTTCCCTCGGAGGAGAGAGAGAGAGCGACGGCTGGAGGGGCGATTTCCCACTCAAAGGAGCGGAAATGGCGAGCAAAACGGAGATGGCCCCTGTCCAAAAGAAATTTGCTTCTTAAACAATAAAAGTCAGAAATAATGGTCACTCACGGTTTGGCGCACGACCGTGCGCAAACCGCGCAATATTAACTTTCAGAATACACCTGAAGAAGAAGAAGAAGCATTGACCCGTGCATTTTACTCACGCACGTGCATTTTACTCACGCACGGGTGATTCTGCCCGTGCACTAAGGAAATCGCACGGGTAACAACAGAAAGCACAAATCGCAGGCAAACAGGGTGAATCGTGCGTTTAACTCGCGCACGGGCGCTTCCACCCGTGCGTGAAGGAAAACACATGATTAACCACAGAACGACCAAAAACAAAAGCTACAGGAAAACCGTGCATTTCCTTCGTGCACGATTTCGGTTCTGAAGAAACTGTGCGTGAAGGAATCACACGGGCCGGTCAATCCTCTAGAATAACTTGCAGAAAATGCACGATCAGAAGTAACCGTGCGCTAAGAAAACGCACGACCGTGCATTTTCCACAAATCAATATTTTGAAATGAGGAAAACTCAACACTTGTAAGCAACAAAAACACAGCAAAGGAGGACCCTCCAGCAGCACAGAAAAACAACAAAACACTAGAAAGGGCCCTGGGAAGCACCATGTGCATTCCCCCAGCAAACGAATGCGTAATTGCGCAACCACGGGCAAAAGCAAGTGCACTAAGTGTGATGCGCAGAAGAAATGAAATATCAACGTCAAGTAACCTAAAATGAGTTGCAAAGTCCCGAAAACCAACCCAGATGAGTATGAAAAACCATATATAAATAGGACTCATCAGGCGCACGTTATTTTGCATGGGCGCACTTTATTTCTCCCGGGCACGTGTTATTTTGCCCGGGCGTGCTTTATTTTTCCCGGGCTCGCGTTATTTCGCCCGGGCTCGCGTTATTTCGCCCGGGCTCGCGTTATTTTGCCCGTGTGGGCGATATTTCGCCCGAGCATGCGTTATTTTGTACGGGCACGCGTTATTTTTCCCGGGCACGCGTTATTTCGCCCGAGCGGGCGTTATTTCGCCCAAGCGGGCGTTATTTAGCCCGGGCGCGCGTTATTTCGCCCGGGAGCGCGTTATTTCGCTCGGGCGCGCATTATTTCGCCCGAGCACTGATGAGTCCAATTTATATAAGGTTTTTCGGACTCATCTTGGGTAGTTTTCATGCGTTTGCACTTCACTTTTAGTTCTATATCATTCATATTTCTTCTAATCTTTATTTCCATAGGAAGTGCACTTATAGGCCCGTGGGTGTACAATTGTGCATGCTTTTGTTGGGGGTAAGCACCTGGTGCTCCCCGTAGCTCTTTCTGTTGTTGTTGTTGGGAGCTGGTTCTCCAGTTAGTTTCATTATTCTGCAGGTAGTCGAGACGCCCAAGATTCATTTTCCAGTTTCTGTGTAAAACGCACGGGCGTGCGAATTTCTTCTTGCACGGTCTCACGACAATCGTGCGTTTTATACATCAATTCTGGACACTTCTGTTTCTACCCGTGCGATTTGTTCCTGCACGATTTCGTCCAAACCGTGTGAGAAGGAATCGCACGGCCTGCACCTTTTGCTAAGCTTTCAAGTGATCTGTGGTTAATCGTGTGTTTCCTTCACGCACGGGAAAACGCGCCTGTGCGCGAGTAAAACACACAGTTCTCCTGTTTTACCCTTTTTTCTGTGCTCTGTGTACCCGTGTGATTTCCTTCACGCACGGGCGGAAGAGCCTTTGCGCGAGGAAACGTACGGGTCAACGCATCTCTCCCGCAGGCCATTTTCTTCGTGCCAAAATCGCACAGTACACGCACGATCATGCACCAGACCATGCGTGACCAATTTTCTAATCTTTTTCTATTTAAGTGCAAATTTCCTGCCATTTGGGACAGCTAGTTTCCCCACCACTTCTTCGGCATTTCTTGGGTGAAACTCTGATGTTCCACCGTAGGGAGGTGCTTCGGACAAGCTTTCACCGCCAAATCCAAGCCGGAGCTTCCTCTCGGTCTTCTCCTTCATCCTTGAGCTTCAAGAAGAGTTTAACCTAGCTTTCACCATCAAGCTAGGATAAGTTTGTGCTATCCTTCATCGGCTCGTGACACGAAGAAGATGGGTCCATTGGGAGTGAGTGACATCGTCCTCTACCCCGGACACAGTTGAGGACCGAGCTAGGACGAGGAATGACAACCCAGCAATTCCTTCCATGAACCCTCAACAAGACTTCGGATCCGGTCGATTTTGCACTCTCTTCTTCTTGTTGTTGTTGATAGTATAGTTGATCTCTTGTATTTGATGAAGTATGCCTATTGTAATATACGTTTATGTTTAATCATGTCTATGTGATTTTATGTGCTCGTTATTTACTTGAGGTGCGCCTTTGTCCATCCCCCCATAGTGTTCTTGCTGCACTTGCGATTGCTAGTGGTGTGCGTTGCGAAGAGGTGCTTACGACCCTCAAATTCTTCTGTCCTTTTGGTTCTTACGCTTGCCTACTCGTCCATCCGCCCAGCGAATCGGTGTATAGCGGCCCATGTAGTCTTCCATCCCGCCTAGCGAAGCGATGCATAGCGACATTGCATAGGAGTAGATGTTATTATTTTGCTTTATTTTATCTCAACCATCAAACCCCCACCCCCATCGTTAAATCCGACCTAAGGACTTCAATCTCAAGTCCTCCTTGATATTAACTCCCCCTTATTGTGTTCCTTGAAGAGATCGATACTTGGGAAAGCCACCCATTTTATATTACTTGTGCGACCGATACACTTGCCGTTCCAACGCATCAATTTTTTGTGCCGTTGCCGAGGAACACAGTCGTGTGAGTTATTAGAGAGGGAAATAGTAGATCGAAGCCCTTTTTCATTTGTACATTTCATGTTTCTTTTTTGCTTTAACTTTTAGAATTTTTATTTTTTATTTTCCTTATTTCTTTTTTCCTTTTTCTGCTTTTTTGTTTAGATAGCAGATCCGTGCTATCTTTATTATAGCTATGTAGCACTTTAAAGTAATTCCTTTTATTCGCGATGTATTCTGTAGCCGAGTACAGTCTACTTGACGCTTTGCGCCGGGCATCGATGTCATGGCTGATATGAATGCCAAGCATTGTATTCGATGTATGATATGTCAAGGTGTAGGCCACATGGTGAATGATTTCCCTCGTCTGTGCGAGCCTTCTCCCTCTGAAAGTGAGAGCAAGATCTATCTCAACTCTAGAGGGGGGGGGGGGGGTGAATAGAGTTTATTTAAATTAATTTCACAGTTTTGAAATAATCAGCACATATAAAATTCAATTTATATTATAGTGTAGAGTGCCAGTAATGAATTAAAAAACAAAGAAATAAAGAGCACAGCACACAGCAAAACAATCACACAAGCAAGCCAGAAGACACAAGGAAAATATAGTGGTTCCCCAAAAGCCTGGGTACATCCACTCTTCTACCACCCTTGGTAGGAATCCACTCAGGATGAGTTGATCAGGTGTCCTGACACCAATGAGCTTTTGATAAGGTGCTCAAAAACCAAAACTAGATTTTTTGATCAGGTGTCTTGCCACCACTAAGTTTTGACAAGGTTCTCAGAACCACACTCAAAACTTTTGAAGGGAGTCTTGATAACCCTTTTACAGCAGTAAAATAAAAAGTAAAGAGGTGAAGTTGTCTTCTCTGTTCTCAAATCAACTGAGAGAAGACTAGTGGATTGTTGATGATGTCAAAGCTCCCCCTGAGATGTAGAATGGTTCAGGAGTGGAAGCTTTGCACAGGGTGATAGGTATTCAGAGGCTTCAGATCTCCAACAGAAGATGATTCCAGCAGATGCTGAAATATTTGGTGTCTGGAGTTCTTGATGATGAAGCTATGACCACTTTTCAGTAAGCAAAGAGATTGTTCTACTGATTCTTCAGAATTGATCACTTGTCTGTCACTGTTAATCTCTTGTTCTTCATCTATATGTTCTATCTTGTGTATCTATATGAGTTAAGACAAAAAGAAGGATCTAATTTTCTGAAGAATTTCTTGATAAAGATAGCCGTTGGCAGTCATAAATGTCTTCCATAAAAGTTTTTGTCTTCTAGAGGAAAGTCCAATAAAACATTCTCTGAATAATTCCTTGAAACTTGCTCCAGAATAAAGAAAAACGGCTGGCAGATCTTCTTGACATAAATGCTGAGAGAATTCAAAAACATTCCAAAGACTGACAGCTTTTGAATCCTTAAAAACGTCGATCTCTTAGAAAATCGTCGATCTGAGCTCTATGATCGTCGAACTAAGCTCAGAGATGAAAAAGATCAATCAGACAGAAAACGTCGAACTGAGCTCGAAGATCACCAGAGCTCAGCGATCTGAAGAAATAAACTGAGGAGAGATCGTCGACCTGAGCTCGAAGAACGTCGACCATAGCTCGACGACTTTAGCAAGGTTGAGCTCAGAGAGCGTCGAACGGAGTTCGACGTTTCATCGACCTGAGCTCGACGATAATTGTCTTTGCCTCAGCTTTAAGTCTGATTCCTTGAATGGTCCTGGGGGCAGCTCAAACCTAAATTCTAAGCCCTAGACACATTCTAATGTTGACCTTTACAACTATACAACTAGGTCAACCTGGTTTCCTAAGACAAACATAGTGATCCTTACCCAAATTAGTAATAGGGTGTTCCAACAATCTCTCCCTATTTGGGTTAGGATTACTATTTACAGACAGAAATAGGAAATAAATAAGCATACAGTCAAAACAAAAGCTAAACCAACAATGCAAGAAGAAAGACATAGCAGCATTGCAGATCACAGATAAAAATATCAGCAAATATTTAGAGGTGGATGGTTGTTCAGCTTACACAAATCACTTCTTCTCAGTTCCCTTTTTAAACATAATTTCCCTGTTGGGATTGAGGGCTTCTTTCTTGGATCTTCTGTCATCTTCTGCACCTAAGGAAGTTTGAGATCTGGGCCTTGGAACTATAGCCTCAGGGTGCAGCTTCATATAATCTTCTGGATTAAAGAATTTCCTTGAAGCATATCTCTCTAGTTCTTTCTTTCTCTGATCTGATAGGGTTGTAATGTTGGAAAAGTCTTTGCCTTGCTCTCTGGCCTTTTTCATTTGATCTAGAGCAGCAAGCTCTTTCATTCTGGCAGTCCAAGACAAGGGGCTGTTCTCAGGATCCTCAAATGGAACAAGAGGTTCATATCTGTTGATAGACTCAGAATCAGTATGAGGAGTCCTGGAGACAACTGCATCTTTTAGCCTATAAGGCCAAGGACCTGAAGTAGAATCAATATAGCCATGTCCTTCCCTTTGTTGAAATCTGTGCTCTCTTTTGCTTCCTCTATATTGACCCCTTCTAGATTGATAGCCTCTTTGATATTGTCCCCTTTGATGATATCTTTGATAGGACTGAGAGGAACTTTGCCTGGAAGCTGGGGCTTGAGAGGCTGAGCCTGAACCAGAATCTGGAGGAGGAGGAGGAGGAGGATACTGAGAAGATCCCTTTTCATACTTGTCCAGCTTACTTCTCTTCTTCATAGCCTTTAGTTGGTTCTTGGAATACTGCATCCAGGGCTCAGAGATGGGGCAGTCATGCAAAATATATTAAGGGATGTCATTAGAATCCTTAGCTTGAGCTGGGGGTACTTTCATCATGGCCTTACTTCTGGCCTTCCTTTTCTGGGCAATTGTATTTGTAGAATCATCAGATTCAGTTTGAAACTGATCACTCTCTGAACTTTGAGGTCTATCATATAGGTCATCAATGCTCTTAATATATTTCTCTTGTAATTTCAACTGATCAGAGTCAGGGCAGGAGCAGCAGCAGTAGAAATTTGAGCAGAAATAGCATGAGAAGTAACACTTGAAACAGAAACAGCATCAGGAGTTGGAGCAGCAGCAGGTTCTTCCAGATAAGAAGCAAGTTCTTCAGCAGCAGTATCTTCAATCACAGGGAGCATTTCAGTATCTTCTGAAGTCAAACTTGTTGTAGCAGCAGCAGCAGATTCATTAACGATAGGCACAATGGCCTTGGCAGCAGCATTAGAGGTGGAAGCATAAACATCCACAGCCTTGCAGGAATTTACATATGAGGCAATTTGGCTAGGATCACAGTAATTTATAGGCACAATGGCCTTAGTAAGGTCTTCAGTGTTTACCCAGAAGCCCGCTACCCTGTTTCTCCCTTACCGCGTAACCGCGCGACTGATGAATAATATGCAAGCTGTTCTTTCCGTCTGAAAGCTGCCGGTCTCTCTATTTAAGACCGCATAATCGTGCGGTTAATAGCTTGCTCTTTCTTTCCGGCTGTACATCCGTCACCGCTGCCCGCTCTCCTGTCCCCCGGGCAGCCGGTGATTCTAGCGCCTGCCCGCTCGGGCAGGCCCCGAGCCTATAAATAGGCATGAACAGTACTCTCTAGGCATCGCGAATCGAATCCTGAAGCTCTCCGTCTGTGGCAGCGGTCTCGAATCCTTTGCCGAGCGTGTTACTGTCCGATCGGGTTTTCCATGGTAACCGCTGTAATCGTCTCATTTATGGCAATCGCAAAGCCCGTCGCAGGAGTGGTTTTAGCCGCGACAGGCGAATTCTGTTGTCGCCGCTTCCCGCGACCCTCTTCTCTTTTTTCCTTTTTCTCATCTACCCGCTAGTAACCGACAGCTCGCAGTCCATTCTTTATCGTTTTCTCTCTTGCAGGTTCTCTAACGATCAAGAGACATTCTCGGCACGAACATTGAACACGCGACCTTCAGATTCGAGTTGTCCGTGAATCCCAGCGGTCTTTATATGTCGGACAGGCGATCTCCTCTCCATTCTCATTCTCGTCATTCTCACCGCACGGGCTCCTCAGAAGACTCCCTTTGGAGGGCGCTCGAGCAATCTCTCCAAGAAATGGAGCAAGATAGGTGGGAAACCGGCGAACGCCTTGATGCAATCGGCCGAACTTTGGCTGCTCTTAACCAGCGGTTGACGATGCCTCCAACCGCAGCACCCGAAGAACCCGTGATCTTTTCAACCCCCGCAACCTATCAGCCCGCTTCACAGCAATATCCGACCACCGCGCAACCACAACCCCAAGGAGAATGAGGTCCCCCCATGGGTTATTTCTAGGACACCGCTCAGACAGATCCGGCTAGGCGGCTAGGATTCGAAGAAGACCGCCGGACCGGTATACCCATTAATCTCCCAGGTTTTAACCGCGCCTCGCCTTCAACTCCAGCCGAGATAGAAGACCCGTCCCCATTTGTCGCACGGATAAGGCAGGAGCCCGCACCAAATAATTTCAGAGAACCTCGTCTACCTTCTTACACCGGCACGTCCGCCCCGGTTACACACCTGCAGGCATTCGAGGATGTTGTGGCCCTTAGAAGCCTAACGGATGCGCTAAAGTGTAAGTTGCTGGTGACGACTTTTGACGGGCAGGCTCGGTAGTGGTTTCACGAGCTTCGACCTCGCTCGATTAATTCTTTCGCCGGGCTATGCCAAGAACTTCTCTTAAGGTTCTCAACTTCCAAAAAAAAGAAAAGTGGTCCTGCAGCTCTTTTCAAAATTATACAGAAGAAGGGCGAAAGCGTGGCACGGTTCGTAGATCGTTTTCAAAGGGAGATTCTGGAAGTAGAGAACGTAGACCCAGATTACTACAAGGTCGCCCTAATCAATGGCCTACAAGAAGGTCCATTGAAATTCAAAGCCACAACAAAAGCCCCCGCAACCTATCAAGCCCTGATCGCTCTCACAAACAAGTTCATTGAAGGGGAAAGTGCTAACCCAACTTACATTTCTACTCTGACCTCTATGGCAGGTGGTGACAGCTCAGGGAATTCTTCTACGACACGCCACGTTCCGAGACCTTCCCATCACGATCATCAATCCTCACCTCAAAGGGGTAGAAACTTTCGTCACAAAAGGCCATTCCTCAATCATCAGCAGTTCCGAGAGCGAATGCTGCCCTTAAATGCTGCTCCAGTTCCGGCAGCACCACAAGTTCTTCCTATTATTCAGCACGAAGAGCCTCACGTTGCGAACATGACCTGGGAGGAAATCGCTGAGGTCCTGCAAAGGAAAGATTTCGGAAAGGCAAAACCCCGAGGAGAGGTAAGACCCCCCAATTCAAAGAATTTCTGCGAATTTCATAAGGAAGAAGGACACCCAACGGTACACTGTCGGGCCCTTCACTTTTTTGGTAAAGAGACTAGTTTCAGAACGAAAGATGTCAGACCTCTTCTGTAAAGAGGCTCCCGTCGTTCCAAACACCTCAAAAGGCAAAGAAGTGGCCGAGCTGTTCCAGGAATGTGAGGACATCGCTGATGTTGGTGGTCTAGGTAATGTGCATTACGTGAATGACTGCATAGATGTTCATGATGAAGGAACCCTTGGGCGACTTTTCTGTATCCACGGAGGGGGAGGCCTCGAATCAAGCCGAAAATCTTCCATTTCCAAGTTATGTAAGCAGGAAGTGGCTATGACGTCTTCTTCAGCACCGGCCAGGGAACTTGTTACTTTTGGTCCGGATTATTTCTCCTCCGTCGCCAACCCATTCAACGATGCGGTTGTTATCCAGGCCGTTATCGAAAATTTCACAGTAGATAAGATTCTAATTGATACGGGAAGCTCGGTGAATCTCTTATTCAAGAAAACGTTCGAGGCCTTGAGGACCGGGAAACCATTATCTTCTACCGAGGGGCCACTTTACGGCTTCTCCGGGGAAAGGAAGGAAGCAGAAGGAAACGTCTCGCTATTAGTAACCCTGGGGGGAATCACCAAGATGATCCGGTTCGTGATGATCGACGCGGCAAGTAGCTACCACGCGATTTTCGGGAGGCCTCTTCTAAATGAATATCGGGCAATCGTGTCGACATACCATCTAGCTATCAAATTCTCTGCTCAAGGGAAGCAGTATCGTATTAGGAGTAACCATCGGGTGGCCCGAGAGTGTTATGTGAAAACAGTCAACATGGTTGAACAGGTAACTCCTCCGGCAGTCACAACAATCGAGCTTGCAGAATCGAAAGAGAACACGAAGGAAGGATTCCATTTGGAGGCTGCTCAACCTATCGAGAAGGTGCCCATCGCTGAGGGGGAAGAGAAAAAGCTCTCTATTAATGCGGAACTATCAGAGGAGGAGAAAGTCAAACTAATCTCCTGTCTCCTGAAGAATCTCGACATCTTCGCATGGTCTCCTGAGGACATGCCCGGGGTAGATCCAGATGTAGCATGCCATCACCTCAATGTCGACCCAAAGTATAAACCTATACAGCAGAAGAAGAGGGACGTCGCGACAAAACTGGCCAGCCCAATCCGAGAGGAAGTCGACAAGCTGGTGAAAGCCAAATTTGTTCAAGAGATACAATATCCCGCTTGGATATCAAATGTTGTAATGGTGCCTAAACCAGGAGGAAAATGGAGGATGTGTGTAGATTTCACAAAACTTAATAAAGCGTGCCCCAAAGATTTCTACCCCCTGCCTCGAATAGATGCTTTAGTAGACTCGGCGGTGGGTTATCCTGTCATGAGCTTTTTAAACGCGTTCTCTGGTTATCACCAGATTAAGATGCATAAACCCGACATACCGCACACGTCCTTTATCACAAATGAAGGGTGTTTTTGTTTTTTAGTGATGCCTTTCGGTCTTAAAAATGCAGGAGCTACTTATCAGCGCATGATGGATTCAGTCTTCAAAGATCAAAAGGGAAGAAATTTAGAGGTCTATGTTGACGATCTCCTTATAAAAAGCAAATCCTTTTCCGCGCATTTAGAAGATCTCACAGAAACCTTCGCTACCCTACGGAAGTTTAGGATGAGGTTAAACCCGTTGAAATGTGTTTTTGGCGCCAGTCAAGGAAAATTCCTTGGCCACCTCCTTACCCCCGAAGGGCTGGCACCCAATCCAGATAAGGTAAAGGCTATCCTGAACATGACACCACCCCGCTCCCCAAAAGAGGTCCAACAATTGGGAGGAAGGCTAGCAGGGCTTAGCCGCTTCATCTCCAGGGTAGGAGATAAAAGCGCCCCCTTCTTTAAAACTCTTCGGGGGGCTTCAAAGTTTGAATGGACTGATGAATGTGATAGGGCTTTCAAGCAACTCAAAAAACAATTAACCACGACCCCATTATTACAAAGTCCTCGCCCAGGAGAACCATTATACATTTACCTGGGAGTAGGACCCGAAGCGATTAGTTCCGTCCTTGTCAGGGAGGAAAAGAAAAGACAATTCCCAGTATATTATGTTAGTCATATCCTAAAAAACGCTGAATTAAAATACCCCATCCTCGAAAAGCTGGCTTTAGCTTTGGTCATCTCTGCGCGTCGATTCCGACCATATTTCCAGGCGCACTCAATCCAAGTTGTGGTAGATCAGCCCTTGAAAGGGATATTAGAAAGACCAGAACATTCGGGAAGACTCGCTAAATGGGCAATCGAGCTAAGTGAGTTCGAAATTACATACGTACCGCGAACAGCGATAAAAGCTCAGGTTTTGGCAGATTTCATGGTGGAAACCACGGAGCAAAATTTGACTCCGAAAGAAAAATTTCCGTCTGCTTGGACCATTTACGTCGACGGAGCTTCGGGAAAGAATTCGTCAGGAGCAGGGGTAGTCCTCATCAATCCAAACGGAGTAAAAATAAAGCATGCGGTAAAATTCTTTTTCCCAGTTACCAACAATCAGGCCGAATATGAAGCACTTCTGGCAGGATTGAGATTTGCGAAAGAACTCGGCATCGACCACGCTCACGTTAAGACAGATTCGTTAGTAATGGCATCACAAGTACTCGGAAATTTCGAAACCCGAGAACCAATTCTCAAACAATACCTTGTGCTGGTAAAAACGGAAATTGGGAGATTCAAGAGCTTTACGATTGAGCACATCCCTAGAATCGGGAATGAGGAAGCCGACACCCTGTCAAAATTCAGCATTACTATGGGGGAGATAGTGTCCGAGCGTTTTCAACCATCAGTCGAAGAGGGGGAGGCAATGCAAGTCGACCAGCATGACTCTTGGGTAGATCCGTTCATTCTGTACCTATCAAAAGGAGAGTATCACCCTACCATTAAAGATCGAAGAAGATTCAAAATTAAGGCAGCATATTACAACCTGATTTCCGAAATACTTTACAGAAGAACTTTCATCTCACCTATGGCAAGATGCGTCACAGAAAAAGAGGTCCCCATCATTCTTCAAGATATCCATTCAGGAGAATGTGGTAGCCACTCTGGAGCCAGAACCTTAGAACAACGAATCTTACGTCAGGGTTATTTTTGGCCAACAATGAGGAGAGACGCAGAGATATATGCCAAGAAATGTATTCAATGCCAGAAATTTGCACCACTTCAGTTCCAGCCTGCTCGACAACTTTGTTCAATCATGGCACCTTGGTCGTTCGCAATTTGGGGAATGGATCTCATCGGGCCATTCCCGATGGCAAGCAGTCAGCGACGCTTCATCTTGGTTATGATTGATTACTTCACTAAGTGGATTGAGGCCAAGGCACTAGCGAGGACTACAACTCAAATAGTTAAAAACTTTATTTGGGGTGATATAATCTGTAGGCACGGAGTCCCTATAGCGATTATCACGGATAATGGGCCTCAGTTCAATAACGTAGAAATGACTGATTTTTGCAGAAAAGCAGGAACCGACCTCCGATTTTCCTCAGTACATCATCCCCGAAGCAACGGCCAAGTAGAGGCGGCCAATAAGCGAATTCTAAACTTACTAAAGAAAAGAGTTCAGAGTCTAAAGAACAGCTGGGCTGATCAACTCCCTTCTGTATTATGGGCCCTAAGGACTACACCTTCCAGTTCCACAGGAGAAACTCCGTTCAAGCTCTCGCATGGGTTAGAGGCCCTCATCCCAATAGAATTTGAAGTATCAACACCCAGGGTCTTACTGGCTAGGCAAAACTGGGAAGATTGGCTAGAAATAAATGACGAAAAGATGAGATATTGCCTAGACCACATCGAAGAACTCCGAGATGAGGCTACCATCAGGCAGGAAGAAGTAAAAAGGTGAACATCATTATATTTCGATCAGAAGGTAAGGGTTAAGCAATTTCAGGTGGGAGATTTGGTTCTGAAAAAGGTAGACGCAGCAGCAAGAAATAGCTCAGTCGGAAAATTGAATCCCAACTGGACCGGACCTTATATCATAAAAGAAGTCTTGAAAAAAGGAGCTTATAGATTGCAAACGTATAAAGGGGAGGATATCACCCATACTTGGAGCGGGGATGATCTGAAACGATTTTATTCTTAAAACAAAGCGCGAGGTTTTTATTTTCAAGCCTCAAGTTAAAAAATGATACGCTCGAGGTAACACCGCCGAGTTTAGCTTGATCCCCCGCGAGAATTGTTGTCATTAGCGTAATTCCACCAAGACCACGCGTAGCGGGGAGTTTTCGCACTGTGTAGTGGGAGCTTGCAGATTCTCGTGCGGAGGGCTTCTAGACGTCGGATCCCAGCTGACATTCTAACACACCACCTCTGCGTATCAGGAGGGTCAGGGTGGGTGCTTAGCTCTACCATGCGTCATAAGGGATGTTATCATGTTTTCATTGATCCTCCTTGAGATGAGATGGTGCGAGTCTCAGCACCCACCAGCCTCATCCTTGATGATCAATCTAGGCCGTGGTAATCGGGCACACCTCTCCTCTTTTCTAATTTCAGGTTTATTCGCATGACCGCGCGACAACATAAGACTCAGTTAACCGCAGGGCAAGATTTACAGATTTGCTCTCGGACCAGAGATAAGTCAACAATAGCGGACCAGCGCATGACCTAGGCAATTCTCAAATAATGAAATTCACGCGTATAATGATGTTGATAGCCGCAGATGAAATATGAGAATTCTTGTATCATTTTTCTTATGAAATTCGCGCGGGTAATGATGTTGATAGCCGAAGATGAAATATGAGAATTCTTGTATCATTTTTCTTATGAAATTCGCGCGGGTAATGATGTTGATAGCCGCAGATGAAATATGAGAATTCTTGTATCATTTTTCTTATGAAATTCGCGCGGGTAATGATGTTGATAGTCGCAGATGAAATATGAGAATTCTTGTATCATTTTTCTTATGAAATTCGCGCGGGTAATGATGTTGATAGCCGCAGATGAAATATGAGAATTCTTGTATCATTTTTCTTATGAAATTCGCGCGGGTAATGATGTTGATAGCCGCAGATGAAATATGAGAATTCTTGTATCATTTTTCTTATGAAATTCGCGCGGGTAATGATGTTGATAGTCGCAGATGAAATATGAGAATTCTTGTATCATTTTTCTTATGAAATTCGCGCGGGTAATGATGTTGATAGTCGCAGATGAAATATGAGAATTCTTGTATCATTTTTCTTATGAAATTCACGCAGGTAATGATGTTGATAGTCGCAGATGAAATATGAGAATTCTTGTATCATTTTTCTTATGAAATTCACGCGGGTAATGATGTTGATAGTCGCAGATGAAATATGGGAATTCTTGTATCATTTTTCTTATTCAAATGAGATTCGCAGGTTTGGTATGAGAGTTCTTACGATTGTTTATCTTATAAATGGTAATCGCGCGAGCGTAAGTCTTCACATCGCCGGATTAATACAGAGGCTAATTATCCGAGAAACTAAATCATTCAACCACGCAATATCACGCCATGAGAAATCAAAACCATCATTTATAGAAAAGTCTGTTACATTTATCTCGAGCGGTTTACAAAAAGGGAATCCGCGCGATCTGAAAGGAGAAAATAAACACGTTCTAAATTACACCTTGGCCTTTTTCTTTTTATGATCCCGCTCCGAACTGGACGAACTTGAAGCACTCGAAGAGTCGCTCGATCCAGAAGATTCTGACGAATCGGATTCTCGGTCCTCAGAGTCCTCAGTAACTTCTTCAGCATCGTTCTCTTCGCCATCGCGAGTATCGTCTTCAACCTCAGAAGCAGGAGGAAATTCGACTACCTTAGCCGCGCTAGCCGCTTTATCTCGCTCGGCCTCCAACTTTCTGAAGTCGGGAAAGAGCTCGTCGAATGTAAGTGTTTGTTCCTTCGGAATCAAAGAACCCCTTTCCTTCAGAATGTAAAGAATATCTTCTCCTCCTTCCCGCAAATGGGAGATAATTTCGTGCAGAAAGGTCGGGTTCTCCCGGTCATACATTCGCTGTAAGAGTAAGAGTACTATGAGATCTATAATATTTAAAACCGAGCGGATAGAAGAAAATAAGTGAGATTCTGGTTACCTCAATCTTCTCTCTCAGCTTTTTGTTATCCGCTCTCAGAGCCTCATTCTCTTCCTCAAGTTTGTCTACTTTTACCTCTAGCCGCTCGGCTACGCCAGTAACCTCGGCCAAAGCCTCACCCATGAAATGATCAAGGGTGAAGCTTCTCGCCCGAGCTTGGACGGCTAAGGTGGGCAGGCGCGCGGTCGGAACTGATTTCATTTCAGCCATATTTTTATTCCCATATAGGGCAAAGCCGGCCGCCCGGGCATGACGAGTAAGCTTGGAGCTCGACCAAGGCGGAAGAGAAGTAGAAACCGAGATATGTTCCCCGCCCCGATGAAATCGCACGGCCTGTTTACCGCGCAAATCCGTCAGGGGCTTCTCGATCCAATCCGGAACGAAGGGAATTGCCGGACTTTCGTGTGCAGCAGGCTCATCGGCCTCGATACGGTCGGCTTCCCTCTGCTTGCGCAGCTCGCCTTGGGTCAGCACCGGACCCTCTGGAGAGATCGGCTTACCCGCCGGGATTTCCAGCTGAACTGTAGGAAAAATGTTAACAATACCGCACGAATACAAAATTTCTTAAAACAACAGAATGCTTACAGTCAGATGTGTTGTAATCGGCCGCGACTATCCGCAGTGGCAAGTAATAGGTAACGTTCAGCCGCTCATTCTTATAGAAGTTTGCGATTTCCAACTCCTTCCCCCCGAGCTCTATTCTTCTGAAAACGCTAGCCGCGCGGGCTTGCGGACTTAGGGGAAGAACTCCTAAGTTACCAGTAAAAACCAAATATCTGGTCGACCAGTCCGTAACCTTGTTGGGGAGGTTTACTACCTTCAAACCCTTGCAGCCGAAGTATATTATGCCGCGGAAGAGTTTGTTCTCCTTTTTACCCGCTCTGATCGATCGAGCTACGAAGCAGTTTCGGAAAAGGTTCATAGTAAACTTTACTTGCTCCGAACGCAGATAGATCAGAAAGCTCATTATAGCGCCTATCGTGTTCGGAGGGAGCTGACTGAGGATGACCCCATAGAAGTCCATAATCTCTACCAGCTCTATGAATGGCGGAAAAGAAAAGCCATGTTCGAAATGATCAATGGGTATGACGGTGAAGTTATTTCCAACTGTGTTTAACCGTTCCGCCATTGAAGGTAACCGCGCGATTACAGACTCATCATGCATATGCCTTTGCACGAACTGAATGAGCTCGCTTTCGGTCAAGGAAGAGCTCCTGAATTCTGACCGGAGAAATACAGCTGAAGCGCTAGATCGCTCGGACACCATTTTTTCTATCCGGTGAAAGTGTCGAACTCTATTTTTACTAAAAGGGAAGAATCTTCTCTGCTATTTATAGTTATAATCGAGAGTATAAATGATCGGACATATAATGTTAAAACCGCGCGGGTACGTCTGAATGGGAAACTGAACAGTCGAAAAATATTATAGCAAAGGAAATTTAAAATTCATACAACAATACACGGATAAAAATAACCGCACGGTATCACCAAGTTCAAATAAACATACAAGGCTATTTTCCCTTTACTTTCTCTTCTTGTTTTCTCTCCTCACTCGTTGGTTCGCTGCGATCTGGCAGGTTCCCACCAATATGAGCCACCAAATCACCCGCGTGCAGAATCGTGGAGATCGCAGCGGACAGATGGTGAAGCACAGTATGATGGTGCCGATGAATCTTCGCAGCATCGCGGCCCACACGACCAAGATGCACTCCCATCTCAGTAGAGGCCGCTTGGCCGTCAGGCCGTGAGGTTGAAACCGCTTGATTCATCGACAAGGTCTCATCCCGAACCATGCCATCGTCCTTCTTGTTCCCAAACCGGCGTCGCATTTCATTCTCCGCTTGATGGCACCGGTTTCGGTAATGGGCGACATCATCAAGTAGTCGTCTTTGCCGCTGGTCCCGATCCCTCATTTCCTTCTCGTGTGCGGCGACCTGCGCGATCAGCTGCGCTTTCCCGCGTCTTGTTTCTTCTCGTGCAACTTTGGCCTCCTCCAAAGCAGCGGCTTCGGTCCGGACCAAATTCACTTTTTCAGCAAACTCCTCCACCAACAGTCTCAGCGCATCTTTTTCCTTCTCCGCAGATTGAAGCTTTTCCTCTAACCGCGCGATCTTACGGGTAGGTTCATCAGGAGATCTCTATCCCTCATCAGGGGGAGGTGGGCTATTTGCGAGGATGGTCGCCGAGTCCGCACCCTTCTCCGCTGAAACAACAATACAACAAGCGGTTAGAATAAAGACCATCGGCAGGTATGACAGTTTAAAGGAGCAATACTTTGGAGCAATGGGGCGAATTCAAGTCTTTCTCTTGCTGCCGATAAATCTCGGCCGGAGAATATTGGTCGGCGCGCGTTCTCCGGATCAATCTCTCTTATCTGGGCTTTCCAAAGTCGCGCGGATTTGGTTCTCCCCGCCTCGTATATCTCTTTGGTCATCGGGATATCCCTACCTTCAGAGATCAAGCAGACTGGGCGTTTTCTCCGCAGTATCCTCTTCACGAAATTTTCCCTACTCGAAGCAATCAGAAATTTACCTGGCCGGGGGGTCTCAGCCTTGCCTACTCGATCGGACATGTCCGAATGGGTCTTATCGTCAGCAGCAAGCCCAGCGGCTAAGAGTGCTTCTTCGACGGCAAGTTCCTTGTGAGGCTCGGTGAGGGATCCGGTTGCCAAGTTCGCACCGCTCGTCACCTTCATGCCATGAAGAATCTCCTCCATCCCCTGCAAATAACCGGCGTTATCAGGGAGATCAACTCCCGGAGAATCTTCGTCCAGGATAAGAAATCTCTCTAGCTTGGCCATCGCGGTTAGCTCTGACAGCTGTTGGATCTCTTTTTGTGAATCCACAGATACCTCGCCCTCCTCAGAAAGAGTAGATAGCGGGGCCGTGGCGACTTTGAGAACAGATGGTTTCTTGCTCTCTTTCCCTTTGTGGCGAAGTTTCTTTTCTACCCGATCCTCGACGGTCGGACCGGATCGACGCTTTCTCTTCTCCAGAGTAGACCCTCTCATCCCCAACCCAATTTTTAACCTGTCCGCCGCGGTCAGAGCGGCTTTCATAGCTTTCTCGCGGGCATCAGTAAGGCTATCGGCCGACGAAGGCAATTCGCCGTCTTGGTTGCGAGGGGTGATGCTTGTGATGTCGACGTCAGGGGTAATGGCGGTCTCAGGAGTGGCAGTTAGGTCGATTTTCACCCCGCCTATACCGCTCACCTCGCTCGGTTTTTCGGCTAGGTCGGTTGAGGAGATAGAGGCGGCGACAGTTTTCTCTGTCGATATGTCGGGCGAACTGGATATTTTGACCTCTTTTTCCCGAACAAGCGGTTTCGCATTCGAGCCAGATTTCCTGTACATGTCTCCCAGCAAACTTTTCATCGGCATAGCGGCAAGCGAAGGGGTAACCGCAGTTCAAGCAATCTCCCAGAGAATATCTGAAATTCTCTTTCCAGCGATATTTATAGCTCTGAGGCGCATTAAACAGAATATAGGTCTAGCGGATAAAGCTAACATTTCCGAATTTCTTTGGCATTCGCAAATGTGCGGGGATAATGTTTACCCAGAAGACCGCTACCCTGTTTCTCCCTTACCGCGTAACCGCGCGACTGATGAATAATATGCAAGCTGTTCTTTCCGTCTGAAAGCTGCCGGTCTCTCTATTTAAGACCGCATAATCGTGCGGTTAATAGCTTGCTCTTTCTTTCCGGCTGTGCATCCCGTCACTGCTGCCCGCTCTCCTGTCCCCCGGGCAGCCGGTGATTCTAGCGCCTGCCCGCTCGGGCAGGCCCCGAGCCTATAAATAGGCATGAACAGTACTCTCTAGGCATCGCGAATCGAATCCTGAAGCTCGCCGTCTGTGGCAGCGGTCTCGAATCCTTTGCCGAGCGAGTTACTGTCCGATCGGGTTTTCCTTGGTAACCGCTGTAATCGTCTCATTTATGGCAATCGCAAAGCCCGTCGCAGGAGTGGTTTTAGCCGCGACGGGCGAATTCTGTTGTCGTCGCTTCCCGCGGCCCTCTTCTCTTTTTTCCTTTTTCTCATCTACCCGCTAGTAACCGACAGCTCGCAGTCCATTCTTTATCGTTTTCTCTCTTGCAGGTTCTCTAACGACCAAGAGACATTCTCGGCACGAACATTCAAGTATGTTGAACTGGCAGAAAACTGAAATAAACTGTATCAAAATCAGAGAGCAGTCTCTGGAGGTCCATTGCAAAAGTAGGAGCAGGAGCAAGAGCTGGAGCAGACTCAGGCACATCCACTACTTCATGAGGCATCTCCCCTGCCTTGTTTCAAGGAGAACTGAATCAAGGCACCCAGTAGAAGGGATTACCTGGGAGGAGCTAAAGGAGGAGAGCTTGGTAGACAACTCCTGGACTTGTTTTAGGAGTGGAGCCAAGTTGGTCTCCAACAGAGATGTCAGCCTGGGAGCTAGCAGCTCATAGAGTTTGTCTGCCAAAACAGGAAGATCTACATGCTCAAGATGGGCTTGAGCAGAGGTAGAATTAGAAGTTACTGGAGGAGTGGCTGGAGCTGATGGCATGGAGAAAGTTGAGATAGGAGGTGTAGGAATAGATGGCTCTGAGAGTGGAATAGTGAAGATAGAGGTGGTTGAGATGGAGCTGGATGAGGCAAGAGATGGGGTGAAGGATGGTTGGGAAAGAATTTCTTGGAGAAGTTGTTGATAGGAGGAAGTTGAGGGAAGCTCAGGAGGAGTGGAAGGTGAATCATCCATAAAGGAATCATCTAAAAGAGAAAATGATGGTGAGGTGAAAGTTGGATAAGAGAAAAGAGGATGGAATTCTTCTGAAGTAGATGCTGGAGGGGGAGAGGAAGGAACAGACAAGTCTTCTGCTGGGGCAGAAACCTGAGAGGGAGTGACTTGGGTAGTCCTGGTGCCTGAAGTCAGTGGTACAGCAGCAGCTCTGGTAGGGTTAACAATCTGCCTGTCCCATTTGCTGAAAAGGGCACAGGAGAGCCTCTTGGAGGCATTAATGAACATCCCAGCAGAGGTTAGCAACTCAGGGCACCTGGAATGCAGATAAACCCCTAGAATTCTCCCAAAACTTACAGAAGTTTTATTCAGCTTCTTCTTGATCAGGTTGAAAAATATTGATCCCCAGTCTAGGTGCTTCTTATCAACCAGAGCTCCCATTAAACAAAACTGATATCTTGAAATAGTATCATGGGCTGAGTGCTTTGCCAGAAGCACTTTGCCAACTACATCGGCCAAAATTGATATTCTATAGACAAATTTTTCTTCAGCAATTTGTTAGGGTTCACAGCCGTGTGACCCATTCTATCAAGCATAGAGTCATATTCCTCTCCAGATAAATCTATGGAATCATCTCCAGAACTAAGAAGAAAAACTTAAGTTAGAAGAGCCGGGGTCAGTTGTACCTGGGCCCCTTTTATGGAGCCGACGACAGAATTCTCATTCTCATCTGTCGCTGTGAAACACCATTCTTTTATTTCTTCTGATGCAATCTTCATCCTGGTAGTAATTATCTGTGATAGCTGCTATTCTCTGAATAGGTTGAGAATGTCTTTGAAACGCTGATCACTTCCATCAAAAGAATTCATGTCAATATCAAAACCGGTGTCGAATTTCATCTTGGAAATGGCAGCACTGGAGCCAGCCATCTGTACCTGCAACACAAAACCAAACGCAACCAAGCGTAGAAGATTTGGAGGGAAAGAGAGAAAGTTGCAGAGAGTATGAAAGCGCAAAAGATGAACGACGGCCGAGGAAATGATTTTATATTAGGGTTCGACGGCGAAATGGAAAATCGTTGAGCTCGGTTCGACAAAGCGTCGATCTCAGCTCGACGATTTGGGCTACAGAAGGAATCTGAAGAGACTTCAATATTGTCGATCTCCGTTCGACGATGTTGAAAAGCTTCGAGCTCCGCTCGACGACCTCTGAACAGAAAGAGAGGAAACCTGGGGCTAACGGAGGCGCTGAACTCAGATCGATGATTTCGGAAACGTCGATCTCTGGTCGACGATTTTTAGAAAAACGTCGATCTACATTCGACGATTTCTGGGAAAACGTCGAGCGCAGTTCAGAGACAAAGCCTATTCTACAGACACAAAAAAGAACTGATTTTTTTTTGGCCTAGTCTTGGTCTGTTTTAACTTTTCAAAATCTTGAGTTTATTTTAAACAGCCTCCATCTAACATTCCTAACTGATTTAGGAAGAAATTGTGCTTCTTTTCATCCAAGGGCTTGGTGAAAATATCTCCCCTTTGCAAATCAGTTGGGATATATTGAAGTTCTATTTTGTTTTTCTCTACATTATCCTTAGAAAATGATGCCTAATCTCTATATGTTTTGTCCTACTATGGAGGACTGGATTTTGTGCTATAGAGATAACACTAGTATTATCACAAAAAAATTTAGACTTCTCTAAGTTGTAGCCATAGTCTATGAGCTGATTTTGTATCCACAATATTTGTGAACAGCAACTTCCTGTAGCCATATATTCAGCTTCAGTAGTTGAGGTTGACACAGATGTTTGCTTCTTACAAAACCAAGAGACAAGTCTGTCACCAAGGAACTGACAAGTTCCACTGGTGCTTTTCCTGTCTATTCTGCATCCAGCATAATCAGCATCTGAAAATCCAGTTAATTCAAATCCTGAGTCTTTTGGATACCAGAGTCCTAGATTTGGACAACTTTTTACATATCTAAGAATCCTTTTAACTAAAGTTAGGTGTGACTCTCTAGGGCTAACTTGGAATCTAGCACATATGCATGTAGCAAACATTATATCTAGTCTACTAGCTGTAAGGTACAATAGAGAGCCAATCATTGCTCTATATGTTGTCTGATCAACTGGTTTCCCATGTTCATCAGCATCCAATACAGCATTGGTAGGCATGGGTGTTTTCATACAGGATGCCTCAGACATACCAAATCTCTTAACCAATTCTTTGGCATACTTGGTTTGGGAAATTAATATGCCTTCAGCATGCTATTTTACTTGCAATCCTAAGAAGAAGGAGAGCTCACCCATACTACTCATTTCAAATTTGGAATGCATCAGGATTGGAAAACCTTCTGCACAAGTTTGAATCAGTAGATCCAAATATGATATCATCTACATAAATTTGTACTAGTAGGGTATGGGACTTATGGGTTCTAATGAAAAGAGTTTGGTCTACTCTACCCCTTATAAAATCATTTTCCAGAAGAAAGCATGCTAGGGTCTCATACCATGCTTTAGGAGCTTGCTTGAGACCATATAATGCTTTATGCAATTTGAAAACATAATCTGGGTGAGTTAGAGAGATAAAACCTGGAGGTTGTCTAACATAGACTTCCTCTTTGATGTCCCCATTGAGAAATGCACTCTTCACATCCATCTGGTAGACCTTGAAACCTTTGTGAGCAGCATAAGCTAGGAATATTCTAATGGCCTCTAACCTTGCAACTGGTGCAAAGGTCTGGTCATAGTCTATTCCTTCTTGTTGAGAGTAGCCTTGAGCAACTAGCCTTTCCTTGTTTCTGACAATAACTCCTTGATCATCCAGCTTGTTTCTGAACACCCACTTTGTTCCAACAATGGAGTGATCCTTTGGCTTAGGCACTAGTTCCCAAACTTTATTTCTTTCAAATTGATGCAACTCCTCTTGTATTGCAATGATCCAGTGTGGATCTTGCTCTGCATCTTGAATGGATTGAGGCTCAACTTGAGATAGGAAGCAAGTGTGCATCAGGTTCTGGTTGTCCTGATTTCTGGTTTGCACACCAGCTGAGATGTCTCCAATTACTTGGGTGATTGGATGATCTCTTGTTGTTATTAAATCAATAGGGGGTGTTGATTGTTCACCAACCTGTGTTGTTGTTTCCTCTTGTGGAATAACAACTGGCTTTTCAGGATGATTTTCTTCAAGAGGTTGAACTTCTTCTTCATCATCACTGCTCTCATTCTTTTGTTGAGAGGTTGTATCCTCTTCTTTAACCTGTAATCTGTCCATATTTTCTGAAATAGTGTGTACCTGCAAAGGTTCTATGCTAGAAGTAGACTTCTCCTTATAACACATGTTAGTCTCATCAAAAGTAACATGAACAGATTCTTCAATTTTACAAGAAGATTTATTATATACCCTATAGGCCTTGCTGATCATGGAGTATCCCAGAAACACTCCTTCATCATCTTTAGCTTGAAATTTTGCTAGATACTTCTTGTCATTATTATGAATATAACAAGTACAGCCAATAATTTTAAAATAATCTACTTTAGGTTTCTTCCCTTTGAGCAATTCATAGGGAGTCTTACCCTTCATTTTATGTATTAAACTTCTATTCAACACATAGTTGGAGGTGTTCACTGCCTCAGCCCAAAAGGATAGAGGTAGGTGAGCATCTGTCAACAATGTAGTAGCAGATTCAATTAGGGTTCTATTTTTTCATTTCAGCTACCCCATTTTGTTGAGGAGTTCTAGGGGCTGAGAAAGTGTGCCTGATCCCTTCACTTTGACAGAAATCTTGCATAAGAAGAGAATCAAACTCTGTCCCGTGATCACTTCTGATCAGGGCAATGTGAGTGTTGAACTCAATCTGTATGCATTTGAGAAACTCTGTCAAACACTTAAAGTTATCAGACTTCTTCCTCAGAAAGAATACCCAAGTGAATCTAGAGAAGTCATCTACAATCACTAAAGTATAAGATTTCCCTCCTAAGCTTTGTACTGTAATGGGTCCAAAAAGGTCCATGTGTAGCAGATACAAAATCCTAGGTGACTCACTCTTATTAAGTGACTTAAAGCTATTTTTAGTTTGCTTGCCTAATTGACAAGCCCTGCAGAGTCCTTCCTTCTTGTAGGGGCCAGAAGGTAGTCCTCTAACAAGGTTGTCCTTGGAGAGCCTAGCAATGGTTTTAAGGTTTAAATGTCCTAATCTTTTATGCCATAAATCATTTGGCTTGCATACTGAATTGAATAAACAAATGTCTGTATGGGCTGAAAGAAAATTTACTAGATAGATGTTACCTTTCCTTTTACCTGTTAACACAGTTGTGTTATTTTCTGACTTGATCTTGCACAGGGATTTGTTGAAGGTCACTTTATATCCTTCATCACATAGCTGACTGATGCTTATCAGGTTATGCTTCAGTCCTTCAACATATGCCACTTTCTTGAAAGTGACTGAGCCTATCTGAACAGCACCATATCCTTTGGTTTGGCCAAAATTTGAATCACCAAAAATCACTTTGGGTCCAAGTTTGGTTATGAAGGATGATAGGTTCTCCCTGTTCCCTGTCATGTGCTTTGAGCACCCACTATCCAGATACCATTATTGGTTAGATACTGGATAGGTCTTCACATGCACATAAACATTTTATTTGTTTTTGACCCAGTTTACCTTGGGCCTAGGTTGATAGCCTTTAAAATCTGAAATGAAAGACATCCCAGGTTGACTCTTATAACCTTCAGGATAGTATCTCCTAGGAGGTACTATCCATTCAGTATAGGGGTTAAAGCCTTGGGATGTGGGACTTCTAGGATTGAATCTAGATGTACCATTGAAGGATTGTTCACAGACCTGATCTCTGTTCGACAATCGTCGAACTGAGGTCGACGATCTTGGGTCAGATAGTCAATCTCTGTTCGAAGATCGATTATACTGGAGTTCAGAGTTTGGATATCGTCGAGCTGAGGTCGACGATCTTGGGTTAGATCGTCAAGCTCTGTTCGACGATCGTCGAGCTCTGCTCGACGCAATCTGTTGAACTGTAATTTTCTTTGGCAGATCTGCATTCTTCCTAGCTACCTCTACTACTTCCTTCCCTTTGTCAAAGACAAATTTGATTGGAGTTGTTAATATTGTAGGTTGGCTGGATAAAGCACCCAAGCCCAGTGTACTATTAAGTCTAGAGTTCACTGTGCTTGTAATGTCCATCAGTCTGATACTTCTCCCATTTAGGTATTCTTCAAACTTTTTGGCTTTTGATAGTTTACTTTTCAGTGAAGCTATCTCCTCCCTACAGCATTCCAACTCCTCAGAGAGTTTGAGGTTATCTGATTTTATAGTGCTATACTCAGATAGTTATTTTCTGAGGGAAGTGATTTCCTTCTCAGACTCCAACAGATCTAGGCATAGTACCTTAAAACTCATGTTTAAAATCCTCAGAACTGAAATCAAATGAATTGATTACCTGATCTTCTTCTAGTTGAGCTTCTGTATCTGATTCTGACTCTTCTGCTTCTGAGTCTGTTTGAGAGGCATTGATAGCCATCATGCAAAATTCCTTTTCATCAGCATCATCCTCATCATCACTGGAGCTGGATGAGGCTTCAGAGTCCTCTTCAGTTTCACTCCATGTCTCAGCAACAAATCCCTTCCTTATATGTTTGTTCTTGCTGAAGGAGGGTTTGTCTGAGCTGTTCTTTCTGAATTCTTTTTCCTTTCTTCTTTCTCTTCTGTCTTTCTTGTCCTTGTTCTTATTTTCTGGACAGTCAGGCACAATATGGCATGGTTTCCTGCAACCAAAACATATGATTTCTTTATTATTATTTGATTTATCATACCTTGGTTTATCATGACCCTTATATGATCACTTTCTGAAGTCTTTTCTGGCCATCTTGTAGAATCTTTTGGCCAGTAGACTTAGGAGCTCATCATTTCCTGTAGCTTTATCTTCAGGCTCCTCTTCTGCAGCTTTGAAGGCTATGGTCTTTTCTTTCATTGTGACTGGAGAAGTAGCCTTTTGTTCTTCTTCTCTATTTTTAATGAGTAGCTCATAGGATTTGAGCTTGCCCAGGAGAGCTTCAGTGGTAATCTCATTTAGACTTCTGGCATCTTTGATTGGCCAGAATCTTGAATCCCAAGTGCTGGGGGAAGCACATTAAGATTTTATCATTCAGCTCAGTCAATGAGATTTCTTTATCCAAAGTCTTTAACTCATTGACAATCAGACTTAGTCTATTGTACATGTCAGTCACTGATTCAGCTTCTCCCTTTTTGAAGTTCTCATATTGGCTTATCAGATGGGATCTCCTGTCTTTCCTTTCATCAGCAGACCCTGAGACAATTTCAGAGAGCTTGTCCCAAATTCCTTTGGCTGAGTTGCAGTCAGCCACCTTCTGAAATATCTCATCAGACATTGTCTGAGCTAAGATGTTCATGGCCTTTGCATATGCAGTTTTCCATTTATTTATGTTTGCATCTATTCCAGAAGGAGGTGGAACAATATTTGTACTTGAGCTTGCTGGTGGACTTGGACAAACTGTCAACACAGAATTGAAAATATCTTCGCCAATAGAATTCATGTATAATTTAATCCTTACCTTCCAGAGTGCAAACTTGGAAAGGTTGCACACTGGAGGTCCGGTGCTTGCATAATCTTTGTTCTGTGCCATGTCTATATAAATAGATAGATATAGTGAAAATAACCCTCTTAAGAGACTGATCTTATCATGGATCTTTTGGTTCAGGTATTAGCCTGTATGAGCAACCAACCTCCCTCTGATACCAATTGAAAGTGAGAGCAAGATCTCTCTCAATTCTAGAGGGGGGGGGGGGTGAATAGAGTTTATTTAAATTAATTTCACAGTTTTGAAATAATCAGCACATATAAAATTCAATTTATATTATAGTGTAGAGTGGCAGTAATGAATTAAAAAACAAAGAAATAAAGAGCACAGCACACAGCAAAACAATCACACAAGCAAGCCAGAAGACACAAGGAAAATATAGTGGTTCCCCAAAAGCCTGGGTACATCCACTCTTTTACCACCCTTGGTAGGAATCCACTCAGGATGAGTTGATCAGGTGTCCTGACACCAATGAGCTTTTGATAAGGTGCTCAAAAACCAAAACTAGATTTTTTGATTAGGTGTCTTGCCACCACTGAGTTTTGACAAGACTCTCAGAACCACACTCAAAACTTTTGAAGGGAGTCTTGATAACCCTTTTACAGCAGTAAAATAAAAAGTAAAGAGGTGAAGTTGTCTTCTCTGTTCTCAAATCAACTGAGAGAAGACTAGTGGATTGTTAATGATGTCAAAGCTCCCCCTGAGATGTAGAATGGTTCAGGAGTGGAAGCTTTGCACAGGGTGATAGGTCTTCAGAGGCTTCAGATCTCCAGCAGATGCTGAAATATTTGGTGTCTGGAGTTCTTGATGATGAAGCTATGACCACTTTTCAGTAAGCAAAGAGATTGTTCTACTGATTCTTCATAATTGATCACTTGTTGTCTGTCACTGTTAATCTCTTATTCTTCATCTATATGTTCTATCTTGTGTATCTATATGACTTAAGACAAAAAGAAGGATCTAATTTTCTGAAGAATTTCTTGACAAAGATAGTCGTTGGCAGTCATAAATGTCTTCCATAAAAGTTTTTGTCTTCTAGAGGAAAGTCCAATAAAACATTCTCTGAATAATTCCTTGAAACTTGCTCCAGAATAAAGAAAAACGGCTGGCAGATCTTCTTGACATAAATGCTGAGAGAATTCAAAAACATTCCAAAGACTGACAACTTTTGAATCCTTAAAAACGTCGATCTCTTAGAAAATCGTCGATCTAAGCTCTACGATCGTCGAACTGAGCTCAGAGATGAAAAAGATCAATCAGACAGAAAACGTCGAACTGAGCTCGAAGATCTCCAGAGCTCAGCGATCTGAAGAAATAAACTGAGGAGAGATCGTCGACCTGAGCTCGAAGAACGTCGGCCAGAGCTCGACGACTTTAGCAAGGTTGAGCTCAGAGAGCGTCGAACGGAGTTCGACGTTTCGTCGACCTGATCTCGACGATAATAATCTTTGCCTCAGCTTTAAGTCTGATTCCTTGAATGGTCCTGGGGGCAGCTCAAACCTAAATTCTAAGCCCTAGACTCATTCTAATGTTGACCTTTACAACTATACAACTAGGTCAACCTGGTTTCCTAAGACAAACATAGTGATCCTTACCCAAATTAGTAATAGGGTGTTCCAATACCCTCTGTGGGCGTGCGCGCAACAATCTCCCATTCGCGGAAGACTGTTGTGGATAAACCTACCAGGGTGTTTCCTTGCCCATACACTAAAATAGCTCACCTTGCTCGTTCTTCGCCCGTTATGATTACCGAAGAATCTCCCGCTGCATACAGATCCTTCATGGGTCCCTCGGTCCCTTTTTACGAGCTTCCCTTGAGTGATGACGATCACTCTTATGGTATCCTGCAAAAAGTGGATCTGGAACTCATGGATGCTCATGAATGGGATGATGAGATTGTTCCGGTCGTCGACAGGGTGGCTTTTGCGAATGATTTTGCGATGGGGCCCGCTTATTCAGTGATTGATTTTGAGAGCAGCTTTGCCCCTTCGCAATTTTTGCCTGAGTTTGCTACACCTTTTTCGTGTGAGTCGGCTGATGATGCCATATTTATGGATGATTTAGAGCCAAAGGTTGCGCTCATGTGTGACGAGGACGTGATTCTCTTCAATGGAGAGTATTACATCTTGGAACATGATGACGCACCCTGGTGGGATGAGGAATATCCTCTTTCCGATGCAAAGGTTTGCACCTCCTTATTGGATGAGGTGGTCCCTCTTACTGCTGTGGATCTTGAGTTCTCAGATTCCCCCCGATACGACTCGTATGATACCGATGATGATCTATGTTCGGATCCTGCTGAGAGTGAAGACAGAGTCACTCTCCCATTTTCTGATTATTTTAGTTATTCATCTCTTTTATTACTTGATCCCCCTTCTTTATCTGAGCTTGTGCATGATGAGTCTCAATGGGTACGCTGGGATGATGATGAGCCTGGTGTTCATGCCATTGTCATCGCTTCCTACACATCTATGGTTGATGATGCTTTGCTAGGCGAGGATATGTTTTGTGATAAGATAAGCGAGGACCAGCGCTCCTCCTCCTCTTACTTCCTATTTCCTCTACCTGGGTTGTACAGGTATTATTATGTAGGTGGAAGGGTAACTGCTCTCTCTCCGTATCGGTACCCGTTACCAAAACGGATAATGGAACAGTTACCTGTGCATTTTTATTTTCATAAACCCATTTGCTAGAACTGTATAGAATTCAATAAGTCATGCTGGGATGACAGTAACCCCAGTACTTATCTTTCATTTTCTGTATTTTTATTTCCATGTCTATCTTAGTTTAGTATTTATTATATTTTGTCTATTTTTCTTTTGTTTTTGCGGAGCTCACCCCTGCAGGTATTCATGACAACTTCGTGTTGGCGGGGTTGTGATTCTTCGTATGGCGGGCATGCTTCTAGTTTTTCACACGTCTTCTGGTATGCTCACTGTCTGAGCATTGGGTAACCTCTTCCTTTAGATCTATCTGATTTTAATTTCATTATCATATGTTGTGTAGATTAGTTTAAGTCTGGGGGAGAGACATTATTAGTTACCTTTTGCACGCGCACATTTCATGTGCATACTAGAAGCTTTTATAGTTCTATTTTGATTAGTTCATTACATCGCACACCACTGCACCCACATAAGCACGTGCTTAGCTATTAGCGTGCTGCGAGTTAAAAAAATCGTTTCTTTTGTATGATTTGGGAAAATTATTGTGCTGGCATAGGATTGTGAGACGGAGTAAAATGTTGACTCCTGTTGTGCTCCTAGTCAAGTGCTCTTGTCTCGTGTAGAAATTGAAGTAGATTTAATTTTTCTGTATGCTTGTAGTTTTATATTTTGCTATTTGCATAAATACTTTTTATTGTACTCAAAAATTGGTGAATCCGGTGTGAATCGGACGATACTATAGGGATGTGTGTAGCCGTCACTAGACTCGTTTTACTCGAGTCGAGAGGAAGGATTATCTTTCTCGGTGGCTAAGAACTTGCCCCAAGCTACTCTCGAAGCATTGGTGCATGGTTAGTCTAGCGTGAGCGTGATGTAGGCCATCATTTTGGCCCGGTTGAGCTTTGTACCGTTCCTAACGTCTTATCCTCGTTAAGCCCCGTTGTGCCTACCCATTCTTTTGATTCAGCTCCACCATTATTTCACTGAAGCCTCATAAACAATCCTAGTCGCACACCCAAGTCGAGCTTTAGTGTTTTACATTTTTCATGTTGGGGTGTTGATGTGGTGGTATTCATTGTGAATATTTGGATGTGCTCCAAGGTTTATATTTGCTGAAATTGTAGAAATAAAAAGATGATAAAAAAATGTGAAAAAGAAAAGTGAAAAGAAAAAGTTTGATTGAAAATCCTTTTGGAGATGTGATTATATTTGGAGTAGGCGGTGCACACACCCATATGTTAAAAGTGAAGTCTGGGGGTGTGTTAGTACCAGCGCGTATTTTGGTTTAGCAGAAAGATTCACTTTATGATAGCTCATTTGGGTTATGTGCATAGCCTTCCTGTTTATCTTTGTTTACCTCATCGTAACCCAAGCCCGATGATTATTCTAAAGTCCTACAGATTCACGCTTGAGTCGAACTAGTGTCGTGGAGAGAGTGTGAACGAGCAAGCGTATGGTCCCCAACATTGGTGATTTCCTTTGGAGGTGATCCTGAGCCCCGGTCTTTGGCAAAGCTCACCTTAGTGTCCTGCCTACTTTCTTCCTATGCGTGACCGGATGATTCATCGTGATTCCATTTTTGAGTAATAATAAAATTTTGATACGTGTTGTGAAAAGCTCACCTTAGTGGCCACCATGGACTATTTGTGTTTGGTGCTCCTGCACCCATACTAAAGGATATGGCAGTGACCTCCACCCAAGATCCTTCAATAGAGAATAAGAATATGGGAAAGACTGCAACCAAGTCTCACTTGGCTATTTTTGATGTCATCAACACCTTGTTAACTACAAAGCAGACATCTGTTTTTATGCGTGTGAGCATGCGACTTCGCATGGTACTCTTTATTTCAATTTCTATGTTAGCTAGATTATTTTACCTATCTGCATAGATTGTGTTTGCTCGGGACGCGCAAACAGGTAAGTCTGGGGGTGTGATGAGTCCGATTTATATAGGGTTTTTAGAACTCATAAGGGCTTGTTTTCACGCGTTTGCACTTTACTTTTAGTTCTATATCGTTCATATTTCTTCTAATCTTTATTTCCATAGGAAGTGCACTTATAGGCCCGTGGGTGTGCAATTGTGCATGCTTTTGTTGGGGGTAAGCACCTGGTGCTCCCCGTAGTTCTTTCTGTCGTTGTTGTTTGCATTTTGTTATTGGGAGCTGGTGCTCCAGTTGGTTTCATTATTGTGCAGGTAGTCGGGACGTCCCGGATTCATTTTTCAGTTTCTGTATAAAACGCACGGTCGTGCGATTTTCTTGTCGCACGGTCTCACGGCAATCGTGCGTTTTATACAGCAATTCTGGGGAATTCTGTTTCTACCTGTGTGATTTGTTCCCGCACGGTTTCGGCCAAATCGTGCGAGAAGAAATCGCACGGCCTGCACCTTTTGCCAAGCTTTCCAGTGATCTCTGGTTAATCGTGTGTTTCCTTCAGCACGGGAAAACGTGCCCGTGCGTGAGTAAAACACACGGTTCCCCGGTTTTACCATGTTTTCTGTGCTCTGTATTTACCCGTGCGATTTCCTTCACACAAGGGCCGAAGCGCCTGTGCGCGAGGAAACGCATGGGTCAACGCATCTCTCCTACATGCCATTTTCTGCGTGCCAAAATCGCACGGTACACGCACGGTCGTGGGCCAGACCGTGGGATTCCAATTTTCTGATCTTTTTCTATTTAAGTGCAGATTTCCTGCCATTTGGGACAGCTCGTTTACCCGCCACTTCTTCCGCATTTCTAGGGCGAAACTCTGATGTTCCACCATAGGGAGGTGCTCCGGGAAAGATTTCACTTCCAAATCCAAGCTGGAGCTTCCTCTCGGCCTCCTCCTTCATCATCTTGAGCATCAAAAAGAGTTTAACCTAACTTTATCCATCAAGCTAGGAGAAGTTTGTGCCATCCTCCACCAGCTCGTGACATGAAGAAGACGGGTCTATTGGGAGTGGGTGACAGCCTCCTATACCCCGGACATAGTTGAGGACTGAGCTAGGACGCGGAATGACAACCAAGCGATTCCTTCCGTGAACCCTCAACAAGACTTCGGATCCGGTCGATTTCACACTCTCTTCTTCTTGTTGTTGTTGATAGTATAGTTGATCTCTTCTATTTGATGAAGTATGCCTATTGTAATATACGTTTATGTTTAATCATGTCTATGTGATTTTATGTGCTCGTTTATCCATCCCCCCATAGTATTCTTGCCGCACTAGCGATTACTATTGGCGTGCGTTGCGAAGAGGTGCTTACTACCCTCGAATTCTGTTGTCCTTTTGGTCCTTACGCTTGCCTACTCGTCCATCCGCCCAGCGAATCGGTGCATAGCGGCCCGTGTAGTCTTCCATCCCTCCTGGCAAAGCGATGCATAACAGCATTGCATAGGAGTAGTTGTTAGTGTTTTTATTTATTTTATCGCAATGAACAAAACCCCCCATCGTTAAATCCGACCTAAGGACTTCAATCTTAAGTCCTCCTTGATATTAACTCCCCCCTCACTGAGTTCCTTGAAGAGATCGATACTTGGGAAAGCCACCCATTTTATATTACTTATGCGACCGGTACACTTGTCGTTCCAACGCATCAGGCACACGTTATTTCGCTCGGGTGCACTTTATTTCGCTCATGTGCGCGTTATTTGCCCGGGTACGCATTATTTCGCCCGGGCACGCGTTATTTTGCTTGTGCGCCCATTATTTCGCCCGGGTGCACATTATTTCGCTCGGGCGCGCGATATTTCGCCTGGACGCGCGATATTTTGCCCAGGCGCGCGATATTTTGCCCGGGCACGCGATATTTCGCTCGGGCGCACGTCATTTCTCCCGGGCGCGCGTTATTTTGCCCGGGCGAGTGTTATTTCGCCCGCACGTGTTTTTTCGCCCGCGCCCGCGGTATTTCCCCCGTGTGCGTGTTATTTCGCACGAGCGCGCTATATTTCGCTGACGCGCGAGTTATTTTCCCGGGCGCGGATTATTTTTCCTGGGCTCGCGTTATTTCGCTCGGGCTAACGTTATTTCGCCCGGGCTCGCGTTATTTTTCCCGGGCTCGCGTTATTTCGCCAGGGCGCGCGTTATTTCGCCCGAGCGCGCGTTATATCTCCTGGGAGGGGGTTATTTTTCCCTGGGCGGGCGTTATTTCACCGTGGGGCGTGTTATTTCGCCCGGGCGCGTGTTATTTTGTCTATGAGCGCGTTATTTTTCCTGGGCGCGCATTTTTTAGCCTGGGCGCGCATTATTTCGCCTGGGCGTGCGTTATTTTGACCGGGCACGCAATATTTCGCCCGGGCGCGCGTTATTTCGCTCAGGCGCACGTTATTTTGCCCAGGAATGCTTTATTTACCCCGTGCGTGCGTTATTTCGCCCGAGCGCGCTTTATTTCGCTCACGCGCGCGTTATTTGCCTGCTCGCAGATTATTTCGCCCATTCTCTCGTTATTTCGTCCGGGCTCGTGTTATTTTGCCCGGGCGCATTATTTCGCCCAGACTCGCATTATTTAACCTGTGCGCACGTTATTTCGTTGGGGCGGGCGTTATTTCTCCCGGGCGAGCGTTATTTCGCACGGACATGCGTTATTTTGCCAAGGCACACGATATTTCGCCATTGCGCATGTTATTCCCCCGGGCTCACGTTATTTCTCCCGGGCACATGTTATTTCGCCCGGGCCCACATTATATCAATCGTGTTATTTTGCTCGGGCGCGGGTTATTCGCTCGGCCCACGTTATTTTGCATGGCGCGCGTTATTTCACACGTGCGCTTTATTTCTCACGGGCGCGCGATATTTTGCCTGGGCACGGATTATATTGCCCGGGCTCGCGTTATTTCTCCCGAGCTCGCGTTATTTCGCTCGGGCGCGCATTATTTCACCTAGGCGGGGGTTATTTCGCCTGATCACGCGATATTTTGCCTGGGCGCATGTTATTTCACTCGCGCGCAAGTAATTTGCCTGGGCGCGCGTTATTTTGCCAGGGCGTGTGTTACTTCGCTCTCGCATGGGTTATATTTGCCCTCGCGTGGGTTATTTTGCCTAGGCGCGCATTATTTCACCCGGGCGGGGGTTATTTCGCCCGATCACGCGTTATTTTGCACGGGCGCACGTTATTTTGCCCGTGCGGGGGTTATTTTGCCCGTGCGTGGGTGATTTCGCCCGATCACGCGTTTATTTTGCACGGGCGCACGCTATTTTGCTCGTGCGAGGGTTATTTTGCCCGTGCGGGGGTTATTTTGCCCGATCACGCGTTATTTCTCCCGGACGCGCGTTATTTCGCCCGTGCGTGTGATATTTCGCACGAGCACGTGGTATTTTGCATGAAGGCGCGTTATTTTGCCCAAGCTCGCGTTATTTTGCCCGGGCATGGGTTATTTCACCCGGGCGTGCGTTATTTCGCCCGGTCGCGCGTTATTTCGCTCGGGCGTGCGATATTTTTCTCGGGCGCGCTTTATTTCATTCACGTGCGCGTTATTTCTCCAGGGCTCTCGTTATTTCGCCCGTGTGCGCCTTATTTCATCCGGGCGGGGGTTATTTCGCACGGTCACGCGGTATTTCGGCCGGGCGCGCGTTATTTCGCCCGTGCGCGTAATATTTCGCCCGGGCGCGCGTTATTTTGCCTGGGCGCATGTTATTTTGCCAAGGCTTGATATTTTGCCTTGGCGCGTGATATTTCGCCCGGGCGCGATATTTCACCCAGGCGCGCGTTATTTCTCCCAAGCGTGCGTTATTTCCCCTGGGTGCGCGTTAATTCGTTCGGGCGCACGTTATATCACCCACGCGTGCGTTATTTTACTCGGGCACACGTTATTTTGTCGGGGCGCGTATTATTTGCCTCTCGCATGGGTTATTTTTCCCTAGCGCGGATTATATTGCCCGGGCTCGTGTTATTTCTCCCGGGCTCACGTTATTTCGCTCGGGCGCGCATTATTTCACAAGTGCGGGGTTTATTTCGCCCGATAATGCGTTATTTCGCACGAACGTGCGTTATTTCGCCCGTTTGCGCATTTTTTCGCCCCGGCACACGTTATTTTGCACGGGTGCGCGTTATTTCGCCCGGGCGCGCGTTATTTCGCCGGGCGCGTAGTTTTTCGCCCGGGCGCGCGTTATTTTGTCTGGTCGCGCGATATTTTGCCCGGGCACGTGTTATTTTGCCCGGTCGCGCTTTATTTCGCTCAAGAACGCGTTATATCGCCCCAGCTCTCGTAATTTCGCCCGGGTGTGTCTTATTTCACCCGGGCAGGGGTTATTTCGCACGGTAAGGCGTTATTTCGACCGGGAATGCGTTATTTCGCCCGTGCACAATATTTCGCTCGGGCACGCGTTATTTTGAACGGGAGCGCGTTATTTCGCCCGTGCGCACGTTATTTCTCCCAGGCGCGCGATATTTCGCCCGGGCGCATGATATTTCGCCCGAGCGCGCGTAATTTCACACAAGCACGCAATATTTCGCGTGGGCGCGCGTTATTTCGCTCGGGCGCACGTTATTTCGCTTGGGCACGCGTTTTCACCCTGTGCACACGTTATTTCGCCCGGGCTCACGTTATTTTCGCCCGGGCTCGCGTTATTTCGCTCAGTATCGCGTTATTTCGCTCGGGCGCGCATTATTTCGCCCGGGCGCGCATTATTTCGCTTGGGATGGCGTTATTTCACACGGGCGGGGGTTATTTTGCCTGGGCGGGCGTTATTTCGCTGGGGCGCATGTTATTTCGTCCGTGTGCGTGTTATTTTTTCTGCGAGCGCGTTATTTTTTCCGGGCACTAGTTTCTTTGCCCAGGCCGGCATTACTACGCTCGTGCGCGCGTTACTTTGCCTGGGCACGGGATATTTTGCCCGGGCGCGCGTTATTTCACCCGGTCGCGTTATTTCGCACATGCGCACAATATTTCGCCCGAGTGCACGTTATTTCTCTCGAGGGCGCGTTATTTCTCTCGGACGCTAGATATTTCGCCCGGGCGCGCGTTATTTCGCTCGGGCACGCGATATTTCGCTTGGGCATGCCTTATTTCGCCCGAGCGCACGTAATTTCACACAAGTAAGCGTTATTTCGCCCAGGCACGCATTATTTTACCCGGGTGCTCGTTATTTCGCTTGACCACGCGTTATTTCGCCCCGGCACGCGTTATTTTGCCCGGGTGCACGTTATTTCGCCGGGCGCGCGTTATTTCGCCCGGGCGCTCGTTATTTCGCCCTTGGGCACGTTATTTTGCCCGGGCGCGCGTTATTTTGCTCGGGCGCGCATTATTTCGCCCGGGCGCTCGTTATTTTGCCCGGGCGTGCGTTATTTTCCCCGGGCTCGTTATTTTGCCTAGGCGCACGTTTATTTGTCGTGGTGCATGTTATTTCGCTCTCGCGTCGGTTATTTCGCCCTCGCGTGGGATATTTCGCATGGGCGCACATTATTTTGCCGGCGCGTGCCTTCATTCTCCTGTGCGCGCATTATTTTGCTCGGGCGCGCTTTATTTCTCCCGGGCGTGGGATATTTCGCTAAGGCGCGGATTATTTTGCCCGGGCTCGCGTTATTTCGCCCGAGCTCGCATTCTTTCGCCCGTGCCCGCGATATTTCGCCCGGGCAAGCGTTATTTCGCCCGCGCGCGAGTTATTTTGCACAGGCACGCCTTATTTCGCCCGTGCGCATGTTATTTTGCTTGGGCAAGCATTATTTCTCCCAGGCGTATGTTATTTCGCCAGAGCACGCATTATTTCTCCCAGGAGCGCGTTATTTTGCACGGGCGCCGGATATTTTCCCCGGTTAGGCGTTATTTTTCCGGGCGCGTGTTATTTCGCCCCGGTGCGCATTATTTCTCCCGAGCGCGCATTATTTTGCCAGGCAACGCTTTATTTCGCCCGGGCAGGCTTTATTTCGCCCGTGCGCGCGTTATTTCTCCTGGGGTGCGTTATTTCGCTCGGGCGCACGTTATTTCGCCCGGGCGCGCGTTATTTCGCCACTACACGCGTTATTTCACCCCGGCGCGCGTTATTTCGCTCGGGCGTGCGTTATTTTGCCCGGGCGCGCGTTATTTCGCCTGTGCACGCGTTATTTCGCCCGGGCGCGCGTTATTTCACCCTAGGGGCGTTATTTCGCCCGAAAAGGCTTTATTTTGCCAGGGCGGCCATTATTTCTCCCGGGCGTGCGTTATTTCGCACGGGCGCGCAATATTTCGCACGGGCAAGGGTTTTTTTGCCCGGGTGCGCTTTATTTCGCTCACACGCACGTTATTTTCTCAGGCGCGCATTATTTCACCCGGGCACGCGTTATTTCGTACGGGCGCGCATTGTTTTGCTCGGGCGCACATTATTTCGCTTTGACGCGCGATATTTCGCCCGGCACGGATATCTCGTCTAGGCGCGCGATATCTCGCCCGGGCGCGGATATCTCATTCGGGCACGCGATATCTCGCCTGAGCGTGCTATATCTCGCCCGGGCGCACGATATCTCACCCGGGCGCGCGTTATTTCACCCGGACGCACGATATTTCGCCCGGGGGCGCGCGTTATTTCGCCAGGGCACGCGTAATTTTGCATGAGGACACGTTATTTTGCCCCGACACGCATTATTTCGCCCAAGCGCGCGTTATTTCGCCCGGGCGCGCGTTATTTTGCTCGGGCGCGGGATATTTCTCCCGGGCACACGTTATTTAGCCCGGGCGCGCTTTATTTCGCTCACGCGCGCGTAATTTCGCCAGGGCGCGAGTTATTTCATCTCGCGTTATTTCTCCCCGGGCGCGCGTTATTTCGCCCCTACGCGCAATATTTCGCTCGGGCACGCATTATTTTGAATGGACGCGTGTTATTTCGCCCGGGCGCGCGATATTTTGACCGGGCGCGCGATATTTCGCCCGGGCGCGCGATATTTCGCCCGGGCGCGCGATATTTCGCCCGGGCGCGCGATATTTCGCCCGGGCGCGCGATATTTCGCCCGGGCGCGCGACATTTCTCCTGCGCGCGTGATATCTCTCCCGGGCGCACGATATTTCGCCAGGGCGCGCGATATTTCGCCCGGGCGCGTGATATTTCGCCCGCGCGCGCGATAATTAGCCCGGGCCCGCGATATTTTTGCCCGGGTGCGCGATATTTCGCCCGGGCGCGCGATATTTCGCCCGGCGCCGCGATATTTTGCCCGGGCGCGCGATATTTTGCCCGGGCGCGCGATATTTCGCCCAGGCGCGCGATATTTCACCCGGGCGCACTTATTTGCCCGGACGCGCTATATTTCACCCGGGCACGAGTTATTTTGCCTGGGCTCGCGATATTTCTCCCGGGCGCGCGTTATTTCTCACGGACGCGCGATATTTCGCCCGGGCGCGCGATATTTCGCCCGGGCGCGCATTATTTCCCCCTGCGCGCGTTATTTCGGCCGGGCGCGCATTATTTCCCCCTGCGCGCGTTATTTCTTAGTGCGTGCGTTATTTCGCCCGGGCTCGCATTATTTCGCCCGGGCTGGCGTTATTTCACCCGGGCTCGCGTTATTTCGCCCGGGCGCGCTTTATTTCGGCCGGGCGCACGATATTTCGCATGAGAGGGGGTTATTTCGCACGGGCGGGGGTTATTTCGCCCGTGCGAGCGTTATTTTGCCAAGGCGCATGTTATTTCGCTCGGTCACGTGTTATTTCGTAGGCGCGAGTTTTTTCTCCCGAGCACGCTTTATTACGCCCGGGCGCTCGTTATTTTGCCCGTGTGCGCGATATTTCACCTGGGCGCGCGTTACTCTTCCCGGGCGCGTTATTTCGCCCGGGCGCGCGATATTTCGCCAGGGCACACGTTATTTCTCCCGAGCGAAATAACGCGCACCTGGATGTTATTTGCAAAGGCGCCTGGGCAAATAACGCGCGTCCGGGCAAATAATGCACTTTATTTGCCTGGGCATGCGTTATTTCGCCCGGGCACGCATTATTTCTCCCGGGCACACGTGATTTCGCCCGGGCACGCGTTATTTCTCCCGGGCGCGCGTTATTTCGCCCGGTCTGGTGATATTTTGCCCGGTTACGTGTTATTTTTTCGGGCGCGCGTTATTACGCCCCGATGCGCGTAATTTCGCCTGGGCACGCGGTATTTTTCCCGGGCGCGCGTTATTTCGCCTGGGAGCGCGTTATTTTGCCCTTGCGCGCGTTATTTCGCGTGGGCCCGCGTTATTTTGCCCGGGCGCGCGTTATTTCGCCCGGGCGCGCGTTATTTCTCCTACTAGACGCGCGTTATTTCGCCCGAGCGAGCGTTATTTCCCCCGCGCGCGCGTTATTTCACCTAGGCGCGCCTTATTTCGCCCGTGCGCGTGTTATTTCGCCCGGGCACGCATTATTTCTCCTATGCGTACGTTTTTTCGCCCGGCACGCGTTATTTCTTCCGGGAGCTCATTATTTTGCCCGGTTATGTGTTATTTTTCCAGGCGGGCGTTGTTTCGCCCCGGAGCGCATTATTTCGCCCTTGCGTGCATTATTTCGCCCTGCCGCGCTTTATTTCTCCTGGGCATGCGTTATTTCGCCCGAGTGTGCGTTATTTAGCACGGATGTGCGTTATTTCGCCTGGGGGCGCGTTATTTCGCCCGCACATGCGTTATTTCCCCCGGGCGCGCGTTATTTCGCCCGGGCGTACGTTATTTCGCCAGTGCGGTCGTTATTTAGCTAGGGCGCTCATTATTCTGCCCGGGTATGCGTTATTTGGCCCAAGCGCGCGTTATTTCGCCCCCGCGTGCGTTATTTTTCCCGGGCACGCGTTTTTTTTGTAAGGGTGCATGTTAATTTCACTCTCGCGTGGGTTATTTTGCCCTCACGTTGGATATTTCGCATGGAAGCGCCTTATTTTTTTCAGGCGCGCTTTATTTCTCCTATGCGCGCTTTATTTTTCCTAGGAACGCGATATTTTTCCCGGGCGCGGATTATTAAGCTCGGGCTTGCGTTATTTCGCCCGGGCTCGCATTATTTGGCCCGTGCGCGCGATATTTTGCCCGGGCACGCGTTATTTTTCACGGGCGAGCGTTATTTAGCCCGGACGCGCGTTATTTCGCCCGAGCGAGCATTATTTTGCCTGGACGCGCGTTATTTCGCCCGGGCGCCCGTTATTTCGCTCGGGTGTGCGATATTTTGTCCGGGTGCGCTTTATTTTGCTCACGCGTGCGTTATTTGCCTGGGCGCGCATTATTTCGCCTGGGCATGCGATATTTTGCACGGGCGCGCGTTATTTTGCATGGGCGCACATTATTTTGCCCGGGCGCGCGATATTTCGTCCGGGCACGTGATATTTTACTCAGATGCGCGTTATTTCGCCCGGGCGCGCGTTATTTTGACTGGGCATGCGTTATTTCCCCCGTGCGAGCGTTATTTCGCCCGGGCGCACTTTATTTTGGTGACGCGCGAGTTATTTCCCTGGGCGCGCTTTATTTCGCTGACGCGCGAGTTTTTTGCTGGGTGGGCTTTAATTCTCCTAAGCGAGCGTTATTTTGCACGAGCGCGCTTTATTTCTCCCGAGCGCGGATTATTTTACCCGGGCTCGCGTTATTTTGCCCGGGCGGGCATAATTTCACCCGGGCGGGGGTTATTTCGCCTGATCACGCGTTATTTCGCCCGGGCGCACGTTATTTCGCCCGTGCGCGCGATATTTCGCCCATGCATGCGTTATTTTGCACGAGCGCATGTTATTTCGCACGGGCACGCGTTATTTCGTCCGAGCGCACGTTATTTTGCCTGAGCGTGTTCTATTTTGCCCGGGCGTGCTTTATTTATTCTGGGCGCGCGTTATTTTGCCCGGGCGCGATTAATTTGTCTTGGGCGCGAATTATTTTTCCCGGGCTCGCGTTATTTTTCCCGAGCTCGCGTTATTTCGCCAGTGCAGGGGTTATTTCGCCCGATCACGCGTTATTTCTACCGGACGCACGATATTTCTCCCGTGCGTGCGTTATTTCTCCAAGACGCGCATTATTTTTCCAGGGCGTACTTTATTTTGCCCGAGCGCGCGTTATTTTGCCCGGCCGCTCGTTATTTCAGCCGGGCACGCGTTATTTCGCCCGGGCGAGTGTTATTTCTCCTGGGTGCGCGATATTTCGCTCGGGCATGCGTTATTTTGCTCGGGAGTGCGATATTTCGCCAGGGCGCGCGTTATTTCGCCTGGGCGTGCTTTTTTAGCTCACGTGCGTGTTATTTCGCTAGGGCTCTCGTTATTTTGCCCGGGTGTGCCCTATTTCACCCAGGCGGGGGTTATTTTGCACGGTCACACGTTATTTCGCCCGGGTGCGCGTTATTTCGCTGAGGCGCGATATTTCGCCCGAGTGCACAATATTTCTCTTGGGCGCGCGTTATTTCCCCTGGGCACACGTTATTTCTCCCGGGCACGCGTTATTTCCCCTGGGCGCGCGTTATTTCGCCAGGGCACACGTTATTTCACCCGCGAGCGCGTTATTTTTCCCGGGCATGCGTTATTTCGCCTGAGCGCACGTTATTTTTCCAGGCCGCGCTTTATTTCTGCTGGGCGCGCGTTATTTTGCCCGGGCTTGATTTTTTTTTCTCTTGGAAGCGGATTATACTACCTGGGCTCGCGTTATTTCGCCCGGGCTCACGTTATTTTGCCCGGGCGCACATTTTTTCACCCGTACGAGGGTTGTTTCACCCGATCACGCGTTATTTCACCTGGACGCGAGTTATTTTTCCCGTGAGCGCAATATTTCGCCCGGGCATGCATTATTTTGCATGGGTGCTCGTTATTTCGCTCGGACGCACGTTATTTTGCCCGGACGTGCGTTATTTCGCCCGGGCGTGCATTTTTTCGCTTGGGTGCGTGATATTTCGCCCGGGATGTTACATCCTATTTCCAACTAGACCCCTGGAAGTGGTTTTGTCATAACTGAACCCTAGGAAACCCAGGAATTTAAGTTTATCGATTAAGATTTCGAGTCAAGGGGTTGTCACGCCCGTGACCGACCCATCACGCTCGTTACCTAGGGCGTGACCCCTTCGACAATCTTCGACCTCAGAAAGACGATCGACGAGCTAAGAAATTTCAACATGGGCCTGACACGCCCGTGACCGATCCGTCACGCTCGTGACCTTGGAATGGCGTTGAGTGAGCTGACCTCACTCAATGCCGTAGTCGGGATGGCGTTGAGTGAGCTTAGCTCACTCAACGCCATAAGTTTAATGGCGTTGAGTGCACTGACTGCACTCAACGCCATCTGGTGTCGTCTGGTTAGAGTTGAGTGAGCTGAGCTCACTCAATGCCATAGACTGGATGGCGTTGAGTGACCTTAGCTCACTCAACGCCGTAATCTGTAAGGAGGGATGGCGTTGAGTGCAGTCAGTGCACTCAATGCCATAAGTTGAACTGCGTTGAGTGCACTAACCGCACTCAATGCCATTTAGTGTTGTCTGGATGGCGTTGAGTGAGCAGAGCTCACTCAACGCAATAATCTAGACGGCGTTGAGTGAGCTAAGCTCACTCAACGCCATCGTTTAAAAGGGCATATTCTGGATGGCGTTGAGTGAGTAGAGCTCACTCAATGCCATAATCCGGACGGCGTTGAGTGAGTTTAGCTCACTCAACGCCATAGTCTGGGAGGCCATGCTTGATGGCATTGAGTGAGCAGAGCCACGTGGACCGTCGGTTTTTCAAAAGGGCGGTTATGGCCATGGCCGAAAGCCTTCTGTCATGGCCATCAATCGCCTTTGATGCCGTGGCCTTTCCCCCTCCTCTTTTTATGGTTGGATCCAACTCCTCTAGGGAAGAGGAGGAGTTTCCAGCTGTTAGATTGCTGTCACAGAGCCGTTTCAGCCCCCCACCACCATGGCCGACCCAAACTATAATGGGCCATTAATGGCCACCAGCTTTTGGCCGTTCCCCCTCCTTAACCGAGCTTTTAAACACCCTCAAGGGCCCAAGAGAAGTTTTCCCAGCCTTTACCTGAAGTTTTAGAGCCTCCCACTATACAATTGGGAATTCCGGCGACGCCACCACCGCAGCAATGGTATCCCGACGGTCCGCACGCCTCCAGCCCACTAACAAGGTCCTCCCCTCCTCTATCTCTCTCTACGGGTAGATCTTAGGTTTCTTTAGGATTAAGAATCGGGCTCAATTGAGCCCGATCGGAAGAGCTCCTTTTCCCGTTTTCCCACAAAAAAAAAATTAGGCTCGGGTTCGCCGGATTCCGCCTCTACGGCGGCTGCCCCGCCGCCCGGCGATGGCCGCCACCTCAACGGAGGTGGTGGTGGCGGTGGCCGGCCAGGGAGGAAACTGGGCGGCCGGCGGCTGCGCTTGGAAGTAGCTCTAGGTCGGGAAAATCATGGCCTTTGGCTGGAGGAAGAAGACGAAGCCTGGGCCCTTAGATCTTGCTTTAAGATCTGTGCTATTTAATTAGCTTTTATTTTATAAGCATTTTTCTGTATTAAAATACAAGCCACCTTGGATAAATTAGGAAAAATACTTAAGGGTTTTTATGAAGAAATGACCAACATGAAATTTGTAGCCCTATTGGTCTACTATATTTTGAAATTAATTTGGGTCAATTTGGTAAACTGGTTTGACCAGGGCATCTCTTTTGGTGGGATCTAGACCTAGAGCTAGGCAGAGACCAAAATGTGTGCCCACCCTTCATCCTTAGACCAAATGATCTGAAATTTTGGCAGGGAGTCTACCCTAGCTATACCTAGGGCCTGCCCAAAAATGGGAATTTTTGGAGAATGTTTTTCTATAGTTTTTAGAAAAATTTAATAATCTTAGGAAAAATTAATTAGTTGGCTTAATGACTTCCAAACCCTCCCAAATTTGGTGAGTGGTCCCTGGGTTCATCATGAGGCTTTGTATAATTTTTCATCTCATTTTGAGATGTTTTAGGTAGGAAATGGACAAACCTAAGCTATGCCCAATTAAGGGGTTTTTAGGTTAAAAGTGCACTTTGAGACTTGAAAGGTGAGATCACCTCAACAGAGGATGAGATTTTGACCACTGACTTTGAATACTCTCTAACACCCCCATTCATGGAGTTTGAGGTGGATTGGGGTAAATTTGCCCAAGGAACCAAGGCCAAACCCTAAGGATGGACCTTGGTGGCTTGTGAAGGGCATGGGGTCAAATGCCCTTGTAAGAGCTTGAGATTTGGTAGAGTGGATGCTAGGATAGCATAAATCCTCTGGTAGGAATCTAAATGGATTTTTAAGTAAATAAGTCCTTCAAAACCCTAACCCTAGTTTAGGGCACAAAACTTGTAGAGATAGAAAATGTCACTAAAACTCACTGAACAGTGATGAGATTTGGGTAAAGTAGTTTTTAAGTTTAATACAAGCTCTGGAGATTTTATTATGAATTTAGGATCACTATTTTGGATACTTCATTAACAATGTAGTAGTTTGTATTATTTGCTTAGAAATTTATTATGGATAAAATACCTTCTAGAAAGTGATGAACATTAGGAAGAGAACTTATATTATGATGTTAAAGCTCTATGAATTTTTATGGAATTTTTAGAATTTTAATTCTAAGGCTTGCTTCATTAAGTGTTGTTTCCCATGAAAACTTAGTTAAATCTATTTTGATGTCTAGCAAGCCTGTAAAATTATGATCTTTGCACAATGACTTTTTTATGTACCATATTAATACTCAGTAATTTTTCTATAATTTTATGATGAGTAATTTTAGTACTTCCTTCTTTACATAGGATTAATGAGATTATATTGGATAAATTAATTAGAGGCTAAATACTCTCTGTAAAATCCTGAAAATTAGTATTTGATGATATCTTGCTGTTATTTAGTGATCATAATTTTTGGGTGGCACTTACTTAAGAAGATCATGTAGTTCAAGTTTTAAATTACCAATGGCCAATCTTTTGGTAAAATTAAATAAATATCAGATTAATTAGGAAAATTATAAATTTCTGGATTTAGGCTAATTATGTCATGATAGACCTCCAGTAAATTTTATAGGAGATTTGGAAGAAAATTTGGAGTACCTCCCCTTGTATACCTCATGTAGCTTAGGATGGTCTGCATATAATAAAACCACAGAAACTGAACTAAGGTGGGTAATGAACTTGGGGAGATGGAATTTTGGTAGCTTGCTGGTTTGAAGAGGGTGAGTTAAATTAAGATCATTATTGGGAAGTCAGGATGAGTAGAGTGTGAGATTGGCTAGTGTTAAGTGGTGTGCGGGAACGACGAAAGATCGTCCACCCCGGTTGGAGAGGAAGAGTCTCAATACACTAAGTTAGATCTAAAGTAATTTAAAAGGGATCGGGTAATGGGTATCAACTAATAATAATAAGTGCCTTGCGAAAGGGAACGGTGGGCTTCAACTACCATCATAGTTCCTAGTGCCCATTTAGAGCCCTTCACGGTGTAACACCCCAAAATGTTGTAGGAGCGACGAGGATCAAATTTGGCCAAGACAGGGTTTTGGTGCAGGTGACACGGGCCCTGACACGGGCGTGTCGGAGGCCGTGTCGGGCGTGTCGAGCTCGGGTCGTCGAGCTGGCCGTGTAGTCGACCAGTGCAGGTCGACGTTGGTCGTGTGGTGGAACACGGCCTAGGACACGGCCGTGTCCTAGGCCGTGTCACACCTGGGCTGTGCGGTTGGGTACACGGGTAATGACACGGGCATGAACACGGGCGTGTCTAGTTTGACACGGGCGTGTCAGATGCAGTGTCACCAAGCTGTGTACCTCTCTGACTGCGAAGTGTTGATAAATTGCACACGGGGGGCGTGACACGGGTCCCGACACGGGCGTGTCGGAGGCCGTGTCACATGCCGTGTTGCTGGTTTTCAATTTTGGTCGAGACGGCGAATGAGCTACACGGCCAGGCACACGGCCGTGTGTGAACCCGTGTTCGTCCCAGTTTTTGGGATTTTAGATCTAATCCTGGACGTTCGTTTCCTTGGCTTTGGATCCGACGGTGGGGGGCTGCTCCTGGGTGGTTTTAGACGGGAATAGGGTTCTGAAACCCTTATTTCTCTTGGGTACTCTCTCTCTAAAATCTAGAAAGAAGGGAGAGCTTGGAGGAGGAAGAAGGAGGTCAACTCTGGCGGCCGGTGGAGATTCGGAGCTCCAAATCGCGAGCCGTCTTCGGATCCGCGGAGGCAAGGAGATTGCGGTGCTTTTCATCCGCATAGATTTTTAGGGCGCCGCGGAAGAACGCAAGGGTAACGATTTCTCATCCTTGGGCATGTGAAGCCCTCTTTTCCTTTGCATAGGAAGCCCTCTCTCGCGAGTGAGCGAAGAGTTGGAGCGTTCCTTGGGGTAGATATGTGAAGTCCCCCTTGTGTAGAGTCCGTATGCGAAAACGGACATAGGCATTGTGTGTGAAGCCTATTCGGACATGTTGTCCGGATCGGTGATGTTGCATTGCATTTGTACCGGGCAAGACTCCGGATGTTTGGGTGTTTTCGGGTTTTCTATATGGTAGATTGCATTAGGGAGCCTTGGAGATTAACTCTAAGGTGCACCCGGAAAACTGGGCAAAAGCGGTTTTGCCAACACGGTGGCCGGGTAGCCAACGTGAACATAACTGGGTTATGTGATTGTTGTGGCGGAAACGGGACTCGGTGAGTCTTGACCTGCGCATATGGCTTAAATTGCCGTTGCGATATGAGCACGGGTCAGGTGGAACCGTACCCGGTCTATGTCGTTCGGTAGGACCGTTGGCATGGATGAGGGTCTTCGGCGGTCTATGGCTTAAATTGCCGTGACCAAGGCCAAGAAGGCAAAATGCTCATATGGATGACCGTCCAAGAGGCGGTGGTGGATTGGGAACGTCTATGGCTTGAATTAACGTGACGTTGGCCGGTTCGCCGAGAATGTGCCCTGAGTGCACGGGGTGTGTGGCCGTGCGAGCCCACACCTGTGGTGAAGTGCAAATACTTTATAAAATTTCCTATGCTAATAAAGTGCAGGGAAAGAGCATTACCGCCCCGTATGTGGGGGCGGGATCGTTATAATTTAGTCAGCATTGCTGACCGTTGCTATTGTTTGCCACCGGGCGGTGGTTTGTGGCTTGCAGGTGCTGCGGAGCAAAGCGGGAAATAGCGGGCTAAAGCCCTTGTTGCTGTGCCGGCCCTCGAAGGCCTAATTGCTTATGTTTCTTTCCCGTTTTCATGTATGACCGGCCTGCGTGCCGAAGTTTGGAAAACATTTCTTTTGTTAAGTGAACAGTGTAAGGCCTTAAGGCCATTTCTCTTTTGATGTATGTATACATTCCTGGGTTTGTAGTGGACATTCATGCTGTTGTGGCTGGGTTCTTATTTCTTTTGCAACCTAATAAATTGCTTCCGCTAGGTATTGTGTAGGACGACATGATTGGTTGAATGGTCTCAATGCGTAACCAACCGGTCTGTCCATAGTATATGGCGTCGGGCCCCGACCGGACCTACTGCTATATGCTATACGACGGATAGGGGCGTTACAAATTGGTATCAGACTTCTGGTTTCGGTCAAGCTTAAATGAATTCGTGGACGAATTCACTTTAAGGGGTGGTGAGCACATGTGTGCATCATCGTTATAACATGAAAAGAACCCATGAATGTCCACTTAGGAAGGAAAATATACATGTTTGAGGAACCTGCGTGTTCCTATAATTACTGTATGCATTAATTTTTGGTCGCTTATCGGTGTTTTGCATGATTATAGGTGACCAGAAGTGGTGCTGGGCCGTCTGAACGGCCAGGTTCTGAGGCGAGCAGTGCGCCAAGCGATGCTCCTGCAACACCTCCGTCTGCCGAGACCATTAGGTTGGTGGCAGAAGCGGTCATGGCAATGATCAATGCGCAGCCTGCAAGGCAGGTGCAGCAGCCTGCTCCTGCTGTGGAGCAAGTACCGCTTCAGACGGCAGAGCAAAGGAGGGTTGAGCAAGTAGTTTTGGAGCTAGAGTTGCCTCGGAGAGCAACTGAAAGACAACTGAAGCACGTGATGGGCTTTCATCCACTGGTATTCACGGGGGCAGAAACCCCGACCCAAGCAGAGGATTGGCTCTCAAGGGTCAACAGGGTGATGACTGCGACGGAAACGGAAGAGTGGCAGAAAACCACTATAGCGACGTTCCTTTTAGATGGGGACGCAAGGTTATGGTGGGAAGGCCTAGAGCTACATCAGTTGTGGGGAAGGCCGTTGGCCGAAGTTTCGATGGAGGAGTTTGCGAGACTATTCATGGCTCGATACCTCCCCTCGGCGCAGAGAATTGCGCTAGAAAGCGAATTTCAGAAGTTGGTGCAAGGTGATTGCACCGTTGATGAATACCTCCACAAGTTTACTCGGTTGGGGAGATATGCCGGCGCTACCTTCACAGACGAGGAGCGCAAGACGAGCCGCTCCTACGAAGGGCTAAGAGATGATTTAAGGTTGCTACTGTCGGGGCCCAAGGCGCAGGGTTTTATGACCATGGTCAATTCAGCCCGGTCCTTGGAGAAGGACATGAAGAATGTTCAAGTGAAGAAGGAATTCGGTAGTAAGAAAGCGGAGTTCAAGGCACCGACTACGTCGAAGTCGGGCTACCGCAGATTCTATAAGAAAGCTAAGACGCCGGGTCCAGCCTCTTTAGGTGCCTCGGGGGCAACTACCAATCGAACCCGGGCGCTTGTTTCACATGTGGAAAGACGGGGCACTTTGCCCGTGATTGCTGGAGTGGACGCTCAAAGTCCGAAAGGAAATAAGGAGCTACCTACGAGGAGAAGGGCAAAGCGGTGGAGTCGACCGTGTCCCACTATGCTCCGACTCAGCCTAGAGTCTATAACTTGGGCCAGCAGGAGGCCATCAAGCAAGCGGATGTGGTGACAGGTATGAGTTAATTTATAGCAAGTTAGCTTTAATACCGTTATCTATTGCTTGTTAGCCTAATATTGTTTGTATAGGCTTTGTTGTGATTAGTGATAGTCCGGCACGGGCACTGTTCGACACGGGAGCTTCACATTCCTTCTTGTCCGAAAGTTTCATATCGCGCATCGGAGTCCCTTCTTCGATGGCGAAGGACATGTTGGATGTGCTGCTACCGAATGGGTGCTCGATGCGTGCGGACAGGGTGTGCGCCGTAAAGTTTCACATTGGGAGCCAAGAGTTCGACTTACTAGCGTCATTGCTGCCGCTAGTAGAGTTCGACGTGATCTTTGGAATGGATTGACTGTCAGAGCAGAAAGCTTGGATTGACTGTGACCGGAAGGAGGTCAAGCTGGGTGTAGGGCGGGAGACTACATTCGAGGGGCTAAAGGGGTCGAGCAAGACACTGATGTCTGCTCTTCAGGTGGTGAAGGCGGTTCGTGCTGGTGCAGAGCTGTTCTTCGCAATAGTGGGGGCTTTAGAGCCAAAGTCCACGTTGGATAGCATTCCCGTGGTTTGCGAATACCCCGATGTGTTCCCGGATAGTCTTCCCGGAGCCCCACCGCAGCGGGAGATTGATTTCACCATCGAGCTCGTGCCGGGGGCCAAACCGGTGTCACGTGCTCCGTATAGGTTGGCGCCTAAGGAGATGGCAGAGTTGAAAGTTTAGCTAGAGGAGCTGATGGAGCAAGGGTATGTGCGTCCAAGCTCGTCGCCTTGGAGCGCACCGGTCCTCTTCGTTAAGAAGAAGGACGGGAGTATGCGGCTGTGTATCGACTACAGAGAGTTGAACAAGCTGACGGAGAAGAATAAGTACCTAATCCCGAGGATTGATGATCTTTTTGATCAGTTAGTCGGATCGTCGGTATACTCCAAGTTGGACTTGAAGTCGGGGTACTATCAGCTGAGGATCAGGGAGTGTGATATCCCGAAGATGGCGTTCAGCACAAGGTATGGGCATTTCGAGTTCACGGTCATGCCGTTTGGACTGACGAATGCGCCATCAGTATTTATGGACTTGATGAACAGAACGTTCCGAGATTTCCTGGATCGCTTCGTGATCGTCTTTATTGACGATATATTAGTGTACTCGCAGTGCGAAGAAGATCACTTCAAGCACTTGCATTTGGTGTTGGAGACTTTGAGGAGGAATGATCTTTATGCGAAGTTCTCCAAGTGCGAGTTCTGGCTACCCTCGGTAGCGTTCCTTGGTCACATTGTTAGTGGGGAAGGTATAGCGGTGGATCCGGCGAAGATTGTTGCGATACAGGAGTGGCTTGCGTTGTCTTCTGTCGCGGAAGTCCGTAGTTTTCTCGGGCTTGCCGGATATTACAGGCGCTTGGTAGAGAACTTCTCGCGGTTAGCGTTACCTCTCACGAAGTTGACAAGGAAGGATCAGAGATTCTTGTGGACGCAAGAGTGCGTGCAAGCTTTTGAGGAGCTGAAAAGACGGTTGACCACGGCGCCGGTGCTTAGTTCGCCGAGTGGGACCGAGGGCTTCGAGGTGTATAGCGACGCTTCGGGTAGTGGCCGTGGCTGCGCGTTGTTGCAGCATGGGAGCGTGATAGCGTATGGATCGCGTCAGCTGAAGGTATATGAAAGAAATTATCCGGTGCACGACTTGGAGTTGGCGGCCGTGATATTTCCACTCAAGTTGTGGAGGCACTACCTTTACGGCGTAAGGGTCGATATATACACCGATCACAAGAGCCTAAAATACTTGTTTGATCAAAAGGACCTTAATATAAGGCAGGGGAGGTGGATGGAGTTCCTAGGGGACTACACCTTCAAAATACATTATGTACCCGGGAAGGGCAACGCAGTTGTGGATGCGCTGAGCCGTAGGGCTCCTGCCCAAGCCAACTGGTTGTCGGTGCATGATGAGCGGCTAGTACGGGAATTGGAGGAGCTTGAGATCTGTTGCGTTGACAGGCAGACGAGCGCCAAAGCAATGTTAAACTAGACAGAAGTTCAGTATGACCTGGCTGACCGGGTTCGGCAGGCATTGGAGTTAGATGACTCCATGAAGGAGCTTATGGAGGCCGCTCTGGATGGGTCAAATTCCCAGTTCTCGGTGGAAGATGGTTTATTAAGGAAGGATCATCGGTTGTGCATCCCGAGTGGGGGTAACCTCCGGGAGGAGTTGATGTACGAGGCTCATCATACCAAGTACTCAATCCACCCAGGGAGCACGAAGATGTATCGTGATCTCAAGAAGCTGTTTTGGTGGCCGGGGCTCAAGAAAGATGTGGCGTTGTACGTGGCTAAATGCCAAACGCGTGCCTTGGTGAAGGCGGAGTGTCAAAAGCCGGGAGGATTTCTGAAGTCCTTGCCTATATCGGAGTGGAAATTCGATGATATATCTATGGACTTTGTGCACGGGTTGCCAAGGTCGCAGAAGGGGAACGACGCCATCTTGGTGATCGTAGATCGGCTAACCAAAGTGTCGCATTTCATTCCGCATAGGAAGGATGACTCGGTGGAGAAGCTGACGAAGCTATACGTGGACAATATTGTTAGGTTGTATGGTGTGCCCCATAGCATTGTGAGTGATCGCGATGGGAGGTTCACGTCAAATGATTGGAGGTTGGTGCAACAGATGCTGGGAACAAAGTTAAAGTTCAGCACAGCTTTCCATCCGCAGACGGATGGGCAGACCGAGAGGGTCAATAGAACGATGGAGGACATGCTACGCATGTGTGTTTTTGATTTCGGTAAGTATTGGGAAGACCACCTGTATTTGGTGGAGTTCGCGTACAACAACAGCTACCAAGCGAGTATACAAATGGCGCCCTTCGAGGCCCTGTATGGTAGGAAGTGTCGCACGCCGTTATCGTGGCTTGAAGCGGGTGAGGCAAGGTTGTACAAGAAGCAGGAGGTGGAGAGTGCTACCTCGTTAGTGCGGATCATTCGGGAGCGCTTGTTGATCGCTCAGGACCGGCAGGCAAAGTATTACAATGCCAAGCACCGGAACGTGGAGTTCGCGGTAGGCGATTGGGTATACCTGAAAGTGAAGCCGTTCAAGGGGGTTTCACGGGTGAGACGCTTGAAGAAGATGAGCCCAAGATACCTTGGAATTTTGAGGTTTTGGAGCGAGTCGGCGAAGCTGCGTACCGTTTGAGGCTATCGGAGGAATTAAGTGGATTACATGATGTGTTCCACATTTCTGTGTTGCGGAAGGCGGTGCAAGAGCCTTCGCAGGTGATCGCGGTTGACCAAGTGTCGGTGGACGAAGGGTTGACGACTAGGGTCAAGCCCATTCGTATCGAAGATGTTGAGGTCAAGAGGCTTCGTAACAAGGAGATTCGGATGGTTAAGGTCCGGTGGGATAATTGCGGGCGAGAGGAGCTCTCTTGGGAACGGGAGCAGACTATGCTCGAGGAGTACCCGGAATTGTTCCGCTCAGGTACTGTTTTACGTTAAGTCCTGTTTTTCCTTTATTAATTTCGTGGACGAAATTCTTTAAGGGGGGTAGAATTTTAACACCCCAAAATGTTGTAGGAGCGACGGGGATCGAATTTGGCCAAGACAGGGTTTTGGTGCAGGTGACACGGGCCCCGACACGGGCGTGTTGGAGGCCGTGTCGGGCGTGTCGAGCTCGGGCCGTCGAGCTGGCCGTGTAGTTGACCAGTGCAGGTCGACGTTGGTAGTGTGGTGGAACACGACCTAGGACATGGGCGTGTCCCAGGCCGTGTCACAAATGGGCTGTGCGGTTGGGTACACGGGTAATGACACGGGCACGAACACGGGCGTGTCTAGTTTGACACGGGCGTGTCTGATGCCGTATCACCAAGCCGTGTACCTCTCTGACTGCGAAGTGTTGATAAATTGCACATGGGGGGCGTGACACGGGTCCCGACACGGGCGTGTCGCAGGCGACACGGGCGTGTCGGAGGCCGTGTCACATGCCGTGTTGCTGGTTTTCAATTTTGGTCAAGACGGCGAATGAGCTACACGGCCAGGCACACGGCCGTGTGTGAACCCGTGTTCGGCCCAGTTTTTGGGATTTCAGATCTAATCCTGGTCGTTCATTTCCTTGGCTTTGGATCCGACGGTGGGGGGCTGCTCCTGGGTGGTTTTAGACGGGAATAGAGTTTTGAAACCCTTATTTCTCTTGGGTACTCTCTCTAAAATCTAGAGAGAAGGGAGAGCTTGGAGGAGGAAGAAGAAGGTCAACTCCGGCGGCCGGTGGAGATTCAGAGCTCCAAATCGCGAGCCGTCTTCGGATCTGCGGAGGCAAGGAGATTGCGGTGCTTTTCATCCGCATAGATTTTCATGGCGCCGCGGAAGAACGCAAGGGTAACGATTTCTCATCCTTGGGCATGTGAAGCCCTCTTTTCCTTTGCATAGGAAGCCCTCTCTCGCGAGTGAGTGAAGAGTTGGAGCGTTCCTTGGGGTAGATATGTGAAGTCCCCCTTGTGTAGAGTCCGTATGCGAAAACGGACATAGGCATTGTGTGTGAAGCCTATTCGAACATGTTGGTCCGGATCGGTGATGTTGCATTGCATTTGTACCGGGCAAGACTCCGGATGTTTGGGTGTTTTCGGGTTTTCTACATGGTAGATTGCATCAGGGAGCCTTGGAGATTAACTCCAAGGTGCACCCGGAAAACTGGGCAAAAGCGGGTTTTGCCAACACGGTGGACAGGGAGCCAACGTGAACATAACTGGGTTATGTGATTGTTGTGGCGGAAACGGGACTCGGTGAGTCTTGACCTGCGCATATGGATTAAATTACCGTTGCGATATGAGCACGGGTCAGGCGGAACCATACCCGGTCTATGTCGTTCGGTAGGACCGTTGGCATGGATGAGGGTCTTCGGCGATCTATGGCTTAAATTGTCGTGACCAAGGCCAAGAAGGCAAAATGCTCATATGGATGACCGTCCAAGAGGCGGTGGTGGATTGGGAACGTCTATGGCTTGAATTGACGTGACGTTGGCCGGTTCGCCGAGAATGTGCCCTGAGTGCACGGGGTGTGTGGCCATGCGAGCCCACACCTGTGGTGAAGTGCAAATACTTTATAAAATTGCCTATGTTAATAAAGTGCAGGGAAAGAGCATTACCGCCCCATATGTGGGGGCGGGATCGTTATAATTTGGTCAGCATTGCTGACCGTTGCTATTGTTTGCCACCGGGCGGTGGTTTGTGGCTTGCAGGTGCTGCGGAGCAAAGCGGGAAATAGCGGGCTAAAGCCCTTGTAGCTGTGCCGGCCCTCGAAGGCCTAATTGCTTATGTTTCTTTCCCGTTTTCATGTATGGCCGGCCTGCATGCCGAAGTTTGGAAAACATTTCTTTTGTTAAGTGAACAGTGTAAGGCCTTAAGGCCATTTCTCTTTTGATGTATGTATACATTCCTGGGTTTGTAGTGGACATTCATGCTGTTGTGGCTGGGTTCTTATTTCTTTTGCAACCTAATAAATAGCTTCTGCTAGGTGTTGTGTAGGATGACATGATTGGTTGAATGGTCTCAACGCGTAACCAACCGGTCTGTCCGTAGTATATGGCGTCGGTCCCCGGCCGGACCTACTGCTATATGCTATACGACGGATAGGGGTATTACACACGGGGAATACCGGGGGCAGTCCTGGGCTAACGTAAACCGTAGGAATAATAAATTAAAAGAGCAAGTAGAATATCTATGGTTTCACATCCTCACACCCCGGTAGTTAGGGAGGTAGAATAAGTTGGTTTGGTTTCCATTCAGACGGTAGCTTTGAAGGTAGATGCACGAACGAGATGGTCCGGGGAGCCAAGGGCTCGAGGGTTTGAATACAGAATAAGGTAGTGGGTCTTCGGTATCCGATTGTCGTTCACACCGACATCGGTACGTTGACTTGGCGATGTGGGACACATAGCCAAAGAAAGCCTGGTTGATATAGCCAGCACTAGTACGCGGATACTCTAGGTTGTGCTCTTCTAGGGGTGTACGGAAGGGCTAGGCCCGGTAGTGTGGATACCTGCCTAGGAGTGGGGGGCCCGACCCACTATCTCTGTTTGCCACTACGGAGGTTCCTGGGAGTGAAGCTAGCTTCCCGAACAGGGGGAACTAAAGGTCTGTGCCCATAGAGTCGTGTGCGTGAGTTGCACTTGCATGAATCATGGCATAGCATATCACTACACTCATATTTTCATACAACCGACGCCCCAATGTATAAATCAGTATGGGACGTTTTATACGATGGGAGTCTTGCAGAAGACCCCTTAACTTATAAGTTTGTATGGGCATTCATATAAGTTAAGGTTACTTACTTACTTATTTACTTACCTTCTTATTTATTTACTTGCTTTCTGTTTGTCTTCTTTTGTTATACTACTTACCACATGTCTACCTTACTGCTCACTACTGTAGAATTGCTAGATGTACTTTATTCTAGATAGTTGTTTATACACCATGATAGTTGTTAGACTAGCTCCATTGTCATCTGCTTGATTATTCTCCACCTTTTTAGTTTCCCTTTCCTCCTCTCCGCTCGGTGCTTAGGAGCCGTGGGGGGGAGGGGTAGGGGATGATAGGGCTTATTCTTTATGACTAATGGTTTTCGAACCACAACATTACAGTTGCTCCGGATGGGAGATAGGGACCAGCAGTCCAGGGACTGATGATTACAATTATGTTAGATTTTTATTGTAATAATTGTAATCATGTCCGCTGTTTTCTACCTCTTTATTCAAGTAATTGCACTAAATAATTGAGAATTGGTATTGTCATGAATAGTAGAGCATAGTTTAGAGTTTTTACTATTTTATGTAATGAACTTCTCCCTTACTATATCATTTTTCTAATGCAGGTACGACTAGCCAGTGGAACTAAAAGTCTTGGAGCAAACAGGGGAGTTTACGGGGCCAACAGGACTGATCACAGGAGAAGAATTGCTCATACACGGGTAGGAACACGGCCGTGTGCCTACCCGTGTTCCATCCCAGCTGAAGCAATTTTCCAGCCCCCGTGTCTGAAGAACATGAAGAACAACACGGCCGTGTTCCAGAACACGGCCGTGTCAGTACCCGTGTGATCCAACACGGCCCATGATCAAACACGTCTTTTCGTGCGGAACTGCCCTGGAACTGCCGACACGGCCTGCAACACGGCCGTGTCGGCACCCGTGTTCGACCATGTTTGCTATTGGACTATAAAAACCTGGAGAAAATGTTATTCTGCACTTTTTTGGATTATTTTGCTTGGAGATTTTTCTGGAGAACGAAAGTGGAGTACCCAAGAGAAGGAAGGCTTGAAGGAGATATTTGTATGCATTTATTCTTTAATTTATCTCATTTAATCTTGTATCTCTCTTGGTAATCCAACTTTATTTATCTTTTAATTTTCATGAACAATGTGTTTGAACAAGTTAGTAATCATGTATCGTTTTGTTTTAGTCAATTTCATTGTATTTTATTCGTATATGGGCTTGCAAACATTGAGAATTATCCTTATTATGAATGATTATTTATTTTTACATGAATTCCAAATGTCTAGATTGAGAAATTGGATTGTTTGGATGATGGTTAAATCTTCATATTTATGTGTTATTTCTCTTTGTAATTCAAAACTCATGATCGAGAGATATGTTTCTTGGAAAATTAGAATACGAATGAATGGAATTATTGTATTTTAGAGATAAAGCTTCATGAATCTATGTATTAGATAGGGTATTTCATTCAATAAACATTTGAGTATTGTAAATTGTTCGAGAGAAAATTTACTTAACTTAACTTAGATTTTAAATTGCTCGAGAGAGAATTTGATAATTAGTTTAACCCTTTACAATACAATGAATTTGATAGTCTTGTTATTTCATGATTACACAAAGTGATTATGTTCATTGAATGCTCTTAACTTTCGACTTGAAATTATTTTTGTAACTCTCCAATACAATTTTTATCCGAATAGTCATAGTTAGGATTAATCTATGTTAGAACGCAATTTTAAGTTTAGGTATGATAATAGAGTGAGAGTGAGTACGAATAGTTGAAATGACCCTGTGGAATACGATACGAGATGTAGATTTCTCTTATACTATGATTGATAGGTGCACTTGCCTGAAAGATAATTCAATCTAGCTTATGCCCATCTACATAGTTATGATAAAATGTAGAATGAATCCGCATCAAGTTTAGACTTAGCGAAAATGTTCATCAAGTTTTTGGCGCCGTTGCCGGGGATATTAACACCACAGATATTGTAGACGATCTGATAGAAGAAGAAACAGTGAATCAAGGAGAACACCATCCTGAAGATCTAGATACCATGGCCAACCAAAATGAGCAAACCATGTCTGACTTTGCTAGACCCAATCTCTAAGGCACTGGGTCAAGCATTGTTCGACCACCCATTCCAACCAATAATTTCGAACTGAAACCGAGCGTGATACAAATGGTCCAACAATATGTTCAATATGATGGCTTACAAGACGAGGATCCCAATACACACTTAGCCGGATTCCTAGAGATATGTGATACTTTCAAGATCAATGGTGTCTCCAACGATGCCATTCGATTGAGATTGTTCCCATTCTCATTGAGGCATAAGGCAAAGCAGTGGCTCAATTCGTTACCTAGAGGATCCATTACTACTTGGGACATGATGGTTGAGAAGTTTTTGATGAAGTATTTTCCTCCGGCAAAGACCGCAAAGTTAAGGAACGACATCTCTACGTATGTTCAAGTGGAGGCTGAATCATTGTACGATACTTGGGAACGATTCAAAGAATTATTAAGGAGATGCCCCCATCATGCCTTACCTTCTTGGCTTCAGATTCAGACTTTCTACAATGGTCTAAATCCAGCCACCAGACAGATGATTGATGCGGCTAGTGGAGGCACCTTGAACAATAAGACACCTGAAGCAGCCCAGCAGTTGATAGAAGAAATGGCAATGAATAGCTACCAATGGACTACCGTGCGGCCGAAGTCTACCAAGCCCGCCGGAATGTATGAAGTGGATGCCGTTACTGCCTTAGCAATTCAAGTGGAGAAGCTCCATCAAAAGATGGACAACCTTTCTTTAGCGCCACCCCCAATGGTACCTCAACAATGGGACCCCTCCCTTGTTGGAATCCCTAGTGGTGAACCTCAAGTGCAAGAACATGTAGATTACATGGGTAATAATCCCAGACCACCTTTCAATCCAGGAAACAACCCATATAGTTTTACATACAATCAAGGATGGAGGAACCACCCCAATTTCTCTTGGGGAGGGCAAGGCAACCAAGGTAAACCACCCATGTTTGGACAACAACAACAACAACAACAATTGGAGCCAAGGAAGCCAACATTGGAAGATGTCCTTGCAAAGTTCATGCAAACTACCGATGTTGCCTTCCGTAATCAAGAGGGTTCTATTCGAAATTTGGAGAATCAGATTGGGCAGTTGGCAAGGATGGTATCAGAGAGACAACAAGGAACACTTCCAGGAAATACTGAGACAACCCAAAGGAACATGCAAGAGCAATTCAGTTGAGGAGCGGGAAGGAGTTACAAGACCCAAGGCTTGCACCGGATGCACCTCAAGAGGAGTCTAGTGGAGAAGCACCGAACGTGACACCGATGGAATATCAACCAGCCGTACCATATCCAGCAAAGATGAATAAGGAGCGCATGGATGCGCAATACGGTAAATTTGTTTCTATGATTAAACAATTGCATGTTAATTTACCTTTTTCTGATATTATTCAAATGCCTAAGTATGCTAAATTTTTGAAGGATTTAATTTCTAATAAAAAGAAAATAGAAGAATTATCGTTAGTCACACTTAGTGAAGAATGCTCTGCTATTTTACAAAATAAATTACCACAAAAGCTTAAGGATCCCGGTTCTTTTTCAATTCCATGTTTAATCGGTGATTTGCAAGTTAATAAAGCTTTAGCGGATTTAGGAGCTAGTATAAAATTGATGCCTTATACATTATATTTGAAATTAGGCCTTGGAGAACTTAGCCCGACTAGGCTGAGTATTCAATTAGCAGATCGGTCGGTTAAGTACCCAAGAGGTATAGTTGAGGATGTATTAGTTAAGGTAGACAAATTTATATTTCCTGCCGATTTTGTTATTTTAGATATGGACGAAAATATCGAAGTACCACTTATACTTGGTCGCCCATTTCTAGCCACTTCTAGAGCTCTTATTGATGTTTTTGATGGTAAATTAGTTTTGAGAGTAGGGGAGGATGAAGTCACTTTTCAAATTGGCAATACTATGAAACAATCTTTAGATAGTGATGATTGTTGCTATTTTTCTCATGGTGTTGACAACTTATTGTCTTCTATTGATTCTAATTTTTATTATAAAGATCCTTTAGAAATTTGCATTACTAATTGTTTTCTAGAAGACGAAACTAGTAAAGATATTGTTGATCATTTACTTTTCTAGATAACTCTATTTCGATGAATGGAAATACTGAATATAACTTACTTACAAAAGGAGATAATGAAGTTCATAAGAATAATACTAAGGATCCACCTGTAGTTGAATTAAAAAAATTACCGGATCATCTTGAGTATGGATTCTTAGGAACTAACTCTTCTTACCCAGTTATTATTTCTTCTAATCTTTCTGAAATTGAAAAAGCTAAATTAATAACTGTGTTAAAGAAATGTAAAGGTGCAATAGCATGACAAATCTCTGATATAAAAGGTATTAATCCTAGTTTTTGCACTCATAAAATCCTTTTGGAAGAAAACTATAAGTCATCTATTCAACCGCAACGTAGGCTTAATCCTAATATGAAAGAGGTAGTTAAGGCTGAAATTGTTAAATTATTAGACGCTGGTATGATATACCCTATTTCCGATAGTTCATGGGTTAGTCCTGTCCAAGTGGTTCCTAAGAAGGGTGGTTTAACTGTGGTAGCAAACGATAAAAATGAATTAATTCCGACGCGAACAGTAACAGGTTGGCGTGTCTGTATAGACTATAGGAAGTTAAACGATGCCACTAGGAAGGACCATTTCCCTTTACCCTTTATTGACCAAATATTAGAACGCTTGTCAGGACATTCATATTATTGTTTTCTAGATGGACTTTCTGGGTATTTCCAAATCCCAATAGCCCCAGAAGACCAAGAGAAAACCACGTTCACATGCCCATTCGGTACCTTTGCCTATAGGCGTATGCCATTCGGTCTTTGTAATGCCCCCGCTACTTTCCAAAGATGCATGTTAGCTATCTTCAACGAGTATGTTGAAGATATCATGGAAGTGTTTATTGATGACTTCTCCGTCTTTGGAGATGCATTTGATTTATGTTTGAATAATTTAGAGAAGGTTCTAAGGAGGTGTGAGGAGACGAACTTAGTACTTAGCTGGGAGAAGTGCCATTTTATGGTGCAAGAAGGATTAGTACTAGGTCATAAAATCTCCAATCAGGGAATTCAAGTAGATAGAGCGAAGATAGAAATGATAGAAAAGTTACCACCACCCACATCCGTTAAGGCAGTGAGAAGTTTTTTAGGCCACGCCGGATTTTACCGCCGGTTTATTAAAGACTTTTCAAAAATTGCTAAACCACTTACGAGACTATTAGAAAAGGATACACCGTTTCTCTTTGATCAAGAGTGTCTACATGCTTTTGAGTTCTTAAAAGAGAGATTAGTTAATTCTCATATTATGATAGCGCCTGATTTTACTCAGCCATTTGAAATCATGTGTGACGCTAGCAGTTTTGCGGTAGGAGCTGTTTTAGGACAACGCCGAAACAAACATTTTCATCCTATATTTTATGCTAGTAAAACACTTAATAATGCACAAGAGAATTATACTACTACTGAAAAAGAACTTCTAGCAGTAGTCTTTGCGTTTGATAAATTTAGATCCTATTTAACATTGTCCAAGGTGGTAGTTTACACGGACCACTCTGCACTTAAATATTTGCTAGCCAAGGCGGAAGCTAAGCCTCGTTTAATCCGTTGGGTACTTTTATTGCAAGAATTTGATTTGGAAATTAGGGATAAACGAGGAGCAGAAAACTTAGCGGCAGACCATCTTTCACGTTTAGAAAATCCATTACGAGCAATGTTAGATGAGTCTGAAATTTCAGATACGTTCCCTGAGGAATCATTATTTGCCTTATCTTCGAAAATTAATACTGATTATCCATGGTTTGCAGATTATGCAAACTATCTTGTGGCTAAGGTCCTCCCAAAGGATTTTTCATACCAGCAGAAAAAGAAATTTTTCTCCGACTTGAAATATTACTTTTGGGAGGACCCTTTTCTTTTTCAGATATGTGCAGATTCCGTGATCCGAAGGTGTGTATCCGCCGAGGAAGGGTGGAGAATCCTGGAGCAGTGTCATTCAGGTCCTACTGGTGGTCACTATGGAGCAAATCGCTCTGCGAAAAAAGGTTCTTGATTCGGGTTTTTATTGGCCCCTTCTATTCAGGGATGCCCAAAGGTATGTGCTTTCATGTGATTCTTGTCAAAAATCAGGTAATATTTCTAAATTACATGAAATGCCGCAAAATTTTATTCTTGAATGTGAAGTATTTGATGTGTGGGGGATAGACTTTATGGGTCCATTTCCAGTTTCATTCGGGAATAAGTATATCTTGGTGGCCGTAGATTACGTATCAAAGTGGGTTGAGGCGCAAGCTTTACCTACTAATGATAGTAGAGTAGTAATCCAATTCCTGAAATCTTTATTTGCGCGATTTGGCACACCACGAACACTTATTAGCGATAGGGGTTCTCACTTCTGTAATCTACAGTTAGATAAGGTATTGCAGAAATATGGAGTCACACATAGGATAGCTACACCATATCATCCCCAAACTAGTGGCCAAGTTGAAGTATCCAATAGAGAACTTAAGCGCATCCTAGAAAAATCTATAGAGGGGAATAGAAAACAATGGTCTAGGAAACTAAACGATTGTTTATGGGCTTATAGGACCGCATTTAAAACGCCTATAGGTACCACTCCCTTTAGATTAGTCTATGGTAAATCTTGTCACTTACCTATAGAATTAGAGCACAAGTCATATTGGGCAATACGCTCTCTAAATTTTGATACAAATTCTATAGGGGAAAAACGCAAACTTCAACTTAATGAACTAGATGAATGGAGGACTATGGCTTATGAGAACTCCAGAATTTATAAGGAGAAAACCAAACTATTTCATGACCGTCACCTCCGGAAAACCAAAACATTCAACAAGGGTGATCAGGTGCTCCTTTTTAATTCTAGACTGCGTCTATTTCCCGGGAAGCTTAGGTCTAAGTGGTCCGGACCGTTCCAGGTTAAAGAAGTTTTTCCCTATGGCACCGTCGAACTAACTCACCCTGAAAAGGGAGATTTTAAAGTCAATGGGCACCGGTTAAAGCTTTATAACAGTGCACTTCCCCAAGAATTTGTTCGACTAGAATCATGCCTTCACCTAGACTAAGAGAATGTATAGAATAGTATAGTATCTTGTCTATATAGGAGAATAAAAATTTTAATGAAACTTTAATTAAAAATAAATAAATTACGTAATCAGGAGAAATCACTTAATAAGAAGTGTACACGGCCATGCACACGCCCGTGTGCATGGCCGTGTCTAGCACACGCCCTGTCCACCCAGCCATGTGCTCACCCGTGTCGATACGACGAATTTAAGTGTTTCAAGTCAGAGAAGTACACGGGTTTCCACCAAGCCGTGTTCATAGCCGTGTGTAATATACACGGCTGTCCACCCAGCCATGTGCTCACCCGTGTCGATTCGACGAATTTAAGTGTTTCAAGTCAGAGAAGTACACGGGTTCCCACCAACCCGTGTTCTTGGCCGTGTCCGATCCAGGGTTGACCACACGGGTAGGGGACACGGCCGTGTTGTTGACCGTGTCCAACTGACACGGGCAGTTTCCCGCGATTTGACCACACGTCTCCTTGAAGACCGTGTTTCCCGCGCAGAACGATTCCTTAACACGGGTACACACACGGCCGTGTGTGCACCCGTGTTCGGCTTCTTTTTATAGGGGGCAGAATTTTTCATTCTCTTCATCACTCCCACTTTCTCCTCTTCCCATTCCTGCATCCATTCCAGCCGGGAAATCCATCTTCTTCTCCAAAATTCGCGGAATCGCCTCGTTTCTTCGCGCTCAACATATTCGGTAAAACTCCTGGGTTATTTCCATCCAATCTCCTCTTGTTCATTTCTATTTCTATTCTCCTTCTGAATTTACTTTAGATTTTTTTTATTTATTTATTTTCAGATCATGGCATCATCACGTAGCCAAGGTGGTCGCTGACGTCGCCCGGATCTTCAAGCATTATCTACTGAGAGGCGCGACGTCGCTCAACCACTAGTTTTCACAGATCCTATCCATACAAACCGTTATAATCGCTTACAAGCCAAGAAATATCAGGACATACGAATAATAGACTGGGATGTCCTAGAAACTATAGGTCTAGCGGCTACTGTGAGGGATTTAATTTCTGTAGTGGGGTGGCAAGAGTTCTTTGCCATAGAAGAGTTAGGATTTAGAGAACTCACACTCGAATTTTTATCCACCTTCTATGTGAACCTTCGATCCTGTGTGGCCGATAATGAAAGACCAACCAGGGGTAGTATTTCTTTTCGAGTCGGGGGTACCTTCTATACACTTTCTCTCTACCAGTTTACACAGCATTTAGGAGTGTACGACGAGGCATTCCTCCTTAGTGCCGCCTACTCTGATTTGCAATTTGATCTCCCCAGTCGCGACCAGGCAGGTGGTGTTTGGCGACGTATATCTTTCGACACCGGCACCTACGAAGCCAAGAGGTCTAAGGCTTCAAAATTGGTTTTCCCCGCCGTACATTACGTTCATCACCTACTTAGCCATACACTGAGCGGCCGGGGCGAAAGCTCCGGTGTTGTGAGTCGACAGGACATTCTTTATCTGCACAGCATGACAGCCTGCTATCCTATCCATTTGGGCTATATGCTTGCTCATTTTATTCTTCATCAGGCGGAGAACTCCCGCGTCGGGTCTATTTGTGTAGCCCCCTACATCACGCGTCTGGCAAAGAATATGGGCATATTTTTACCTCTTCCCCCGATGGCGGTGGTAGCGAAGACTGTGCCTATCACCATGGCCAGTCTTCGAGCCATCCGCCTCGTCACAGCTCGTCAAGGCCTAGGAGGGACTATATATACCATTGCGACTCGTGGCCATCATATCCACGACGACGACGACGATGAGGTCGATCCAGATCTCGATGAGCCTCTCATTCCACCTGCCCGCTCGACGCATACTCAGGGGGAGTCATCATTTGCCCAGCCTCAGCGACAGTCTCGATTTGCACAGGAGCTGCAGCGTTTTTATGACACTCAGTTGTCGCCGCGCCTTCAGCGTATCTAGGAGCAGCAGCAACGGACCGAGGACGTCATGTATCAAATCCGGCAGCACATGGGGATTACCAGCCCACCGCGACCAGCTCCTCGTCCATCTCACCCTCAGGATGATCCGACTGATCAAGATGACACACCAATGTATATCTGATACATCTGGCTTTGCATATCTGGCTTTGTAGTGCTATATCATTATTATTGTTTTGATCATTTTGTATGGTCGGTATATCTATAAAAAAAAAGTTTTATTTCAGATTTTGCGCCTGTTCCGTGCTGTGATGCTTTATATTCATGCTCATCAGTTCTTTATATAGTGCAACTTCTGTCCCCTTGTTTTAATTTTTGTTTGCAATGAGGACATTGCAACTCCAGTCTGGGGGTACGCTATATTTTTATAATTAGTATTGACAGTGGAATACATGATTACAGTTACTTATATTCTATTTATCATAATACTCTATATTCCTTTATACACCCCCTCGAAAAATTTGATTACTTCTCTTTAAGCTTTCATTACTTCACTCATTGGGAATATAACTATCTAATTCATTTTCGCACGCTGATTAAACCGAATTCGTGTTCAAATTTGTTGATTAGTAACTACGTATAGAAATTCATTAGATGACTTTTCTCCATATAATTTGTTTTAAAAAGATTGTCCTTTATATTATTAACTAATAATCACTCCATTTTAGAAAAAAATATTTATCTATTCTAAAGTGAGTCGATGAGTGTAATATTTTGATAATTTTGTTTTAGTAGATCAACAATAACAAAAATTTTCTCTATTGGTGTCTAGAACTTACTAGCGATCCTCAAAACCTTTTGCACATGTTAATTAGTAAAGGTGGAAATGACTTAGGCCTCCTTTTGGATAGATTGAGCCGTTCAATCCCAAAACCTTAAACATTATACCCTTGCTCACCCAATTTGGACCTTATCCCTATATTTTTGTAATACTCCACCTCTAAAATGCACCAAGGCCAATTCTCGTCTAGTAGCACACCTATCATTAAGATCGTCATGAAATGAAGTTGTTTTTATGGTTTGTATTTCTTTCATAGTGATATGTGGCCTGAGTGAGCGTGTACACCTGCACCCATTCGGAATGATCCCTACTATGAAGTCCCTAAAAGAAAACGAAAAAAAATAACATAGTGATATGTGGCCTGAGTGAGTGTACACTTGCACCCATTCGGAATGATCCCTACTATGGACCCTTGGTTAAGAAAAGAAAAAAAAAATATAGAGTATCCTTCCTCAAAAATAAGGGAATTATAATACATGCAAAGTCTGGGGGTGCTCATAAAATAGCAATGTATGTTAAAGGTCTTTATCATACAAAGGGCTCAATTGTGATCTAGGTGTGAAAAAAAAACATCGAGTTCTTTTTTTTTTGCTTACCCCACCTATAATCACCTATCCTAAGCCAAAACAATACACCACCATACAAGTCCTAAGGATCCAACTTTACTAATTCTCATTAGTGTTATGGAGAGGGTGTGTAAAGGAAAGTGTATGATTATCAATAGGGAGATTTTTAATTTTTGAAAGACTAATGCATATGTTATCAAGATTGTTATTTTCTCCTTACAATAGTTATGGATAACTATAATTATAATTCTAAGAAAGAGCGAAAAGTAGTTAAGATATGTATTGGAGAAATTTTTAAGAAAAAGATATATTTAGAAAAGTCTGCTATACTATTTCCTATACAATTGCAGCATCAAATCTCTATTCGAATTCAAAACAATCAGTGTGCGGAAGAAGAATTATGTATTGGAAACCCAATTGTTTGAATTAGTTTGCTTAGGGACAAGCAAACACTTAAGACTGGGGATGTGTGATGATTACAATTATGGTAGATTTTTATTGTAATAATTGTAATCATGTCCGCTGTTTTCTACCTCTTTATTCAAGTAATTGCACTAAATAATTGAGAATTGGTATTGTCATGAATAGTAGAGCATAGTTTAGAGTTTTTATTATTTTATGTATGTAACTTCTCCCTTACTATGTCATTTTTCTAATGCAGGTACGACTAGCCAGTGGAACTAAAAGTCTTGAAGCAAACAGGGGAGTTTACGGGGCCAACAGGACTGATCACAGGAGAAGAATTGCTCATACACGGGTAGGAACACGGCCGTGTGCCTACCCGTGTTCCATCCCAGCTGAAGCAATTTTCCAGCCCCCGTGTCTGAAGAACATGAAGAACAACACGGCCGTGTTCCAGAACACGGCCGTGTCAGTACCCGTGTGATCCAACACGACCCATGATCAAACACGTCTTTTCGTGCGGAACTGCCCTGGAACTACCGACACGGCCTGCAACACGGCCATGTTGGCACCCGTGTTCGACCATGTTTGCTATTGGACTATAAAAACCTGGAGAAAATGTTATTCTGCACTTTTTTGGATTATTTTGCTTGGAGATTTTTCTGGAGAACGAAAGTAGAGTACCCAAGAGAAGGAAGGCTTGAAGGAGATATTTGTATGCATTTATTCTTTAATTTATCTCATTTAATCTTGTATCTCTCTTGGTAATCCAACTTTATTTATCTTTTAATTTTCATGAACAATGTGTTTGAACAAGTTAGTAATCATGTATCGTTTTGTTTTAGTCAACTTCATTGTATTTTATTCGTATATGGGCTTGCAAACATTGAGAATTATCCTTATTATGAATGATTATTTATTTTTACATGAATTCCAAATGTCTAGATTGAGAAATTGGATTGTTTGGATGATGGTTAAATCTTCATATTTATGTGTTATTTCTCTTTGTAATTCAAAACTCATGATCGAGAGATATGTTTCTTGGAAAATTAGAATACGAATGAATGGAATTATGGTATTTTAGAGATAAAGCTTCATGAATCTATGTATTAGATAGGGTATTTCATTCAATAAACATTTGAGTATTGTAAATTGTTCGAGAGAAAATTTACTTAACTTAACTTAGATTTTAAATTGCTCGAGAGAGAATTTGATAATTAGTTTAACCCTTTACAATACAATGAATTTGAGTCTTATTATTTCATGATTACACAAAGTGATTATGTTCATTGAATGCTCTTAACTTTCGACTTGAAATTATTTTTGTAACTCTCCAATACAATTTTTATCCGAATAGTCATAGTTAGGATTAATCTATGTTAGAACGCAATTTTAAGTTTAGGTATGATAATAGAGTGAGAGTGAGTACGAATAGTTGAAATGACCCTGTGGAATACGATACGAGATGTAGATTTCTCTTATACTATGATTGATAGGTGCACTTGCCTGAAAGATAATTCAATCTAGGTTATGCCCATCTACATAGTTATGATAAAATGTAGAATGAATCCGCATCAAGTTTAGACTTAGCGAAAATGTTCATCAGGGACCAGCACTAACGGAGTACGGTGCGCATGTAGGTGGGTCAGTTTAGCACCGATGCGCCTGCGACCAGCTCCGTGAGTGATTAGTATTTTTATAGCTTCCACGATGAGTGAATTGTAGTGAGGACTCTGAGGTACCGGGCTTGAGCCTGTTTCTTTATATTGCTTCTGAACTGATCTTGCAGTACTTCTATTTGATATTACTGATGGACTGGATGTGATTTCATTTTATATGTGTGTTTCTGTGGACCTGTTTATATTTTATATACACTTACTTCTCTCTCTTGTGATCGAACAGGGCCGGCAGAATTGGCATTTTGTAGTGGCGGCCTTCCCGTGAGTCGGTGCCACCGCAAAGCAGCAATTCTGGGCTAAGACCCCGGTGTTCGAAAAAGAAAAAAAACGGGGTCTTATAAGTGGTATCAAAGCAGACCTCGATCGAAAAGGAAGTAGTCTACCAACCCTGGGCCACCCCCGTACGAGCTTAGTTTGTGGACAAACTAGCAGCGGAAGCAGTGGTGTGCCCATAAGGGAAAATCACATGTGAAAGTCCATCCTACCCCTTTCTTTTATTCCATTCATACATTCTCTAACAAATGGAATTTTCCTTGTAGCCTGCGACGAACCCTACATCACAGCAGGGGACACCTCAGGCTACGAATGTGGTCCCACCTCCGCTGGCTCCAGCTCCGTTCAAGCAGACGGAGATGGGGCAAACAATGACGGCCATTCTGGAGGCCTTAAGAGCTCAGCAAGCCTCGGCTCCACAGCCAAACCCCGGGGCCAATTGGATGACTGTCTTCCGGGGACTTTCCCCTCCATCCTACCTGGGTACGTAGTCTGCAGTACGTACAGAGGAATGGTTGGATACCATTTATGAGATGCTTTCGGGGATTCGAAGCCCCACTGAGGAGGCAGTTGCTTTGGCAGTCTCCTGCCTGGAGTCACACAGAAAGAGGTGGGGGAAATCTCAGCTGGACACCACCTTTGCGGGGATGGATTGTGCTGATATCACTTGGCAGGAGTTATGAGAAGCACTCCTGGGACATTTTGTACCTCAGTCGGCGAGGGAAGACCTGGAGGATAGGTTTCTGCGGTTGAGGCAGGGGAACAGGATGGTGTTGGAGTACTACCAGGAGTTTACTCACCTTGCCCGCTATACGGACGCTTACCAGTTAGACGATGCTTGTTATGCCAGGAGGTTTTATAAGGGGCTGCAAGACGACATGAGACAGGCCCTCCTATTCGTCTCAGAGGGGAGTCTGGCAAGGATTTTGGAGATGGCTAAGAAGAGAGAAGTGGATCAACTTACAGTTAAGAGCCAAAAGAGACCGGCTGATGATACAATGATTGGAAGTCATAGAGACCGTCCCTGAGGCAAGGTTATTGGGGAGAGAAGGAATGGGGATCAACCTCGTAAGGAGATTGGGCAGGAAAAGAGGAGTCAGGGGGTATTGGCTCCCCAGCCTTTACAGATGCTGGAGATACCAAGGACAGCAGAGCAGGCACCGGTATGCTTTCAGTGCAATCAGCCGGGGCATATCAAGAGGAATTGCCCTATGAGGGGAGCACCCCCACCAGCACATCAGGGCGCTCCACCTCCCCGATAGTTTGGCGGACGAGGACATGATCGAGGACAAGGATTTCAGGACCGAGGCCGCAGGCCAGAGAGGGAGCAGGTGTATGCTCTAGACCTGACACAGCCCCGGAACTCGGAGCAGGTTATCGCAGGTATGGAAGTACTTTTAAGTTTTCTTCATATGAACTAGTTTTCTAGACATAACCTAGTTAGAAATTAAGAGAAGACAACTATAACAAGAATGCTAAGACATTTAATTACCTCAAGCATAGTCTTCGTTAGCGGCAAGCCCGCTCATACGCTCTTCGACACCGGTGCTTCACACTCGTTTGTGTCGGAAGATTTCGTGAAAGGACTGGCAGGTGTGGAGCCATTCACCGGGAAGATGATGAGGGTGCGCCTACCCGACGGGTCAGAGCTAATGACCTCTTCTCATTGCAATATGTAAGCGAAGATCAGCAGGAAGGCATTTGAGGCACCAGGGACGATTCTGAAGATGCCAGATTATGATCTGATCCTGGGCATGACTTGGCTGTGCTGGAACCATGCCCAGATCGACTGCGTGGCGAAGAGGATCACTGTGAGGCATTACGACTCCTTCATTGTCATCGAAGGTATTATACCAGCACCCCGCACCTTATTATCGTCTGTGTAGGTCGTTAAGGCCCACCTGAAGGGGTAAGAAGTTTATCAGGTCCTTTTTGAGGCGGTCGTGGCCAAGGACTCCATTTCAGATATTCCAGTTGTGCGGGACTTCGCTGACGTGTTTCCGGAGAAGTTACCAGGGCTATCCCCGCATCGAGAGAAGGACTTTGAGATTCAGCTCGTACCGGGGGCTAAGACGATATCCAGAGCTCCCTATCGAATGGCCCCAAAGGAGTTGGTGGAATTTCGAAGCCAGTTTCAGGAGTTAGTGGAGGCCGGGTTCGTTCGGCCTTGCTCTTCACCATGGGGAGCTCCGGTGTTATTCGTCAAGAAGAAGGACGGAACTCTTCGACTGTGCATAGATTACCGTGTCTTGAACAGGTTGACGGTCCGGAATACTTATCCCTTGCCAAGGATAGACGAGCTATTTGACCAGCTGGAGGGAGCCCATTGGTTCTCAAAGCTGGATCTGAGGTCGGGGTACTACCAGCTTCGCATTCGGGAGGAGGACATCCCGAAGATGGCCTTCAACTGCAGATATGGTTTATACGAGTTTACCGTGATGCCTTTTGGGCTCACGAATGCACCCTCCGCATTCATGACCTTGAATAACTGGGTGTTCGAAGAGTATCTGGATGTATTCATTATCGTATTCATCGATGACATACTTATCTATTCAAGTACGGAGGAGGAGCATGCGAGACATCTGGCCTTGACCTTGGAGAAGCTACAGGAGCATAAGATGTATGCCAAATACAGCATGTGTCAGTTCTTGCTAAAGGAGGTGGCCTTTTTGGGCCATGTTATTAGTGGAGCATGCCTGACAGTTGATCCGGCGAAGGTCCAGGCAGTACGGGATTGGCCATCACTAAAGTCGGCCTCGGATGTTTGAAATTTCTTAGGACTTGCCGGTTATTACTGAAAGTTCGTAAAGGGGTTCTCTCAGATTGCCCTCCCTCTTACGTCTCTGACGAAGAAGGAGTCCCCTTTTATTTGGACACCATGATGCGAATCTGCTTTTCAGGAGCTGAAGGATCGTCTTACCTCGGCTCTCATCCTTACTCTTCCGTCAGGTAAGGAAGGATTCCAGGTGTACACAGATTCTTCCTATCAGGGGATGGGTGCCGTTCTGATGCAGAACGAGCACGTAATAGCCTATGCCTCCCGTCAGTTGAAGCAGCACGAGCAGAACTACCCCGTGCACATTTGGAGATGGGGGTAGTCGTTTTTGCTCTTAAGATCTGGCGACACTATCTCTACTGAGTACATTGCGATATCTTCTCTGACCACAAGAATCTGAAGTACGTCGACACCAAGAAGGAGTTAAATATCAGGCAAATACACTGGGTGGAGTTTCTGTTGGACTACCAGTATACCATGCACTACCATCCGGGGAAGGCAAATGTGGTCGCAGATGCTCTGAGCCGGAGAGCGAGTACGTCAGGAGTAGGCCCGCAGCTGATGGTCTTGGAGTTGGTTAAAGCTTTCGAGGAGATGCAGATATCACAAGTGTCTGAGGATGACCCGGAGTTATACATAGAGTACCTGGGGTCGATGGTTACTACTGATGATATTCGAGACCGCATAAGAGATGGACAGTGACAGAGACTCGATGAGTTTTGAGTCAAGAGACTCGACTCAGACTCGTGGTGCACTGACAGAGGGTGTCAGGGGTGTGGGATGAAGGGTTGGGTTCAAGGATACCCCAACCAGTAACTGGAATGAAGGAACTCGGTTAAGTGAAAATCGACGGGTATCGGGAATGATACCCGCCGAATTCGACGGGTATCGGTGGTCTATACCTGCCGGATTTAGAGGTGCAGATTAGGAAGTAGGTTAAGTGAAAATCGGGGGGTATCGGGAATGATACCCGCTGAATTCGACGGGTATCGGCAGCTATGCTCGCCGATCGACGGGTATCGGGAATGATAAACGCCGAATTCGACGGGTATCGGTGGTCGATACCCGCCGGATTCAGAGCTACAAATTGAGAAGTAGGTTAAGTGAAAAACAGAGGGTATCGGGAATGATATCCGCTGAATTCGACGGGTATCGGTAGCTATGCACGCCGATCGACGGGTATCAGGATGATACCCGCTGATTTTTCCTTAGAAAGTTTCCTAGTTTCCGCTGTTCCATGCGTGCGGACTGAACCGGATTGGGCTGGCTGCGGCTTGGCTGCCTTGGACCGGGTCACTTCAATATGACCCATTAGGGGCGGTCCATTGGGGCGATGACACGTGGCAGAAGGGATTTAACCTAATACATTGGTTTATAAGGGAAGATAAAGCCGAACCCTAGCCATTTTTCCGATCGACCTTGCCGTCATCGCGGACCTTGCGAAACCGACAGAGCGGAGGTAAACCATCGAAGCTCCTTGAGGCGGACTTCTCTCTCTCTCTCTCCTTCCTTTGTCGTGAAGAACAACTGCACCAAGCAAGAGATGCCGCAAAGAAGGATGACTAGATCCATGGCCGGGAATGATGGTACCGCTGGAAATGAGGTGAGCTTCCTCCCCTCTCCCTTGGTGCTAGATCTGCAATTAATATTCTAGGAGAGATATCGACTCCATAGAGTATTGATGGTGAGGAGGAGATTTCTTAGGGGAAAGCCATGCCTAGGTCATTTTCTAGGCTTAGTCTCCTCCAACCTCTTCATTCTTCGAAGTGAAGATGAGAGAGTGATTCGTGGAGAAGTGTGGCTTTGTGAGGGTAAATAAGGGTGGACGTAATTTCTGGAGAAGTTTTTGGGAGATCGATGCAAGGAGGAAGATGAACGGATGTCGTTCTTCTCACCTTAAGATGCGTGCAAAAATCTGATTTCTGCACGCAGCGATCTTCGTGGCCAATTTCGGTGGTGTTCTGGCAAGATCTGGGCTCTAGACTAAACATGAAAGTTGTAGCCCTTGAAATAATTTTTCCAACGAGTGGTTACACGCACTCGCCAGATTTCTGTAGCCACGGTAATCCTCGGTCGAAGTTGCTGCCCGGATTAATGTTGCACCTACATTCTGGGCTGTGTAATGTGGAATTCGATTTGGTGGAATTTAATGTTGCGATCCAACTCGAGGTTTGGGTGAACTCTTTTGACATAATCATCATAGTTATATGATAAGTTGATGTTATAAATCTGAATTCGTATTATGAGCTGGGGACATGCTTAATTTAAGGAAAGAGCCGGATATAAAATTGGTAGATATATATATATTGTTGCCCATTATCTATATCATTATGAATTCATTTGGAAGGGCATATAAATGATTTAACTATGGCCACGATGTATGCTGAATGGATAGAAGAGAATTAGTAATTCAATGCATAGAGTGTCGTCTCCCTATGGGTAGCATTGTGGAAGTTAACAAGTGCGGTGTTGACCGTAACTAGTTGGAATGAGGTTGAGATGAGTAAAGTGGGACGGTTGCGCTTGGTCCTCGGTGTTCACGTCCCGAGGCTCCTTCCGTATTTGATGGATGGTTGGGCTTGGTTCTCGGTGTTCACGTCCCGAGGCTCCTTCCATGCCACGATATTGTGGAATTGCATGTAGTGTGAGTCGACACGCGGTGTCGTAATCCCGGGTTAAGGATAATGTGGCAGGTCTACGGGATCGCCAATCGTCACACTGATGGGAGTTGAAGGTTAGACCTTGGGCGGTTGGGCTTGGTCCTCAGTGTTCACGTCTCGAGGCTCCTTCCGTGCCAAGTGAACGGTTGGGCTTGGTCCTCGTGCTCATTTTTGGGGCTCCTTCCGTGTCATACCTTAGGCCAGTTCGGGGCTAGGATTTATGTGTACATTTACCCAGGAGAACCCGCTGAGCCGTAGTACACATGCGAGCTCCGTTGTTGTGTTCTTAGCGTTGAGGCGTACAGAGGCCAAGGCCAGGTAGTGTGGAGACAATCCTAGTAGTGGAGATGCCCGCTCTACTGTCACCGTTTGGCCACGACGGATGACGCCTGAGAGGTTAGCTACCTGCTCGAATAGTGGGAACTATGAGTCTGTGTCGACATAGCGATTGCATGTGCTTGATCATAGGTGTGTCATTGCATTGCATACATAGCATTGCACTTCATTACAAACACAAGACCTCATCGTATAAGTTTGTATGGGCACTCCTATACGATGGGTTACTTACTGCTGAACGACCCTCAACTTATATGCTTGTATGGGCATCCATATAAGTTGAGTTACTTACTCTTATAACATTATACTCTCTTGTTGTTGTAGATGGTAGAAGTGTAGATTAAGAGGTTGTTCATTTATACACTACTTATATTGCTACTTATGACATGTATACTTACTTCACCTGCTTGTACTACTGTTTTATATATATTGTACCTGTTCCGTTCTCCGCCCGGTGCCGAGGAGTCATCGGGGGAGCGGATGTGAAGCCACTTAGTCTTTATGACTAAAGGTTGCTACGTCTTCCTTTTTAGGAGGAAACCCCGTAGGTGGAGCAGCAGGTCTTGCAGCTGGACAGCCAAGCCAGGACGACTGGGCCTGAGGGGACGGTACCGTCGCTACCGTCGGTTACAGATTTGAGTGAGAGAGATTTTGTTGTAGCCCTTCGAGGAAATTCTATTTACGTACTCTGATTATGTAGAAGCTTGTTTAGCTTCTCTTTTGCTGTACTTATGGACTTATGCTTAGTGTGGATTGACTTCTTTATATTATTATGGTTAGGTTTGCATTTATATGTTGATATTGGTTGTAGCCGGCAGAATAGGCGTCTTGTGGTACAGGCTAGCCCGAGTGCTAGTGCTACCGCAAGGCGGCTGTTCTGGGCATAAGACCCCTCTCGTGTCGTGTCTTGTGTTCCGGGAGGGGATCCTCCAAGGAGAACGTCACTTAACAATGGTGCCACCCCATTTGATTAGTCAGTTTAGGGACAAACTGACTTAGCTGAAGAAGTGGTGTGCCCATATGTAATTCACACTAAGTTTGTCCATCTTTGACCTTAGATTAGCCAACCTAACCTTAGGTTTGTACCCTATGTATAGATCCCAGTACATGCTGAGCCAGTGAGGGGCACCCCCGCCCCGTCCGTACCTACACAATTCCAACAATCAAAGCTGGGGCAGACGCTCACAGCTATTTTGGACGCCTTTAGGTCCCAATCTTAGCAGGCACCTGTACAACAATAGGGTCCGGGATCTAGTTGGTTAAGCATTTTCCGAGCTCTCTCCCCTCCCGCTTATATTGGGACAGAGTCGGCGGTGCGTACGGAAGAGTGGCTCGACACTGTACAAGAGTTGTTGACAGGAATAAGATGCCCAAACAACATGGCGGTGACCCTTGTGGTGACACTCTTAGAGCTGCACGCCAAAAGGTGGTGGAAGTCCCTCATGGGCTCCACTATTCATGGAAGAGTGTACACGAACATTAGTTGGATCGAATTATCTGAAGCCTTCTTAGAGCATTTCATCCCCTCAGCCGCTCGGGATGATCTTGAAGAGAGATATTTTTGCAACTAAAGAAAGGGTCCAAGTCGGTGACAGAGTACCAACAGGAGTTTCATCACTTGGCTAGATGTGCTGACTCCTATGAGTTGGATGATAGAGGGTATGCCAAACGATTCTACAAAGGCTTGCGAGATCCCCTAAGGCAAGCCCCTTTTTTATAGCGGACTCTAGTCTGGCGGAGATTATCGATATGGCAAAGATATTGGAAGCGGACCACTTGGGAAGTGGTAAGAGGCCAGCAGAGGGCGTGATGGAAGCCGGCCCCAGCAACAGAAGGAGATTTGACAATAGAAGAGGAAGAGGATATCAGAGAGGTGGCGGGCGTTTCCCCAAGAATTTTAGAGAGGAGCGCCCGGTTCCGCAACCGCCAGCATTATCTCCACCTCAACAATTTCAGCAACATGACGGAAGGCAGGAACGGGTGTGCTTTTAATGCAACCAACCGGGCCATATTCGACGCTACTGTCCGCAACTGTTTGGAGATGAGCCTTTTGCTTTCCCTCCAGCAGCCCCTCGGGAGCGAGGGTATGTGCGTGGTCGAGGACGTGGACTACGAGGAAGAAACCCCGGAACCGCTCGGGATCAGATGTATTCCTTCGATATGAATCAAGAGCGGAATCCTCAGGAGATGATTGCAGGTACGACTTGAATTAGCCATTTTGCTTCCATTAATATCCTCTAGTGGCTTAAGATATACTAGACGTCTAGCTTGAGTATTATTAATGACACTTAGGCACCGTGATGGTCGGTGGGAAACCGGCTTATACGTTATTTGACACCGGTGCCTCACATTCTTTCGTGTCTGAATACTTCATCAAGGACATACACGGAGTGCAGTATTTCACTGGTATTGCTCGAAGAGTACGCCTCCCAGATGGATCTGAGATGACGACAACTGCGAAGTGTGAGTTGGAGATAACCATTGGGGGAAAGACCTTTGATACCCCCGCCACAATTTTTAGAATGCCAGAATTCAACCTCATTCTGGGCATGGCGTGGCTGGATTGGCACCATGCAAGAATCGACTGTGCGGAGAAGCAAATCTATTTGAGACATGGAGACACTGATGTAATCTTCCAAGGTATAAATTTCGCACCACGATTATTGTTATCCTCAATCCAGACCTTGAAAGCTCATATGAGAGGGGATGAAGTCTACATGATATGTTTCGAACTAAAGGAGGTGAGGGTAGATGTGAAGGATGTACGGGTAGCACGATATTTCCCTGAGGTATTTCCTGAGAAATTACAAGGGTTACCCCACATAGAGAAGTGGATTTTAAAATTAAGCTTGTATCAGGAGCTAAGCCTGTTTTCAGGACCCCTTATCGAATGGCCCCAAAAGAACTCGCAGAGTTTAGAGCTAAACTGCAGGAGTTGGTAGAATCAAGGTTTGTTCGCCCCATATCATCACCTTGGGGAGCCCTTATTTTATTCGTTAAGAAGAAAGATGGAACCCTGCGTTTATGTATAGACTATCGGGAGCTCAACCGACTGACGGTACATAACACCTATCCATTACCTCAGATCGATGAGTTTTTCGATCAACTGGTGGGAGCGCATTGGTTCTCCAAGCTGGATTTGCGCTCGGGGTATTACCAATTGAGAATACAAGAAGACGATATCCAGAAAACGGCTTTCAGCTCAAGATACGGCTTATATGAGTTTACGGTGATGCCGTTTGGGCTCACAAATGCCCCATCAGCTTTCATGAGCTTGATGAATAAAGTGTTTGAGGCCTATCTAGATTTCTTTGTCATTGTATTTATTGACGACATCTTAGTCTACTCTAAGACGGAGGAAGAGCATGCCGGGCATCTGGCCTTAGTTCTGGAAAAGTTAAAAGAGCACGGCCTGTTCGCCAAGTTTAGCAAGTGTGAATTCTGGCTTAGGGAAGTGGTTTTCTTGGGTCATGTAATAAGTGGGGCTGGACTAGCTGTGGATCCGGCCAAGGTGCGGGCTGTGAAGGAGTGGTCGCCCTTGAGGTCGGCGGCCGATGTGAGGAGTTTTCTTGGACTTGTTGGATACTACCGCAAGTTCGTAAAAGGATTCTCCAAGATTGCCCTCCCCCTTACTTATTTGACAAAGAAAGGTGTGCAATTTGAGTGGACATCCCAATGTGAAGGGGCATTCCAAGAATTGAAGGATAGACTTACCTCTGCCCCCATTCTTGTCCTGCCATCTGGGAAGGAAGGATTTCAAGTTTACACGGACGCGTCTTTTCAGGGGTTGGGAGCGGTGTTGATGTAGCATGAGCACGTGATTGCTTATGCTTCAAGAAAATTGAAGAAGCATGAAATCAATTACCCGTTGCATGATTTGGATCTAGGAGTAGTAGTGTTCGCCTTAAAGGTAGGGAGGCATTATCTATACGGCGTCCACTACGAAATCTTCTCGGATCATAAAAACTTGAAGTACGTTTATACCCAGAAGGAGTTGAACCTAAGACAATGATGGTGGTTAGAGTTTCTATGCGATTATGAGTTCACCTTGAACTACCACCCAGGAAAAGCAAACTCTGTAGCCGATGCGTTGAGCAGGAAAGTATCCGGCTTGAGCCCGGAGTCTCGGTTGATGAGCATGGTGTTGGCGTGGATGATTGAGGAGATGGATATTACATTGATATTTAAGGCTCCTTCGGCAGAATATACGGAGTACTTGTCCAGCATGAGCGTGGTTTGTGATATCCGGGACCAAATTCGAGTGGAGCAAGGATTGGATGCGGCTCTGGCCCCGACACTCAAGTTGATCGAGGACAGGGCTACCGACAAGTACACACTAAAGGACATCCTCGTTTACTTTCGCGGCCTGCTCTACATTCCCAAGGGTGGTAAAATCCGGGAGGATATCTTGAGAGAGGCACATTGCTCTCAATATTCAGTGCACCTGGGAATTTCCAAGATGTACGCCGTCTTACGGAAGACAATGTGTTGGCCAGGAATGAAGAAGGATGTCCGATACTTTGTCACGCATTGTGAAGCCTGCCAAAGAGTGAAGGTGGAGTGCAGGAGTCCCGGTGGCCTGTTGCAGTCGTTGCCAATCCCCAAGTGGAAGTTCGAGGATATTTCCATGGACTTCGTACATGGGCTACCTCGCTCCCGCTCAGGAAATGATTCAGTGTGAGTGATTTTTGATCGCTTGACCAAAGTAGCCCGGTTTATCCCGATGAAGAAGGAGGCGCATGTGGATGTTTTGGTGCGCCTATTTGCGGAACAGTTCGTGCGGTAGCATTGAGTGCCGAAGACGATCGTCTCTGACCGAGATGGTCGGTTTACGTCAAGAGAATGTAGGGCTGTACAGGCTTACTTGGGCTCGCGTCTCACTTTCAGCACAACCTTTCATCCTTAGACGGACAGGCAATCTGAGCGGACAATCCGAACATTGGAGGATCTGTTGAGGTTGTGTGTGATAGATAGGGGAGAGCCGTGGGAAAGACTCTTGCCCTTAGTGGAATTCTCCTATAATAACAGTCATCAAGCTAGCATTGGCATGGCACCCCATGAATACCTATATGGAAGGAGGTGTAGAACCCCCTTGTCTTGGGTACAAGACGAAGACCTGAAGGCAATGAGAATTGAGTATATTGATGATACTGATGCGGTAGTCAGATTGATACGGGATCGCATGCTTGAGGCTCAGATTCGGCAAGCAAAGTATTATAACGCGAAACACCGGATGGTGGAATTTCAAGTGGGAGATAAGGTGTTTCTAAAAATCCGGCCGATGCATGGAGTATCACGAGTACGAGATGTGAAGAAGCTCAACCCATGGTACGTTGGACCTTATGTCATAGTGGAAAGGATTGGCCCGTTAGCCTACCGGTTGGAGTTGCCAAAAGAATTGGAGAACCTCCACGACGTGTTCCATGTATCATCTCTCTGGAAAGCATTGATGCGGACCGACCAATACATCCCTATAACTGATGGTGTTGTGGCATCTGATAGGTTTGTGCGATTGGAGCTGGTGCGGATCGTTGACAATGAGGTGAGAGCTCTGCGCCGTAAAAGTGTGCCTATGGTAAAAGTGCTATGGTCTAATAATGGGAAGGAAGAATTTACTTGGGAGCTGGTGGACTTGATGTAGAAGCGCTACCCGGAGCTGTTCTCCCAATGTAACATTTTATAGCGCATATTACTTTGTACTTGCATCCCCATAGCCCTAGCCTGATTTTGGGGACGAAATCTTTTATTTTGTTAATAGGAATTGTAACGTCCCGTTTCGGGCTAGGCCCCTCGCACGAGTTTTGAGTCAAGAGACTCGACTCAGACTCGTGGTGCACTGACAGAGGGTGTTAGGGGTGTGGGATGAAGGGTTGGGTTCAAGGATACCCCAACCAGTAGCTGGAATGAAGGAACTCGGTTAAGTGAAAATCGGCGGGTATAGGGAATGATACCCGCCAAATTCGACGGGTATCGGTGGTCGATACCCGCCGGATTCAGAGCTGCAGATTGAGAAGTAGGTTAAGTGAAAATCGGCGGGTATCGGGAATGATACCCGCCAAATTCGACGGGTATCGGTAGCTATGCTCGCCGATCGACGGGTATCAGGAATGATACCCGCCAAATTCGACGGGTATCGGTGGTCGATACCCTCCGGATTCAGAGCTGCAGATTGAGAAGTAAGTTAAGTGAAAATCGGCGGATATCAGGAATGATACCCGCTGAATTTGATGGGTATCTGTAGCTATGCACGCTGATAGACGGGTATCAGGATGATACCCGCCGATTTTTCCTTAGACAGTTTCCTAGTTTCCGCTGTTCTATGCATGCAAACTGAACCAGATCGGGCTGGCTGGGGCTTGGCTGCCTTGGACCGGGTCACTTCAATATGACCCATTAGGGGCGGTCCAATGGGTTGTTTACACGTGGCAGAAGGGATTTAACCTAATACATCGGTTTATAAGGGAAGATAAAGCCAAACCCTAGCCATTTTGCCGATCAACCTTGCCGTCATCGCGGACCTTGCGAAACCGACAGAGCTGAGGGAAACCGTCGGATCTCCTTGAGGCGGCCTTCTCTCTCTCACTCTCTCCTTCCTTTGCCGTGAAGAACAACTGCACCAAGCAAGAGATGCCGCAAAGAAGGATGACTAGATCCATGGCCGGGAATGATTGTACTGCTGGAAATGAGGTGAGCTTCCTCCCCTCTCCCTTGGTGCTAGATCTGTAGTTAATATTCTAGGAGAGATATCGACTCCATAGAGTCTTGATGGTGAGGAGGAGATTTCTTAGGGAAAATCCATGCCTAGGTCATTTTTTAGGCTTATTCTCCTCCAACCTCTTCATTCTTCAAAGTGAAGATGAGAGAGTGATTCGTGGAGAAGTGTGGCTTTGTGAGGGTGAATAAGGGTGGACGTAATTTCTAGAGAAGTTTTTGGGAGATCGATGCAAGGAGGAAGATGAATGGATGCCGTTCATCTCACCTTAAGATGCGTGCAGAAATCTGATTTCTGCGCGCAACGATCTTCGTGGCCAATTTCGGGGGTGTTCTGGCCAGATCTAAGCTCTCGACTAAACATGAAATTTTTATCCCTTGAAATTTTCTTTCCAACGAGTGGTTACACGCACTCGCCAGATTTGTTTAGCCACGGGAATCCTCGGTCGATGTTGCTGCCCGGATTAATGCTGCACCTAAATTCTGGGTTGTTTAATGTGGAATTCGATTTGGTGGAATTTAATGTTGCGATCCAACTCGAGGTTTGGGTGAACTCTTTTTACATAATCATCATAGTGATATGATAAGTTGATGTTATAAATCTGAATTCATATTACGAGCTAGGGACAAGCTTAATTAAAGGAAAGAGCCGGATATAAAATTGGTAGATATATATATTGTTGCCCATTATCTATATCAAGATGAATTCATTTGGAAGGGCATATAAATGATTTAACTATGGACACGATGTATGCTGAATGGATAGAAGAGAATTAGTAATCTAATGCTTAGAGTGTCGTCTCCCTACGGGTAGCATTGTGGAAGTTAACAAGTGCGGTGTTGACCGTAACTAGTTGGAATGATGTTGAGATTAGTAAAATGGGACGGTTGGGCTTGGTCCTCGGTGTTCACGTCCCGAGGCTCCTTCCATATTTGATGGATGTTCTGGCTTGGTCCTCGGTGTTCACGTCCCGAGGCTCCTTCCATGCCACGATATTATGGAATTGCATGTGGAGTGAGTCGACACGCGGTGTCGTAATCCTGGGTTAGGGATAGTGTGGCAGGTCTACGGGCTCGCCAATCGTCACACCGATGGGAGTTGGCAGTTATACCTTGGAAGGTTGGGCTTGGTACTCGGTGTTAACGTCCCGAGGCTCCTTCCGTGCCAAGTGAACGGTTGGGCTTATTCCTCGTGCTCATTTTCGGGGCTCCTTCCATGTCATACCTTAGGCCAGTTCGGGGCTAGGATCTTGGTATACATTTACCCAGGAGAACCCGCTGAGCCGTAGTACTCATGCGAGCTCCGCTGTTGTGTTCTTAGCATTGAGGCGTACGGAGGCCTAGGCCAGGTAGTGTGGAGATCTGCTTAGTAGTGGAGATGCCCGCTCTATTGTCACCGTTTGGCCACGACGGATGACGCCTGAGAGGTTAGCTACCTGCTCGAATAGTGGGAACTATGAGTCTGTGTCGACATAGCGATTGCATGTGCTTGATCATGGGTGTGTCATTGCATTACATACATATCATTGCACTTCATTACATACACAAGACCCTCATCGTATAATTTTGTATGGGCACTCCTATACGATGGGTTACTTACTGCTGAACGACCCTCAACTTATATGCTTGTATGGGCATCCATATAAGTTGAGTTACTTACTGTTATAACATTATACTCTCTTGCTGCTGTAGATGGTAGAATTGTAGATTAAGAGGTTGTTCATTTATACACTACTTATATTGCTACTTATGACATGTATACTTACTTCACCTGCTTGTACTACTGTTTTATATATATTGTACCTGTTCCTTTCTCCGCCCGGTGCCGAGGAGTCATCGGGGGAGCGGATGTGAAGCCACTTAGTCTTTATGACTAAAGGTTGCTACGTCTTCCTTTTTAGGAGGAAACCCCGTAGGTGGAGCAATAGGTCTTGCAGCTGGACAGCCAAGCCAGGACGACTGGGCCTGAGGGGACGGTCTTGTCGCTACCGTCGGTTACAGATTTGAGTGAGAGAGATTTTGTTGTAGCCCTTCGGGGAAATTCTATTTACGTACTCTGATTATGTAGAAGCTTGTTTAGCTTCTATTTTGCTGTACTTATGGACTTATGCTTAGTGTGGATTGACTTCTTTATATTATTATGGTTAGGTTTGCATTTATATGTTGATATTGGTTGTAGCCGGCATAATAGGCGTCTTGTGGTACAGGCTAGCCCGAGTGCTAGTGCTACCGCAAGGCGGCTGTTCTGGGCATAAGACCCCTCTCGTGCCGTGTCTTGTGTTCCGGGAGGGGGATCCTCCAAGGAGAACGTCACTTAACAATGGTGCCACCCCATTTGATTAGTCAGTTTAGGGATAAACTGACTTAGCGGAAGAAGTGGTGTGCCCATATGTAATTCACACTAAGTTTGTCCATCTTTGACCTTAGATTAGCCAACCTAACCTTAGGTTTGTACCCTATGTATAGATCCCAGTACATGCTGAGCCAGTGAGGGGCACCCCCGCCCCATCCGTACCTACACAATTCCAACAATCAGAGCTGGGGCAGACGCTCACAGCTATTTTGGATGCCTTTAGGTCCCAATCTTAGCAGGCACCTGTACAATAATAGGGTCCGTGATCTAGTTGGTTAAGCATTTTTCGAGCTCTCTACCCTCCCGCTTATATTGGGACAGAGTCGGCGGTGCGTACGGAAGAGTGGCTCGACACTGTACAAGAGTTGTTGACAGGAATAAGATGCCCAAACAACATGGCGGTGACCCTTGTGGTGACACTCTTAGAGCTGCACGCCAAAAGGTGGTGGAAGTCCCTCATGGGCTCCACTATTCATGGAAGAGTGTACACGAACATTAGTTGGATCGAGTTATCTGAAGCCTTCTTAGAGCATTTCATCCCCTCAGCCGCTCGGGATGATCTTGAAGAGAGATTTTTGCAACTAAAGAAAGGGTCCAAGTCGGTGACAGAGTACCAACAGGAGTTTCATCACTTGGCTAGATGTGCTGACTCCTATGAGTTGGATGATAGAGGGTATGCCAAACGATTCTACAAAGGCTTGCGAGATCCCCTAAGGCAAGCCCCTTTTTTTATAGCGGACTCTAGTCTGGCGGAGATTATCGATATGGCGAAGAGATTGGAAGCGGACCACTTGGGAAGTGGTAAGAGGCCAGCAGAGGGCGTGATGGAAGCCGGCCCCAGCAATAGAAGGAGATTTGACAATAGAAGAGGAAGAGGATATCGGAGAGGTGGCGGGCGTTTCACCAAGAATTTTAGAGAGGAGCGCCCGGTTCCGCAACCGCCAGCATTATCTCCACCTCAACAATTTCAGCAACATGGCGGAAGGCAGGAACGGGTGTGATTTTAATGCAACCAACCGGGCCATATTCGACGCTACTGTCCGCAACTGTTTGGAGATGAGCCTTTTGCTTTCCCTCCAGCAGCCCCTCGGGAGCGAGGGTATGTGCGTGGTCGAGGACGTGGACCACGAGGAAGAAACCCCGGAACCGCTCGGGATCAGATGTATTCCTTCGATATGAATCAAGAGAGGAATCCTCAGGAGATGATTGCAGGTACGACTTGAATTAGCCATTTTGCTTCCATTAATATCCTCTAGTGGCTTAAGATATACTAGACATCTAGCTTGAGTATTATTAATGACACTTAGGCACCGTGATGGTCGGTGGGAAACCGGCTTATACGTTATTTGACACCGGTGCCTCACATTCTTTCGTGTCTGAATACTTCATCAAGGACATACACGGAGTGCAGTATTTCACTGGTATTGCTCGAAGAGTACGCCTCCCAGACGGATCTGAGATGACGACAACTGCGAAGTGTGAGTTGGAGATAACCATTGGGGGAAAGACCTTTGATACCCCCGCCACAATTTTTAGAATGCCAGAATTCAACCTCATTCTGGGCATGGCGTGGCTGGATTGGCACCATGCAAGAATCGACTGTGCGGAGAAGCAAATCTATTTGAGACATGGAGACACTGATGTAATCTTCCAAGGTATAAATTTCGCACCACGATTATTGTTATCCTCAATCCAGACCTTGAAAGCTCATATGAGAGGGGATGAAGTCTACATGATATGTTTCGAACTAAAGGAGGTGAGGGTAGATGTGAAGGATGTACGGGTAGCACGATATTTCCCTGAGGTATTTCCTGAGAAATTACAAGGGTTACCCCCACATAGAGAAGTGGATTTTAAAATTAAGCTTGTATCAGGAGCTAAGCCTGTTTTCAGGACCCCTTATTGAATGGCCCCAAAAGAACTCGCAGAGTTTAGAGTTAAACTGCAGGAGTTGGTAGAATCAAGGTTTGTTCGCCCCATATCATCACCTTGGGGAGCCCTTATTCTATTTGTTAAGAAGAAAGATGGAACCCTGCGTTTATGTATAGACTATCGGGAGCTCAACCGACTGACGGTACATAACACCTATCCATTACCTCAGATCGATGAGTTTTTCGATCAACTGGTGGGAGCGCATTGGTTCTCCAAGCTGGATTTGCGCTCGGGGTATTACCAATTGAGAATACAAGAAGACGATATCCAGAAAACGGCTTTCAGCTCAAGGTACGGCTTATATGAGTTTACGGTGATGCCGTTTGGGCTCACAAATGCCCCATCAGCTTTCATGAGCTTGATGAATAAAGTGTTTGAGGCCTATCTAGATGTCTTTGTCATTGTGTTTATTGACGACATCTTAGTCTACTCTAAGACGGAGGAAGAGCATGTCGGGCATCTGGCCTTAGTTCTGGAAAAGTTAAAAGAGCACGGCCTGTTCGCCAAGTTTAGCAAGTGTGAATTCTGGCTTAGGGAAGTGGTTTTCTTGGGTCATGTAATAAGTGGGGATGGACTAGCCAGTGGATCTGGCCAAGGTGCGGGCTGTGAAAGAGTGGTCTCTCTTGAGGTCGGCGGCCGATGTGAGGAGTTTTCTTGGACTTACTGGATACTACCGCAAGTTCGTAAAAGGATTCTCCAAGATTGCCCTCCCCCTTACTTCTTTGACAAAGAAAGGTGTGCAATTTGAGTGGACATCCCAATGTGAAGGGGCATTCCAAGAATTGAAGGATAGACTTACCTCTGCCCCCATCCTTGTCCTGCCATCTGGGAAGGAAGGATTTCAAGTTTACACGGACGCGTCTTATCAGGGGTTGGGAGCGGTGTTGATGTAGCATGAGCACGTGATTGCTTATGCTTCAAGAAAATTGAAGAAGCATGAAATCAATTACCCGGTGCATGATTTGGATCTAGGAGTAGTAGTGTTTGCCTTGAAGGTAGGGAGGCATTATCTATACGGCGTCCACTACGAAATCTTCTCGGATCATAAAAACTTGAAGTACGTTTATACCCAGAAGGAGTTGAACCTAAGACAACGACGGTGGTTAGAGTTTCTATGCAATTATGAGTTCACCTTGAACTACCACCCAGGAAAAGCAAACTCTGTAGCCGATGTGTTGAGCAGGAAAGTATCCGGCTCGAGCCCGGAGTCTCGGTTGATGAGCATGGTGTTGGCGTGGATGATTGAGGAGATGGATATTACATTGATATTTAAGGCTCCTTCGGCAGAATATACGGAGTACTTGTCCAGCATGAGCATGGTTTGTGATATCCGGGACCGAATTCGAGTGGAGCAAGGATTGGATGCGGCTCTGGCCCCGGCACTCAAGTTGATCGAGGACGGGGATACCGACAAGTACACACTAAAGGACGTCGTCGTTTACTTTCGCGGCCTGCTCTACATTCCCAAGGGTGGTAAAATCCGGAAGGATATCTTGAGAGAGGCACATTGCTCTCAATATTCAGTGCACCTGGGAATTTCCAAGATGTACGCCGTCTTATGGAAGACGATGTGTTGGCCAGTAATGAAGAAGGATGTCCGATACTTTGTCACGCATTATGAAGCCTGCCAAAGAGTGAAGGCGGAGTGCAGGAGTCCCGGTGGCCTGTTGCAGTCGTTGCCAATCCCCAAGTGGAAGTTCGAGGATATTTCCATGGACTTCGTACATGGGCTACCTCGCTCCCGCTCAGGAAATGATTCAGTGTGAGTGATTTTTGATCGCTTGACCAAAGTAGCCTGGTTTATCCCGATGAAGAAGGAGGCGCATGTGGATGTTTTGGTGCGCCTATTTGTGGAACAGTTCATGCGGTAGCATTGAGTGCCGAAGACGATCGTCTCTGACCGAGATGGTCGGTTTACGTCAAGAGAATGTAGGGCTGTACAGGCTTACTTGGGCTCGCGTGTCACTTTCAGCACAACCTTTCATCCTCAGACGGATAGGCAATCTGAGCGGACAATCCGAACATTGGAGGATCTGTTGAGGTTGTGTGTGATAGATAGGGGAGAGCCGTGGGAAAGACTCTTGCCCTTAGTGGAATTCTCCTATAACAACAGTCATCAAGCTAGCATTGGCATGGCACCCCATGAATCCCTATATGGAAGGAGGTGTAGAACCCCCTTGTCTTGGGTGCAAGACGAAGACCCGAAGGCAATGAGAATTGAGTATATTGATGATACTGATGCGGTAGTCAGATTGATACGGGATTGCATGCTGAGGCTCAGATTCGGCAAGCAAAGTATTATAACGTGAAACACCGGATGATGGAATTTCAAGTGGGAGACAAGGTGTTTCTAAAAATCCGGCCGATGCATGGAGTATCACGAGTACGAGGTGTGAAGAAGCTCAACCCAAGGTACGTTGGACCTTATGTCATAGTGGAAAGGATTGGCCCGTTAGCCTACCGGTTGGAGTTGCCAAAAGAATTGGAGAACCTCCACGACGTGTTCCATGTATCATCTCTATGGAAAGCATTGATGCGGACCGACCAATACATCCCCATAACTGATGGTGTTGTGGCATCTGATAGGTTTGTGCGATTGGAGCTGGTGCGGATCGTTGACAACGAGGTGAGAGCTCTGCGCCGTAAAAGTGTGTCTATGGTAAAAGTGCTATGGTCTAATAATGGGAAGGAAGAATTTACTTGGGAGCTGGTGGACTTGATGTAGAAGCGCTACCCGGAGCTGTTCTCCCAATGTAACATTTTATAGCGCATATTACTTTGTACTTGCATCCCCATAGCCCTAGCCTGATTTTGGGGACGAAATCTTTTATTTTGTTAATAGGAATTGTAACGTCCCGTTTCGGGCTAGGCCCCTCGCATGAGTTTTGAGTCAAGAGACTCGACTCAGACTCGTGGTGCACTGACAGAGGGTGTCAGGGGTGTGGGATGAAGGGTTGGGTTCAAGGATACCCCAACCAGTAGCTGGAATGAAGGAACTCGGTTAAGTGAAAATCGGCGGGTATAGGGAATGATACCCGCCAAATTCGACGGGTATCGGTGGTCGATACCCGCCGGATTCAGAGCTGCAGATTGAGAAGTAGGTTAAGTGAAAATCGGCGGGTATCGGGAATGATACCCGCCAAATTCGACGGGTATCGGTAGCTATGCTCGCCGATCGACGGGTATCATGAATGATACCTGCCGAATTCGACGGGTATCGGTGGTCGATACCCTCCGGATTCAGAGCTGCAGATTGAGAAGTAAGTTAAGTGAAAATCGGCGGATATCAGGAATGATACCCGCTGAATTTGATGGGTATCTGTAGCTATGCACGCTGATAGACGGGTATCAGGATGATACCCGCCGATTTTTCCTTAGACAGTTTCCTATTTTCCGCTGTTCTATGCATGCAAACTGAACCAGATCGGGCTGGCTGGGGCTTGGCTGCCTTGGACCGGGTCACTTCAATATGACCCATTAGGGGCGGTCCAATGGGTTGTTTACACGTGGCAGAAGGGATTTAACCTAATACATCGGTTTATAAGGGAAGATAAAGCCGAACCCTAGCCATTTTGCCGATCAACCTTGCCGTCATCGCGGACCTTACGAAACCGACAGAGCCGAGGGAAACTGTCGGATCTCCTTGAGGCGGCCTTCTCTCTCTCACTCTCTCCTTCCTTTGCTGTGAAGAACAACTGCACCAAGCAAGAGATGCCGCAAAGAAGGATGACTAGATCCATGGCCGGGAATGATTGTACTGCTGGAAATGAGGTGAGCTTCCTCCCCTCTCCCTTGGTGCTAGATCTGTAGTTAATATTCTAGGAGAGATATCGACTCCATAGAGTCTTGATGGTGAGGAGGAGATTTCTTAGGGAAAATCCATGCCTAGGTCGTTTTCTAGGCTTATTCTCCTCCAACCTCTTCATTCTTCAAAGTGAAGATGAGAGAGTGATTCGTGGAGAAGTGTGGCTTTGTGAGAGTGAATAAGGGTGGACGTAATTTCTAGAGATGTTTTTGGGAGATCGATGCAAGGAGGAAGATGAATGAATGCCGTTCATCTCACCTTAAGATGCGTGCAGAAATCTGATTTCTGCGCGCAACGATCTTCGTGGCCAATTTCGGGGGTGTTCTGGCCAGATCTAAGCTCTCGACTAAACATGAAATTTTTATCCCTTGAAATTATCTTTCCAACGAGTGGTTTTACGCACTCGCCAGATTTGTTTAGCCACGGGAATCCTCGGTCGATGTTGCTGCCCGGATTAATGCTGCACCTAAATTCTGGGTTGTTTAATGTGGAATTCGATTTGGTGGAATTTAATGTTGCGATCCAACTCGAGGTTTGGGTGAACTCTTTTTACATAATCATCATAGTGATATGATAAGTTGATGTTATAAATCTGAATTCATATTACGAGCTAGGGACAAGCTTAATTAAAGGAAAGAGCCGGATATAAAATTGGTAGATATATATATTGTTGCCCATTATCTATATCAAGATGAATTCATTTGGAAGGGCATATAAATGATTTAACTATGGACACGATGTATGCTGAATGGATAGAAGAGAATTAGTAATCCAATGTTTAGAGTGTCGTCTCCCTACGGGTAGCATTGTGGAAGTTAACAAGTGCGGTGTTGACCGTAACTAGTTGGAATGATGTTGAGATTAGTAAAGTGGGACGGTTGGGCTTGGTCCTCGGTGTTCACGTCCCGAGGCTCCTTCTATATTTGATGGATGGTCTGGCTTGGTCCTCGGTGTTCACGTCCCGAGGCTCCTTCCATGCCACGATATTGTGGAATTGCATGTGGAGTGAGTCGACACGCGGTGTCGTAATCCTGGGTTAGGGATAGTGTGGCAGGTCTACGGGCTCGCCAATCGTCACACCGATGGGAGTTGGCAGTTATTCCTTGGGAGGTTGAGCTTGGTACTTGGTGTTAACGTCCCGAGGCTCCTTCCGTGCCAAGTGAACGGTTGGGTTTGTTCCTCGTGCTCATTTTCGGGGCTCCTTCCATGTCATACCTTAGGCCAGTTCGGGGCTAGGATCTTGGTATACATTTACCCAAGAGAACCCGCTGAGCCGTAGTACTCATGCGAGCTCCGCTGTTGTGTTCTTAGCATTGAGGCGTACGGAGGCCTAGGCCAGGTAGTGTGGAGATCTTCCTAGTAGTGGAGATGCCCGCTCTATTGTCACCATTTGGCCACGACGGATGACGCCTGAGAGGTTAGCTACCTGCTCGAATAGTGGGAACTATGAGTCTGTGTCGACATAGCGATTGCATGTGCTTGATCATGGGTGTGTCATTGCATTGCATACATATCATTGCACTTCATTACATACACAAGACCCTCATCGTATAATTTTGTATGGGCACTCCTATACGATGGGTTACTTACTGCTGAACGACCCTCAACTTATATGCTTGTATGGGCATCCATATAAGTTGAGTTACTTACTGTTATAACATTATACTCTCTTGCTGTTGTAGATGGTATAATTGTAGATTAAGAGGTTGTTCATTTATACACTACTTATATTGCTATTTATGACATGTATACTTACTTCACCTGCTTGTACTACTGTTTTATATATATTGTACCTGTTCCTTTCTCCGCCCGGTGCCGAGGAGTCGTCGGGGGAGTTGATGTGAAGCCACTTAGTCTTTATGACTAACGGTTGCTACGTCTTCTTTTTTAGTAGGAAACCCCACAGGTGGAGCAGCAGGTCTTGCAGCTGGACAGCCAGGCCAGGACGACTGGGCCTGAGGGGACGGTACCGTCGCTACCATCGGTTACAGATATGAGTGAGAGAGATTTTGTTGTAGCCCTTCGGGGCAATTCTATATACGTACTCTGATTATGTAGAAGCTTGTTTAGCTTCTCTTTTGCTGTACTTATGGACTTATGCTTAGTGTGGATTGACTTCTTTATATTATTATTGTTGGGTTGACATTTATATGTTGATATTGGTTGTAGCCGGCAGAATAGGCGTCTTGTGGTACAGGCTAGCCCGAGTGCTAGTGCTACCGCAAGGCGGCTGTTCTGGGCATAAGACCCCTGTCGTGCCGTGTCTTATGTTCCGGGAGGGGGATCTTACAGGCGGATGATGGATGAGAGAGCTTATCCGATATTCCGAGCCTTGGAGGAAGGCACGACAGGAGATTACTCTTTGAGGGATGGTCTCCTGTGTTTCCGAAGTAGAGTCTACATACCAGCAGGAGGCCAGATCCGGGAGGGCATTATAACGGAAGCTCACTATAGCCGATATTCAGTACACCCGGGGATCACAAAGATGGTAAAAGATTTGAAGAGGACGATATACTTGTCGGGTATGAAGAAAGACATTACGTACTTTGTGACGCATTGCGAGGCCTGCCAACTCGTGAACGCAGAGTTTAGGAACCCGGCAGGCTTGCTGCACCCACTTTCGGTGCCGGAGTGGAAATTTGAAGATATAGCCATGGACCTCATACATGTGCTACCGCGATCCCGTGCGGGAAATGACTCGATCTGGGTGATAGTGGACATGCTAACAAAGGTGGCCAGATTCATTCCAGTGGCGAAGGACGCTCCGGTTAGTGTATTAGTACAGAGGTTCATTGAGTAGTTTGTGCGCTATCATGGGGTGCCCAAGACTATCATTTCGGATCGGGATGGGCGGTTTACATCCAGGGAATGGAGGTCGGTCCAGGCCCATCTGGGTTCTTTGTTGACATTCAGCACAGCTTTTCACCCTCAGACTGACGGGCAGACGGAGCGCACGAACCGTACACTGGAAGATCTTCTGCGCCTGTGTATTCTGGACCGCGGCGAGCCTTGGGAGAGATTGTTGCTATTGGTCGAGTTTTCGTACAACAACGCCCATTAGTCCAGCATATGCATGGCTCCATACGAGGCGTTGTATGGAAGGAGGTGCAGGACCCCACTATCATGGGTTCAGGATGAGGATCCGCAGGCAGTAGGCTCAGAGTTTGTCGGGGATACAGATGCTCAGATTAGAATGATCCGGGAAAGGATGTTGGAAGCCAAGAGAAGGTAGGCCAAATACTACGATGCTAGGCATCGTCGGGTGGAGTTCCAGGTGGGAGACCGAGTTTTCTTGAAGATACGGTTGATGCACGGAGTCTCGCGGGTTCGCGGGTGGAAGAAGCTCAGTCCGAGATATATGGGGCCTTATAGGATCCTGGAGCGGATCGGCCCCTTGGCTTATAGACTGGAGCTACCACCGGAGTTAGCGGGATTGCATGACGTCTTCCACGTCTCCTCACTTCGGAGGGCTCTGCTACGTCCAGAGCAGCTGATTTCCACAGCAGACGGCCCGGTGGCCTCAGATCGGTCAGTCAACCTGGATCCTATCAGGATCGATGACACGACAGTACGGGTCTAGCGACGGAAGAAGGTTCCGTTAGTCAAGGTCCTGTGGAACAATCATGGGCAGGAAGAGCATACATGGGAGCCATAGGACTTGATGCGACAAAAGTATCTGGAGCTTTTCAATCAGGTATACCTCACAACTCCTCTGGACAATCAATTTGCTTTCCTGTTTTAAACCAATAGGACTGAAATTTCAAGAATAGGGGGGCTAATCTTTTGTTTATTGGGGGTATATACCTAGTCAATTGGACGAATTGGTCTTAGATTTGAAAACGCACATAGAAAACGTAACGTAGAGAAGTAAATCTTTCGACTTTAATGGGATGTTACAAGCTTCTTTTTCCCAATTGGAGCCCCCGTAGGCTTAACCTTGATTTCAGGGACGAAATCTTTGTTTTGTTTATTGGGATTTGTAACATCCTATTTCCAACTAGACCCCTGGAAGTGGTTTTGCCATAACAGAACCCTAGGAAACCCAGGAATTGAAGTTTATCGACCAAGATTTCGAGTCAAGGGGTTGTCACGCCCGTGACCGACCCGTCACGCCCGTGACCTAGGGCGTGACCCCTTCGACGATCGTCGACCTCAGAAAGACGATCGGCGAGCTTAGAAATTTCAACATGGGCCTGACACGCCCGTGACCGATCCGTCACGCCCGTGACCTTGGAATGGCGTTGAGTGAGCTAACCTCACTCAACGCCGTAGTCGGGATGGCGTTGAGTGAGCTTAGCTCACTCAATGCAATAAGTTGAATGGAGTTGAGTGCACTGACTGCACTGAATGCCATCTGGTGTCGTCTGGTTGGAGTTGAGTGAGCTGAGCTCACTCAACGCCATAGACTGGATGGCGTTGAGTGAGCTTAGCTCACTCAATGCCGTAATCTGTCAGGCGGGATGGATTTGAGTGCATTCAGTGCACTCAACGCCATAATTTGAATGACGTTGAGTGCACTGACTGCACTCAACGCCATTTGGTGTTGTCTGGATGGCATTGAGTGAGCAGAGCTCACTCAACGCCATAATCTGGATGGCGTAGAGTGAGCTAAGCTCACTCAACGCCGTCGTTTAAAAGGGCATATTCTGGATGGCGTTGAGTGAGCAGAGCTCACTCAATGCCATAATCCGGATGGCGTTGAGTGAGCTTAGCCTTCTCAACGCCATAGTCTGGGAGGCCATGCTGGATGGCGTTGAGTGAGCAGAGCTCACTCAACGCCGTATCTGGGATGGCGTTGAGTGAGCAGAGCTCACTCAACGCCATAGCAACGATGGCATTGAGTGAGCAGAGCTCACTTAATTCCGTATCTGGGATGGCGTTGAGTGAGCAGATCTCACTCAACACCGTAGCAAGGATGTCGTTGAGTGAGCAGAGCTCACTTAACGCCATTTTACTTAGAATTTTTCTGGCAGGATTTTTTTTGGCTATGTGCTGGTTCAGCTGAACTGGGCTGGTCTAAGAGTGGGCGGTTTTTTCCTATTAAGACCTAATAAGTCTTATTTAAAATAAGTTGACCGGTCAAGCTTGCCACGTGGACCGTCGGTTTTGCAAAAGGGTGGTTACGGCCATGGCCGAGAGCTTGCTGTCATGGCCATCAATGGCATTTGATGTCGTGGCCTTTCCCCCTCCCCTTTTTACGGCTGGATCCAACTCCTCTAGGGAAGTGGAGGAGTTTCCAGCCGTTGGCTTGCTATCACAGAGACATTTCAGCCCCCCACCACTATGGCCGAGCCAATCTATAATGGGCCATTAATGGCCACCAGCTTTTGGTCGTTCACCCTCCTTAACCGAGCTTTTAAACACCCTCAGAGGCCCAAGAGGAACTTTTCCCAGCCTTTACCTGAATTTTTCGAGCCTCCTACTATGCGATTGAGAATTTCGGCGATGCCACCACCGCACCAATGGCATCCCGACGGTCTGCACGCCTCCAGCCCGCGAAAAAGGTCCTCCCCTCCTCTATCTCAATGGGTAGATCTTAGCTTTCTTTAGGATTAAGAATCGGGCTCAATTGAGCCCAATCGGAAGAGCTCCTTTTCCCGTTTTCCCACAAAAAAAAAATTTAGGCTCGGGTTCGCCGAATTCCGCCTCTCCAGCGGCTGCGCCGCCGCCCGGCGATGGCCGCCACCTCAACGGAGGTGGTGGTAGCGGTGGCCGGCCAGGGAGGAGGCTGGACGGACGGCGGCTGCTCTTGGAAGTAGCTCCAGGTCGGGCAAATCATGGCCTTTGGCTGGAGGAAGAAGACAAAGCCAGGGCCCTTAGATCTTACTTCAAGATCAGTGGTATTTAATTAGCTTTTATTTTATAAGCATTTTTCTGTATAAAAATAACAGCCACCTTAGATAAAATAGGAAAAATACAGAGAAGCTATTTATGAAGAAATGACCAACATAAAATTTGTAGCCCTATGGGTCTACTATATTTTAAAATTTATTTGGTCAATTTAGTCAACTGGTTTGACCAGGGAACCTCTTTTGGTGGGATCTAGACCTAGAGCTAGGCAGAGACCAAAAGGTGTGCCCACCCTTCATCCTTGGACTAAATGATCTGAAATTTTGGCAGGGAGTCTACCCTGGCTATACCTAGGGTCTGTCCAAAAATGGGAATTTTTAGAGAATTTTTTTCTATAGTGTTTCGAAAAATTTAATAATCTTAGGAAAAATTTATTAGTTGGCTTAATGACTTCCAAACCATCCCAAATTTTGGTGAGTGGTCCCTGGGTTCATCATGAGGCTTTGTATAATTTTTCATCTCATTTTGAGATGTTTTAGGTAGGAAATGGACAAACCTAAGCTATGCCCTATTAAGGGGTTTTTAGGTTAAAAGTGCACTTTGAGACTTGAAAGGTCAGATCACCTCAACAGAGGATGAGATTTTGACAACTGACTTGGAATACTCTCTAACACCCCCCTCATGGAGTTTGAGGTGGATTGGGGTAAATTTGCCCAAGGAACCAAGGCCAAACCCTAAGGATGGACCTTGGTGGCTTGTGAAGGGCATGGGGTCAAATGCCCTTGTAAGAGCTTGAGATTTGGTAGAGTGGATGCTAGGATAGCCCAAATCCTCTGGTAGGAATCTAAATGGATTTTTAAGTAAATAAGTCCCTCAAAACCCTAACCCTAGTTTAGGGCACAAAACTTGTAGAGATAGAAAATGTCACTAAAACTCACTAAACAGTGATGAGATTTGGGTAGAGTAGTTTTTAAGGTTAATACAAGCTCTGGAGATTTTATTATGAATTCAGGAAGACTATTTTGGATACTTCATTAACAATGTAGTAGTTTGTATTATTTGCTTAGAAATTTATTATGAAGAAAATACCTTCTGGAATGTGATGAAATTTAGGAAGAAAACTTGTATTATGATGTTAAAGCTCTATGAATTTTTATGGAATTTTTAGAATTTTAATTCTAATGCTTGCTTCATTAAGTGTTGTTTCCCATGAAAACTTAGTTAAATATATTTTGATGTCTAGCAAGCCTGTAAAATTATGATCTTTGCTCAATGACTTTTTTCTGTACCATATTAATACTCAGTAATTTTTCTATAATTTTATGATGAGTAATTTTAGTACTTCCTTCTTTACATAGGATTAATGAGATTATATTGGATAAATTAATTAGAGACTAAATACTTTTAGTAAAATCTTGAAAATTAGTATTTGATGATATATTCCTGTTATTTAGTGATCATAGTTTTTGGGTGGCCATTACTTAAAAAAGATCATATAGTTCGAGTTTAAAATTACCCATGGCCAATCTTTTAGGAAAATTAAATAAATATCAGATTAATTAGGAAAATTATAAATTTCTGGATTTAGGCTAATTATGTCATGGTAGACCTCCAGTAAATTTTATAGGATATTTGGAAGACAATTTGAAGTACCTCCCCTTGTATACCTCATGTAGCTTAGGACAATCTGCATATAGTAAAACCACAGAAACTGAACAAGACTGAGTAATGAACTTGGGGAGATGAAATTTTTGTAGCTTGCTGGTTTGAAGAGGGTGAGTTAAATTAAGATCATTATTGGGAAGTCAGGATGAGTAGAGTGTGAGATTTGCTAGTGTTAAGTGGTGTGCGAGAACGATGAAAGATCGTCCACCCCGGTTGGAGAGGAAGAGTCTCAATACACTAAGTTAGATCTAAAGTAATTTAAAAAGGATCGGGTAATGGGTATTAACCAATAACAATAAGTGCCTTGCGAAAGGGAACGGTGGGCTTCAACTACCATCATAGTTCTTAGTGCTCTTTGAGAGCCCTTCATGGGGAATACCGGGGGAAGTCCTGGGCTAACGTAAACCGTAGGAATAATAAATTTAAAGAGAAACTAGAATATCTAGGGTTGCACATCCTCACACCCCGGTAGTTAGGGAGGTAGAATAAGTTGGTTTGGTTGCCATTCAGACGATAGCTCTGAAGGTAGATGCATCGACGGGACGGTCCGGGGAGCCGAGGGCTCGAGGGTTTGAATACAGAATAAGGTGGTGGGTCTTCGGTATCTAATTGTCGTTCACACCGACATCGGTACGTTGACTCGGCGGTGTGGGACACTTAGCCAAAGAAAGCCTGATAGATATAGCCTGCACTAGTACGCGGATACTCTAGGTTGTGTTCTTCTAGGGGCGTACGGAAGGGCTAGGCCCGGTTGTTTGGATACCTACCTAGGAGTGGGGGGCCCGACCCACTGTCTCCGTTTGCCACTACGGAGGTTCCTGGGAGTGAAGCTAGCTGCCCGAACAGGGGGAACTAAAGGTCTGTGCCCATAGAGTCGTGTGCGTGAGTTGCACTTGCATGAATCATGGCATAACATATCACTACACTCATATTTCCATACAACCGACACCCCAACGTATAAATCGGTATGGGACATTTTATACGATGGGAGTCTTGCAGAAAACTCCTTAACTTATAAGTTTGTATGGGCATTCATATAAGTTAAGGTTACTTACTTACTTATTTACTCACCTTCTTATTTATTTACTTGCTTTCTGTTTGTCTTCTTTTGTTATACTACTTACCACATGTCTACCTTACAGCTCACTACTGTAGAATTGCTAGATGTACTTTATTCTAGATAGTTGTTTATACACCATGATAGTTGTTAGACAAGCTCCATTGTCATCTTCTTGATTATTCTCCACCTTTGTAGTTTCCCTTTCCTCCTCTCCGCTCGGTGCTTAGGAGCCATGGGGGGAGGGGTAGGGGATGATAGGGCTTAGTCTTTGCGACTAATTGTTTTAGAACCACAACATTACAGGAGCTCCGGATTGGAGACAGGGACCAGCAGTCCAGGGACCAGCACCAGCGGAGTACGGTGCGCATGGAGGTGGGTCAGTCTAGCACCGGTGCTCCTGCGACCAACTCTGTGAGTGATTAGTATTTTTATAGCTTCCACGATGAGTGAATTGTAGTGAGGACTCTGATGTACCGGGCTCAAGCCCATTTCATTATATTGCTTCTGAACTGATCTTGCAGTAGTTCTATTTGATATTACTGATGGACTAGATGTGATTTCATTTTATATGTGTGTTTCTGTTGACCTGTTTACATTTTATGTACACTTACTTCTCTCTCTTGTGATCGAAAAGGGCCGGCAGAATTGGCGTTTTGTAATGGCGGCCTTCCCGTGAGTCGGTGCCACCGCAAAGCGGCAATTCTTGGCTAAGACCCCGGTGTTCGAAAAAGTAAAAAAAAATAGGGTCTTACACGAGAACATGTTATTTCGCCCGGATTTCGCCCACGCACGCGTTATTTCGCCCGCCTCTCGTTATTTCGCCCGAGCGCGCTTTATTTCACTCACGCGCGCGTTATTTCTCCCGGGCGCGCATTATTTTGCCCGGGCGCACGTTATTTCGCCCGACCGCGCGTCATTTTGCTCGGGCGCGCATTATTTCGCCCGGGCACACGATATTTCGCCTGGGCGCGCGGTATTGCGCTCGGGCGTACGGTATTTCGCTCAGGTGCGCGGTTTTTTGCTCGGGCGCACGTTATTTCACCCGCGCGCGCGTTATTTTTCCCGTGCGTGTGTTATTTTTCCGGGGTGCGTATTATTTCGCTTTCGCGTGGGTTATTTTGCCCTCACGTGGGTTATTTCGCCTAAGCGCACGTTATTTTGCCAGGGTGCGCTTTATTTCTCCTGGGCACGCGTTATTTTGCCCGGGCACGCTTTATTTCTCCCGGACGCGGATTATATTACCTGGGCTTGCGTTATTTCGCCCAGAATCACGTTATTTCGCCCGGGCGAGAATTTTTTCACCCGTGCGGGGGTTGTTTCGCCCAATCACGCGTTATTTCACCCAGACGCGCGTTATTTTGCACGTGCGAGCAATATTTCGCCCGGGCCCGTGTTATTTTGCATGGGTGCGCGTTATTTCGCCCGAGCGCGCGTTATTTCGCCCGGGTGCGTGTTATTTCGCTCGGGTGCGCGATGTTTTGCCCGGGAACACATTATTTCGCCCGTATTTTGCTCACGCGCGCATTATTTCGCCTATCTCTTGTTATTTCACCCGGGCGCGCTTTATTTAACTCACGCGCGAGTTACTTCCCCCGAGCGCCCATTATTTTGCCCGAGCGCGCGTTATTTCGCCCGACCGTGCGTCATTTCACTCGGGCGGGCGTTATTTAGCCCGGGCGCATGGTATTTTGCCCGGGCGCGCGGTATTTCACCCGGGCGCACGATATTTTGCTCGGGCGCGCGGTATTTTGCTCGGGCGCACGTTATTTCACCCGCGCGCGCGTTATTTTGCCCGGGCGTGTGTTATTTTTCCGGGGTGCGTATTATTTCGCTCTCGCGTGGGTTATTTTTCCCTTGCGTGGGTTATTTCTCCTGAGCGCACGTTATTTTGCCAGGGCGCGCTTTATTTCTCGTGGGCGCGCGTTATTTTGCTCGTGCGCACTTTATTTCTCCCGTGCGCGGATTATATTGCTCGGGCTCGCGTTATTTCGCCCGGGCTCACGTTATTTTGCCCGGGCGCGCATTATTTCACCCGTGCGGGGGTTGTTTCGCCCGATCACGCGTTATTTAACCCGGATGTGCGTTATTTTGCCGGTGGGCGCAATAATTCGCCCGAGCACGCGTTATTTTGCATGTGTGAGCGTTATTTCGCCCGGGAGCGCGTTATTTCGCCCGGACGCGCGTTATTTTGCTCGGGCGCGCGATATTTCGCCCGGGAACACGTTATTTTGCCCATATTTCGCTCACGCGCACGTTATTTCTCCCTTCTCTTGTTATTTCGCCCGGGCGCTCTTTATTTCACTCACGCGCGCGTTATTTTTCCCGGGAGAGCATACTTTTTCCCTAGCGCGCGTTATTTTGCTTGACCGCACGTCATTTCGCTCGAGCGCGCGTTATTTCGCCCGGGCTCGCATTGATTTGACCGGGCACACGTTATTTCCCCCGGGCACGCTTTAATTTGGTGACGCGCGAGTTATTTTCCCTTGCGTGCTTTTTTCGCTAACGAACCAGTTATTTTCCCGGGCGTGCTTTATTTCTCCTAAGCACACGTTATTTTGCACGGGCGCGCTTTATTTCTCCCGGGCACAGATAATTTTGGTCGGGCTCACGTTATTTTGCCCGGGCGGGCATAATTTCACCCGGGCGGGGGTTATTTTGCCCGATCACGCGTTATTTCTCCCCGGGCACGCGTTATTTCGCCTGTGCGCGCAATATTTCGACCGGGCACGCGTTATTTTGCACGGGTGCACGTTATTTAGCACGGGCGCACGTTATTTCACCCGAGCGAGCGTTATTTTGCCCGAGCGCGCGCTATTTTGCCCGGGCGCGCTTTATTTCTCCTAGGCGTGCGTTATTTTTCCTGGGCGCGCTTTATTTCTCCCGAGCGCAAATTATTTTTCCCGGGCTCGCGTTATTTCGCCCGGGCTCGCATTTTTTCTCCCGGGCGCACATTATTTCACCAGTGCGGGGGTTATTTCGCCCGATCATGTGTTATTTCTCCTAGACTCGCATTATTTCGCCCGTGCACGCGTTATTTCTCCGGGAAGCGCGTTATTTTGCCAGGGCGCGCTTTATTTCTCCCGAGCGCGAGTTATTTTGCCCGGGTAGGCGTTATTTCGCCCGGGCGTGCGTTATTTCGCCCGAGCGTGCGATATTTCGCCCGGGCACGCGTTATTTCGCCGAGGCGCGCGTTATTTCGCCCGGGAGCGCATTATTTCGCTCGGGCATGCGATATTTCTCCCGGGCACGCATTATTTCGCCCGGGCGCGCTTTATTTCGCTCACGCACGCATTATTTTGCCAGGGCTCTCGTTATTTCACCCGGGTGCGCCTTATTTCACCCGGATGTCTTAAATTTGCTGTTTCTCTTTTAAGACCTAATTAAGTGTTATTTAAATAATTTTTACCGGTCAAGTGGAGGAAATGCTACGTGGCCGATGGTTATGAAGGTGAACAGCCACGACCATGGCCGAGAGTCGGCTTTCATGGCCACTAATGTCGCTTGAATGCCTTTGCATCCTTTCACTTCTTTTAACACCTACATTCAACTCCCCAAGGGAAGAGGAGTTTCCATTCATTACCTTACTGGTTTGAACCGATTTCATCCCCCCACTACCATGGCCGAAATTGCTTTTAAGGACAATTAATGGCCACCATCAGTTAGACCTCCTCCCCTCCTCTCTCTCTCTCTCTACGAGTAGATCTTTGCCTTCTTTAGGATTAAGAATCGGGCTCAACTGAGCCCAATCAGGAAGAGGTGGTCTTCCTGGTTTTTCCGCAAAAAAAAGAAGAGACATCTCGGGTTTGCCGGATTCCGCCTCTCCAGCGGCTGCGCCGCCGCCCGGCGATGGCCACCACCTCAACGGAGGTGGTTGTGGCGGTGGCCGGCCAGGGAGGAGGCTGGTTGGCCGGCGGCAGTGTTTGGAATGCGCTCCAGGTCGGGCTCATCTCAGCCCTTGGCTGGAGGAAGAAGACGATCCTAGCACTGTTGGATCTGCATCAAGATGTGTGCTGATTAAATTTATTAATTCCATTTATCCAATTTCTGTCCCGTTTTCTGGATGATTTTTGAAATAATTATTAAAAATAGGTAGGCTCCTTTACTGGAAATATGACCAAAATGAATGTTATAGGCCGTGAAGTATAGTTTTATTTAAAATTTATTTGGACTCATTTGTGTAAGTGGTTCGACCACAGCACCCATTTTGGTGGAGTCAATACCTAGGCTAGACCAGATAGTATTTTGAATTCCCCCACCAATCCAGCCATCCAAATGATCTGAAATTTGTGATTGGGCATACTATTACCTATACCTAGAACATATCCAAAAATGAGGATTTTTGGGAAACATTTTTTTATAGTTTGTTGAAAAATTTAATAATCCTTATACAATTTAATTATGTGTCTTAAATAGCTCAAAAAACCCCTAATATTTTTGAGGGTGATCTTGGGGATGTTATAAGGCTCTGGTAAAAATCTCAGCCAAGTTGGGTTTGATTTGAATAAGTTTTGGTGTGACTAAAGTTTTGTCTCCTAAGGGATAAATTAGGGCAAGGAGTATTTAGGGATTGGAAGAGCTAATTCTCACCCAAATGGGTTGGGACCTTGGCCAGAGCCCCTGTAACATCCCATTTCTGACTAGACCCCTGGGAGTGGTTTTGCCTTAACAGAACCCTAGGAAACCCAGGAATTGAATTATATTGACCAAGATTTCGAGTCAAGGGTGGTCACGCCCGTGACCGACCCGTCACGCCCGTGACCTAGGGCGTGACCCCTTCGATGATCGTCGATCTAAGGAAGACGATCGTCGAGCTCAGAAATGTCAACATGGGCCTGACACGCCCGTGACTGATCCGTCACGCCCGTGACCTTGGAATGGACTTGAGTGAGCTAAGCTCACTCAACGCCGTGGTCTGGAATGGCATTGAGTGAGCTAAGCTCACTCAATGTCGTGGTCCGGATGGCATTGAGTGAGCTTAGCTCACTCAAAGCCATAAGCGGGATGGCGTTGAGTGCGTTGAGTGCACTCAACGCCATAAGTTGAATGGCGTTGAGTGCACTGACTGCACTCAATGCCATCTGCGGTTGTCAGGTTGGCGTTTAGTGAGCTGAGCTCACTCAACGCCATAGACTGGATGGCGTTGAGTGAGCTTAGCTCACTCAACGCCGTGAACTGCCAGGCGGGATGTCGTTGAGTGCGTTGAGTGCACTCAACGCCATAAGTTGAATGGCGTTGAGTGCACTGACCGCACTCAACGCCATTTGGTGTTGTCTTGATGGCATTGAGTGAGCAGAGCTCACTCAACGCCATAATCTGGACGGCGTTTAGTGAGCTAAGCTCACTCAACGCCATCTTTTAAAAAGAACACATTCTGGGTGGCGTTGAGTGAGCAGAGCTCACTCAACGCCATAATCCGAATGGCGTTGAGTGAGCTGAGCTCACTCAACGCCATAATTCGGATGGCGTTGAGTGAGCTCAGCTCACTCAACGCCATAGTCTGGGATGGCGTTGAGTGAGCAGAGCTCACTCAACGCCGTAGCTTGGATGGCGTTGAGTGAGCTGAGCTCACTCAATGCCATTATACTTAGAATTTTTGCTGGCATTTTTCTTGCAGATTGGTTATGGCTGTGTTGGTGTTCAGCTGAACCGGGCTAGTCTAGGAGTGGGCCATTTTCCTTTAATAAGACCCAATTAAGTCTTATTTTAAAGAAGTTTGACCGGTCAAGTGAAGCAATGCCACATGGCAGCCGACTCCTCCCCTTCCAGCCATGGCTGAGTGACGGTTTGCATGGCCATTAATGGCTTTTAAGGCTCGGCTCCATCCTCTTCCCCTTGAAATGGATGGATTCAACTCCTCTCAGGGAGAGGAGGAGTTTCCAGCCCTCCTCCAGCTGCTACAGAGCCGTTTCAGCCCCCCCCCCCACCATCATGGCCGAAAAAGCTACAATGGGCCATTAATGGCCACCAGCGTTAGACCTTTCCCCTCCCTCCTTTTACTGGTTTAAAAGACTTCCTACACTTAGAGAGGAAGTTTTTACCATTTCCCGTTAAAGCTAGAGCTCATTACCTTGCTGTTGAAGAATTCCAGCGACGCCACCACCGCACAAATGGCATCACGACGGTCTGCACGCCTCCAGCTCGCGAACAAGATCCTCCTCTACCTCTTATTCTATGGATAGATCTTAGAAATCATTAGGAGAGATATCGGGCTCAAAAGAGCTGGATCGGGTGAGCTTTTCTCTGGTCTTTCCAAAATTTCATGGTGGCGGGTTCGCCAGAAACCGCCTCTCCGGCGGCCGTGCCGCCGCCCGACGGTAGCTCTCACCTCAATAGAGGTGGTGGTGGTTGCCGGCCAGGGAGATGGCTGTGTGGCCGGGAAGTAGCTTTAGAAAAGCTACAGGTTTTAAGCATTTTTAGGTTGCTGGTTCGGGCTTTTTGAGAAGATGAACAGTAACATATAATACAAAATTATTATATTTACATATAAAATATAGTGATTTATTAAGCTCTCTTTTATGCTATTTAATGAGGTACTTAGAAGCTTTTTATGTAGAAGTGACCAGCATGAAATCTGTAACCATATGGGTCTACTATATTTCAAAATTGATTTGGGTTAATTTGGTCAATTGGTTTGACCAGGGCACCTCTTTTGGTGGGATCTAGACCTAGAGCTAAGAAGAGACAAAAAGGTGTGCCCACCTTTCATCCTTTGCCCAAATGTCTTGAAATTTGGGCAGGGAGTCTATCCTAACTATAGCTAGGGCCTAGCGAAAAATGAGAATTTTTGGGGAATATTTTTCTATAGTTTTTGGGAAAATTTAATAAACCATGTATAAGTTAATTAGGTGTCTTAAACACCTCAAAATCCCCCCAAATCTGGGTGGGAGGTCTTAGGGGGAATGTTATAACTCTGGTAAAAATTCCACCTCATTTGGAAGTGTTTTGACTAGGGTTTTACTCAACCCTAGTTGGCCCCACAAAGGGCTATTTAGGGTAAATCACCCCCTTGGAAATTTGAGTGGCCGTATCACCTCAATAGAGCCTGATATTTTGGTCATTGACTTTTTAGGGAATGACACACCCTCCAAGGGAGTTTGGGGTGGTTTTGTGTAGGGTAGCCCTAGAACCCTAGGGTAGGTCCCTTAATGGAGATTTGTAGGGTTGTGAAGGTCATGGGGTCAAATGACCTTGGACTGATTTGAAATTTGGTGGAGAGGACCATAGGGCCATTATAGTTCTTTGGAAAAAATCTTAGGGGATTTGGAGATAGTTAGGCAACCTAAAATCCTAACCCTATTTTAAGCCACCAATTTTAATTTGAACTATTATGCTGTCAAATGAACTAAAAATCATATAAAATTTGGGCAGGGTGATTTTCTGGTCTAAATGGCCATAATTTAATTTTTTTGAGATTTTTGGGTTAATTTATAAAGTACTTCATTCACAACTCTAGTTGTGCCCTAGATATTTATTTTGATGATTCTTGAATTTATGTTCACTGGAGAGTTATGAAATCTTGGATTAGGGCATCTTATAGAATTCTATACCTTTTGTATTTTTCTTGAGAGTTTTGTCTAATTATTTTGGGTACTTGTTACTTAAACCTACCATTTGGGATATGTAGTAAAAAATACAAATAATGCCCAATTATTAATTAGAAAATTATGAACTTTGGTCAGTGTGTGTTTCAAACCATCATAGTCACTCTGTAATTTTCTTTGGATTTTAAAATAATTAAAAATTGTGCCTCCTTCACTGAGCTAGGAAAATTAGTATTTTATATTAAATAAATTCAGAGCCAAAATATTAGATAAAAATCATGGGACTTGGTTTCTGATAGTTTTAGGTCACCATAAAGCTTGTATAATTTTCTTGTCATTTTTGGGTACATATTTACAGTACTTGCTTCATAATATGGTAGAAGTTGCCTAAAATGGTAAATTAGGAAATATAGGCCTAAACACCTCTGAAATTTCTCAAAATTTGGAACTACTGCTTAAATGGCACATAGGATTTTTACTGATTTTATGATGATTTATTGTTGGCTCATTAGTGCACTTTATGTTCATACTACGGCATTGAGAGGCTTAGAATAAATAAATTAAATGCCTGATAAAAAGGAAAAATTTGGAAATCTTGGACTTAGTTATATTATGACATGATAGACCTCCAGTAAATATTATAGGAGATTCAGAAGACAATTTGGAATACCTCCCCTTATACACCTCATGTATCTAGGATGGTCTGCATATAGTAAAACCACGAAAACTGAACTAGCATGGGTAAAGAACTTGGGGTGATGGAATTTTGGTAGTTGCTGGTTAGGATAGGGCAAGTTAAGTCTATGTTCAGTATTGGAAGTCAGGATAAGTAGAGTGTGAGAGTGGCTAGTGTTATGTGGCGTTCGGGAATGACGAATGATCGTCCACCCCGGATAGGAGAGGAAGAGTCTTAATACTCTAGGGCTAGATCTAAAGTAACTTAAAAAGCGATCGGGTAAAGGGAGATTAACCAATAATAATAAGTGTCTTGCGAAAGGGAACGGTGGGCTTCAACTACCATCATAGTTCCTAGTGCCCTTTGAGAGCCCTTCACGGGGAATACCGGGGGCAGTCCTGGGCTAACGTAAACCTTAGGAATAATAAATTAAAAGAGCAACTAGTATAACTAGGGTTGCACATACACACACCCCGATAGCTTGGAAGGTAAAATAAGTTGGTTTGGTTGTCATTCAAACGGTAGCTCTGAAATTAGATGTACGGACGGGACAGTCCGGGAAGCCGAGGTCTCGAGGGTTTGAGTACAAAATAAAGGTGGTGGGTCTTCGGTATTTGATTGTCATTAACACCGACATCAGTATGTTGACTCGACAGTGTGGGACACTTAGCCAAAGAAAGTCTGGTGGATATAGCCAGCGCTAGTACGTTGATACTCTAGGTTGTGTTCTTCTAGGGGTGTACAGAAGGGCAAGGCCCGGTATTGTGGATACCCGCCTAGGAGTGGGGGGCCCGACCCACTGTATCCGTTTGCAACTACGGAGGTTCCTGGGAGTGAAGCTAGCTGCCCGAACAGGGGGAACTAAAGGTCTATGCGCATAGAGTCGTGTGCGTGAGTTGCACTTGCATGAATCATGGCATAGCATATCACTACACTCATATTTGCATACAACCGACACCCAAACGTATAAATAGGTATGGGACTTTTTATATGATGGGAGCCTTGCAGAATACCCCTTAACTTATAAGTTTGTATGGGCATTCATATAAGTTAAGGTTACTTATTACTTACTCATTTACTTACTTACTTATTACTTACTCATTTACTTACTTACTTACTTATTACTTACTCATTTACTTACTTGCTTACTTACTTACTTGTTCTACTTGTCTTCTTCTGTTTATACTACTTACCACATGTCTAACCTACTTCTAGATGTACCTTATTTTAGTTAGTTGTTTATACACAATAATAGTTGTTAGATTAGCTCCATTATCATCTGCTTGATTACTCTCCACCTTTGTAGCTTCCCTTTCCTCTTCTCCGCTCGGTGCTTAGGAGCCATGGGGGAGGGGTAGGGGATGATAGGGCTTAGTCTTTATGACTAATGGTTTTCGAGCCACAATATTACAGGAGCTCTGGATGGGAGACAGGGACCAGAAGTCCAGGGACCAGCACCAGCGGAGTACGGTGCGCATGGAGGTGGGTCAGTATAGCACCGGTGCACCTGCGAACAGCTCCGTTAGTGATTAGTGTTTTTATAGCTTCTGTGATGAGTTATTTGTAGTGAGGACTCTGATGTACCGGGCTCGAGCCCGTTTATCTATATTTCATCTGAACTGTATCTTTGCAGTACCTCTATTTCCTGTTATTATCTACTGATGGACTGGATGTGATTTCATTTTATACATGTTTCTGTGGACTTGTTTACATTTTATACATGTTTCTGTGGACTTGTTTACATTTTACGTATACTAACTTCTCTTTCTTTTTGATCGAAAAGTTCCGGCAGAATTGACGTTTTGTAGTGGCGACCTTCCCGTGAGTCGGTGCCACCGCAAAGCGGCAATTCTAGGCTAAGACCCCGGTGTTCGAAAAGAAAAAAAAAAGGGGTCTTACAGCCCCAAGGTCAGTAAACACACCCTCTCATGGAGTTTGAGATTGATTTGGGTGGGTTAGCTCTAAGACCCTAGTTCATACTGAAAGTGAGTGTAAGATTTACCTTTACTCTAGAGGGGGGAGGGGGTGAATAGAGTATTTTAAAAAAATTTACAATTTAAAACTGTAAAGCAGTGGAAGTCTTGATTTATGTATATGTGTAAGGTGCTTGCAAAAAGAAAAACTAAGTAAGCAAGAAATAAGAAATCACAGCACACAACAAAAACAAAACACAGTAAGCCAGATGACACAAGAAGCTATAGTGGTTCCCCAATAACCTGGGTACATCCACTCTTCTACCACCCTAGGTAGGAATCCACTGCAAGAATAGTTCATAAGGTGTCATGAGCACCAATGAGCTTTTGATAAGGTGCTCAAAAACCAAACCTAGATTTTTTGATAAGGTGTCTTGCCACCACTGAGTTTTGACAAGGTCTCAGAAACCAGCCACAAAACTTTTGAAGGGAGTTTTGATAAACCCTTTTACAGAAGGAATAAAGAAAAACAAAAAGGTTGAGTTGTTCTTCTCTATCAATAATCTGAGAGAAGACAAGTGGAAGATGTTGTCAAAGCTTCCCCTGAGATCTGTAAGGGTTCAAGAAGATGAGCTTTGCTTAGGGTGATAGGCCTTCAGTTGCTTCAGATCTCCAGCAATAGATGATTTCAGCAGATGCTGAAATATGTGATTTATGGAGTCCTTGATGAAGAAGCTTTTGAACACTTGATGCTTGAAGGAGTATAATAGCAGATGATCTCCTTCACAGTAATGTCCCTTGTGTTCTTGAAGAATTCTGACTCAGTAATTCTGTAAACTTTTGTCTACTGAGTCTATTCCCAGAAGATGAATTCTTGATGAATAATTTTCTTGTTCTCTCTTCTATATTCTTTTTCAAATCTTGTCTGTTCTCTTATTCAGAATGATTCTCTAGGGAGTATATCAGATTCGGACTTCTTGATAGCTGCTAATAAGTCATAAATGACTATCTTAACTGATATCTGCCTCTAGAGGAAAGTTCTTAAGAAACATTCCAATTAGTCTTCCTTGAAACTTGCTCCAGATTGATTGAAACGGCTACAAAATCCTTTGTCATAAATGCTGAAAATAAGTCCGAATGAATTCCATAACTGTCCTGAATTTGAATCCTGAAATTGTCGATCTCTTAAAGAAATCGTCGATCTGAGCTCAACGATCGTTGAACTAAGCTCAGAGATTGGATTTAAACTGGAAATAGAAATCGTCGAACTGAGCTATGCGATCGTCGAACTGAGCTAAGAGACTTGGAAAACAACTAGAGACAGAACGTCGATCTGAGGTCGAAGATCGTTGAATGGAGTTCGACGACTCGTTGAACTGAGCTCAGAGATTGTCGAATGGAGTTTGACGATTCGTCGACCTGAGCTCGACGAAAATTGTCTTGGTCCTCAGCACTATATCCTGATCTTTAGAAGGTCTTGAGGGCAGCTTTCAAACCTAAGTACTAACCCTAAGACTCATTCTAATTGACCTATCAGACTATACAGCATGGTCAAAAACAAATTCCTAAGCACATAGTGATCTTTACCCAAATTAGTAATAGGGTGTTCTAACAATCTCCCCCTATTTGGGTTAGGATTACTATTTACATGACAGAATATGAAATAACAAGCATACATCAGAATTACAAATAAAACAGAAACAACAATGCAGATAACACATGTTGAGCATTGCAGAAACACAACAAGAATAATAGATTCGGTCAGAAATAGATATAAGTATCAGCTTACTTAAATTACTCATTGACCTTTTTGAAAAGAATTTCTCTGTTGGGATTGAGGGCTTCCTTTTTGGATCTTCTATCATCATCTGCACCTAAGGAGGTTTGAGATTTTGGCCTAGGAACAACAACCTCAGGATGTAGCTTCATGTAGCTCTCTGGATCAAAGAATTTTCTGGAAGCATATCTTTCTAATTCTTTCTTTCTTTGCTCTGATAGTGTTGTGATATTGGAGGTATCTCTGCCTTGCTCTCTTCCTTTCTTGATATGATCTAATGCTGCAAGTTCTTTCATTTCTGGCTGTCCATGATAGTGGATTGTTCTCAGGGTCTTCAAATGGAACTGGAGATTCATATCTGTTTAATTACACTGAGTCAGTAGGAGGAGCTTTAGTGACAACTTTATCTTTCAGCTTATAAGGGAAAGGACCAGATGTAGAATCAGTAGGGCCTTGTCCTTCCCTTTGATATGGGTGTTGTCTAGCTTGATTTCTGTAGTAAGTCCTGTAATCTCTCTATCTAATTCTTGACTTATCTCTCCTTGACTGATATCCACTTTTTTGTTGGCCTCTTGGTTGATATCTATCTTTAGACTGGTAAGAGCTTGCCCTAGCAATAGAAGAAGACTGAAAAGCTGAACCTCCACCAGATCCTGAATTTGGAGGAGGAGGAGGAGGATGGAATTGGGAGGATCCCTTTTCATACTTATCAAGTTTTCTCCTTTTCTTCATGGCCTTAAGTTGATTTCTGGAATATTGCATCCAAGGCTCAGAAATTGGACAGTCATGAAGAATGTAATAAGGTATATCATTGTCATATTTTACTTTTTCTGGAGGAACTCTTTTCAGTGCCTTGCTTCTTGCTTTCCTCTTCCTTGCAATAGTTGCAGAGGAGTCATCAGAATCAGTATGGAGTTGGTCATTGTCTGAACTTGGAGGATTATCATAGAGCTCATCAACCCTTTGAATATATTTCTCCTATTGTTTGGTTTGTTCAGCAACAATGATGGAAGAAGCACTCTCAGATATAACAGTAGCAGCAGTAGGCTTAGCAGGAGCAGTAACACTATCAGCAGCAGCAGGCTCAATAGGAGCATCAAAAACTATCTCATCAGAAACTGTATCAGCAATTGTATCAGCAGTAGCAGGAACATCACTAACAGCAGGAAACACATCAATTTCAGTAGACTCAACAATTTCATCAGCAACTATATCAGCAACAGCAGCACAATCAGAAACAATAATTTCCTCAGCCTTAAGAGAATTGATATAAGAAGCAATCAGGCTGGGATCACAGCAAGCAACAGGCACAATGGCCTTAGTCAGATCTTCAACTTCCTAGGCTAGTGGACAGCTGAAGTGAAGAGTATCAAAAACTGATAACAGTGACTTGAAGTCATCTGTTAGAGTTGGAACTAGAGCTTGAATTGGAACTGTCTCTGGCAAGAATTCTTCTAAAGCAGCTGGCACTGTCTCTTCTTCACATGGCATCTCCCCCTGCCTTGATTCAGTTGGAACTGGATAAAGGCACCCCATAGAAGTGATTGCCTGTGGATGGGAAAAAGAGGATAGCCTGGCAGACAGCTCCTGGATGGATTTCAAAAGTGGAGCTAGGGAGGTCGCAAGCAGGAGTGCTAGCTTGGGGCTAACATCCCATAAAGCCTGTCTGCTAGGGCAGGAATATCTACTTGCTCAAGTGATACTTGAGAAGAGGTAGAGGTTAGAGAGACAGAGATAGATGGTGAAGGAGCTGTAGAAGTAGCTATAGAAGTGGTGGATAGTAGGATGGAGGGTTGAGAGATTGGAATTGTGGAGATGGAATATATTGGTGTGGAGATGGATGGGATGAAAGATGGTTGGGAAAGAATATCATGAAGGAGTTGTTGATAGGATGTGGTGGATGATGGAAGCTTAGTAGGTGAGGAGGGGGAATCTTCCATGAGATTAAAGGATGGTATGGTGGTGTCTAGGTCAAGAGGTGTATAGAAGTGTAGGGGATGGAATTGGTCTTTTGTGGTTGGAGGTGGAGATGAAATTGTTATGGGGGAAGAGATAGAGATGGTGATGGTGGATGAGGGGATGGTTGAAGGAACAATTGGAGAAGGTGGAGAAGAGGAGGAGGCAGGCAAATCTTCCATGAGGGTAGTTGCCTGAGGGGAGGAGACTGCAACATTCCTTGTGCCTAAAGAAACAGTAGTCCAAGTTGGCTTAACAATCTGCCTGTGTTCCTGCTATTGTACCGACCACTGTGGTTGAATCCATGTTCTTTGCAGTATATACCCACTCTTTTATCTCATCGGCTGCCAGCTTTATTCTTGTAGACATAATCAGGGCCAACGGCTGTTCCTTGAAAAGTTCCAGTATATCCTTGAAAATTTGATCGCTGTCATCAAAGGAATCCATGTCTATATCAAAACCTGTGTCGAATTTCATTTTAGCGAGGGCGGCAACAGACATTGCAATTGTATACCTGCAAAAATGAACAAACACGACCAAGTGGAGAGAGGTTTGGAGGGAAAGAAAAAGTTTTGTGCAGAGAGTATGAAAGCGCAAAAGGAGAATGAGGGCCGAAGAATGAATTTTATATTAGGGTTCGACGCCAAAAAGGAAAGATCATTGAACTCTGTTCGACGATCTGGGCTTCTAAAAGAATCTGAAGAGTCTTCAACATCGTCGATCTCCGTTCGACGATATTGGAGAGCGTCGATCTCCGATCGACGATCTCTGACCAGAAGAAGATAGCCTATCGCTATCTGGAAAACGCTGAACTCCAGTCGACGCTTTCGGAAAATGTCGATCTCCGTTTGACGATCGTGGAGAAAAATGTCGAGCGCAGTTCAAAGAACAGAAACACCCTATAGACACTAGAAAAATCATGTTTTTCCTAGTCTTGGTCAATTTTAGGGTTTTAAACTCTTGGATCTTATTTTAAGCTTCTTCCATCTAACATTCCTAACTTATTCATGAAGAATGTATGTTTCTTTTCATCCAATGGTTTGGTGAAAATGTGTCCCCTTTGCAAATCAGTTGGGATATATTGAAGTTCAATTTTATTTTTCTCAACATTATCCCTTAAAAAGTGATGCCTAATCTCTATATGTTTTGTCCTACTATGGAGGACTGAATCATAGTCTAGGAGCTGGTTTTGAATCCACAAAATCTGTGAGCAACAACTACCTGCTGCCATGTATTCAGCTTTAGCAGTTGAAGTGGACATAGATGTTTGTTTCTTACAGAACTAGGAGACAAGTCTGTCACCAAGAAACTGGCAAGTTCCACTGGTGCTTTTTCTATCTACTCTACATCCAGCATAATCAGCATCTGAAAATCCAGTTAATTCAAATCCTGAGTCTTTTTTATACCAGAGACCTAGATTTGGATAACTTTTTACATACCTAAGAATCCTCTTAACTAATGTTAAGTGTGACTCTCTAGGGCTTGCTTGGAATCTATCACATATACATGTAGTAAACATTATGTCAGGTCTACTAGCTATAAGGTACAATAGAGAGCCAATCATTGCTCTATATGTTGTCTGATCAACATGTTTCCCATGTTCATCAGCATCTAATACAACTTTAGTAGGCATAGGAGTTTTCATACAAGATGCTTCAGACATACCAAATTTCATAACCAATTCTTTCGCATACTTGGTTTGAGAAATAAATATGCCTTCAGCATGTTGTTTGACTTACAATCCTAGAAAGAAGGAAAGCTCACCCATGCTACTCATTTCAAATTTAGAATGCATTAGGTTAGAGAACCTTTTGCACAAATTTGAATCAGTAGATCCAAATATAATATCATCTACATATATTTGTACTAGTATGGTATGGGACTTATGGGTTCTAATAAAAAGAGTTTGGTCTACTCTACCCCTTATAAAATCATTTTTCAGAAAAAACATGCTAAGGTCTCATACCATGCTCTAGGAGCTTGCTTGAGACCATATAATGCTTTATGCAATTTAGAAACATGATCAGGATGAGTTGGAAAGATAAAACCTGGGGGTTGTCTAACATAGACTTCTTCCTTGATGTCTCCACTGAGAAATGCACTTTTTACATCCATCTGATAAACCTTGAATCCTTTGTGAGCTGCATAAGCTAGGAATATTCTTATGGCCTCTAACCTTACAACTGGTGCAAAGATCTGGTCATAGTCTATTCCTTCTTCTTGAGAATATCCTTGTGCGACTAGCCTTGCCTTGTTTCTTACAATAACTCCTTGATCATCCAATTTGTTTCTGAACACCCACTTTGTTCCAACAATGGAGTGATCCTTAGGCCTTGGCACTAACTCCCAAACTTTGTTTCTCTCAAATTGATGTAGTTCCTCTTGCATAGCAATGATCCAGTGTGGATCTTGTTCTGCATCTTGAATGGATTGAGGCTCAACTTGAGATAGAAAGCAAGTGTGCATCAGGTTCTAGTTAACCTGATTTCTGGTTTGCACACCAGCTGAGATGTTTCCAATCACTTTGGAGATTGGATGATCTCTTGTTGTTACTAAATCAACAGGGGGTGTTGATTGTTCACCAACCTGTGTTGTTTTTTCCTCTAGTGGAATAACAATTGGCTCTTCAAGATTGTTCTCTCCAAGATGTTGAACATCTTCTTCATCTTCACTGCTCTCATCCTTATGTTGGATAGGTGAATGTACTGAATACTTCTCTGCAATATGCAACCTTTCCAAATTTTCTGAAAGAGAGTTTACCTGCAAGGGTTCTATGGTAGAAGTATTCTTCTCCTTGTAAAACATGTTAGTCTCATCAAAAGATACATGAACAGATTCTTCAATTTTAAGAGAAGTTTTATTATAAACCCTATAAGCTTTACTGATCATGGAGTATCCCAGAAACACTCTTTCATCAGCTTTAGCTTGGAATTTTGCTAAGTATAACTTGTCATTATTGTGAATATAACAAATGCAACCAAAATTTTTGAAATAGTCTACTTTAGGTTTCTTCCCTTTGAGCAATTCATAGGGAGTCTTGCCCTTTAGTTTATGTATCAAACTTCTGTTCAACACATAGTTGGAGGTGTTCACTGCCTCTGCCCAAAAAGATAGAGGAAGGTGAGCATCTGTCAATAATGTGATGGCACATTCAATAAGGGTTCTATTTTTCCTTTCAGCTACCCCATTTTGTTGAGGAGTTCTAGGAGATGAGAAAGTGTGCCTGATCCCTTCACTCTGACAGAACTCTTGCATAAGAAGAGAATCAATCTCTGTCCCATGATCACTTCTGATCAGGGCAATGTGAGTATTGAACTCAATCTGTATGCATTTGAGAAACTCTTTCAAACACTTAAAGTTATCAGACTTCTTCCTTAGAAAGAACACCCATGTGAATCTAGAGAAGTCATCTACAATCACCAAAGTGTAAGATTTCCCTCCTAAGCTTTGTACTGTAATGGGTCTAAAAAGATCCAAGTGTAATAGATACATGATCCTAGGTGAATCACTCTTATTAAGTGATTTAAAACTATTTTTAGTTTGCTTGCCTAATTGACAAGCCCTGCAGAGTCCTTCCTTCTTGTAGGGGCCAGAAGGTAGTCCTCTAATAAGGTTATCCCTGGATAGCCTAGCATTGGTTCTAAGATTTAGATGCCCTAGTCTCTTATGCATAAATCATTTGGTTTGCAAACAGAATTGAATAAACAAATATCTATCTTAGTGAAAAGAAAATCTACAAGATAAATGTTACCTTTCCTTTTACCTGTTAACACTGTTTTGTTATCCTCTGATTTGATATTGCATGAGTATTTGTTGAATATCACTTGGTAGCCTTCATCACACAGTTGACTGATGCTGATTAGATTATGCTTCAGTCCTTCCACATAAGCCACCTTCTTGAATGTGACTAAGCCAATCTGAACAACACCATATCCTTTTGTTTGACCAAAGTTTGAATCACCAAATATCACTTTGGGTCCAAGTTTGGTTTTGAAGGTCGTTAGATTCTCCTTTTTCCCTATCATGTGCTTTGAGCACCCACTATCTAGATACCATTATTGGTTCATTGTTGGATAGGTCTTCACCTACACATAAAACAATTTATTTGTTTTTGACCCAGTTTACCTAGGGTCTAGGTTGATAATCTTTAAACTCAGAAATAAAAGACATCCTGTATGACTCTTATATCCTTCAGGATGGTATCTCCAAGGAGGTACTATCTATTCAGTATAAGGGTTGAAGCTTTGGGATATAGGACTTCTAGGATTGATTTTAGATTTACCTCTGAAAGATTGTTCAAAGCTCTGAGCTCCGTTCGACGATCGTCGAGCTGAGTTTGACGATCTTAGGTCAGATCGTCGAGCTCCGTTCGAAGATCGACTATGCAAGAGTTCAGAGTTCACCAGTCGTCAACCTGAGTTCGACGATGCAGCCTGAGATTGCCGAGCTCTGTTCGACGATCGTCGAGCTCTGTTTGACGTTTTCTGTTGAACTTTTTTTTCTTAGGTAAATCAGGATTCTTCCTAGCTACCTTTACAACACCCTTTCCTTTATCTGAGATAAATTTAATTGGGGTTGTTAATACTATAGGTTGGCTGGATGAAGCACCCAAGCCCAGTGTACTGTTGAGTCTTGAGTTCACTGTGCTTATGATGTCCATCAGTCTGATGCTTCTCCCATTAAGGGATTCTTCAAACTTCTTTTACTGGGATAGTTCACTTTTCAGTGAAGCTATCTCCTCCCTACAGCATTCTAAATCCTCAGAGAGTTTGAGGTTGTCTGATTTTAGAGTGCTATGTTCAGACAATTGATTTCTAAGAGAGATAATCTCTTTCTCAGACTTTAGCAGGTCTAAACAAAGTGCTTTAAATTCAGATCTAAAGTCCTCTGAATTAAAATCAAAAGAATCTATTAACTGATCTTCTTCATTTTCATGTTCAGATTAAGATTCTGACTCTTGTTCTACATCAGAATTATGTTTGGAGGAATTGATAGCCATCATGCAGAACTCCTTTTCTTAAGCATCATCTTCATCATCACTTGAGCTTGATGAAGACTCTGATTCTTCTTCAGTTTCACTCCAGGTTTCAGCTACAAATCCCTTCCTAGTGTGTTTGTTCTTGTTGGAGGAGGATTTGTCATTATTATTTCTCCTGGAGTCCTTGTCTTTTCTCCTATCTTTCCTGTCCTTCTTGTCCTTATTCTTATTTTCTAGACAATCAGGCACAATGCGACCTGGTTTCCTGCATCCAAAATAAATAATTTCTTTATTATTGGATTTGTCATACCTTGGCTTCTCATGCCCTCTGGATGACCTCTTTCTGAAATCTTTCCTGGCCATCTTATAGAATCTTTTGGCCAGTAAGCTCATTAATTCTTCATTGCCTGTGACCTTGTCTTCAGGCTGATCTTCTGTAGCTTTGAAGGCAATTGTCTTCTCCTTCCTTATTGTTGGAGAAGCAGTCTTTTGCTCTTCTTCCCTATTCTCTATGAGCAGCTCATAAGATTTGAGTTTGTCCAAAAGAGCCTCTATGGTGATCTCACATAGGCTTCTGGCATCCTTGATTGGCCAGATTCTTGAATCCCAAGTGCTGGGGAAGCACATTAGGATTTTTTCATTTAGTTCAGTGAGTGAGATCTCCTTGTCCAATGTTCTTAATTCACTGACAATTAGGCTGAGCCTGTTGTACATATCAGCAACTGACTCAGTTTCTCCTTTCTTGAAGTTCTCATACTGGGATATGAGATGCGATCTTCTGTCCTTCCTTTCATCAGCAGATCCAGATAAAATCTCAGAAAGCTTATCCCATATATCTTTTGCTAAACTTCATTCAGCCACCTTTTGGAATATCTCATCAAACATAGTCTGAGCAAGGATATTAATAGCCTTTGCATCTGCAACTTTCCATTTCTTTATTTCTACATCTGTTCCTGAGGGAGGTGGAACAGCACTTGTACTTGTGATCTCTGGAGGTCTTGGACAAACTGTCAAAACAGAATTAAAGATGACCTCATTAATAGAATTCATGTAAAGCCTAATCCTTGCCTTCCAAAGTGCAAACTTAGAAAGGTTGCACACTGGAGGTCTTGTGCTAGCATAATCTTTGTTCTGTGCCATGGTTTTGAAGAAAATAAATATAATACAAAAAGTAATAACCCTCTATAGAAGAATTATCTTATCAAGGATCTTTTGGTTAAGGTGTTAGCCTGTTCAACCAATCAGTTGAAGATTTAGTTGTTGAGTAACCAACCTGGCTCTGATACCAATTGAAAGTGAGTGTAAGATTTACCTTTACTCTAGAGGGGGGGGGGGGGTGAATAGAGTATTTTAAAATAATTAACAATTTAAAACTGTAAAGCAGTGGAAGTCTTGATTTATGTATATGTGTAAGGTGCTTGCAAAAAGAAAAACTAAGTAAGCAAGAAATAATAAATCACAGCAAACAACAAAAACAAAACACAGCAAGCTAGATGACACAAGGAGCTATAGTGGTTCCCCAACAACCTGGGTACATCCACTCTTCTACCACCCTAGGTAGGAATCCACTGCAGGAATAGTTGATCAGGTGTCCTGGGCACCAATGAGCTTTTGATTAGGTGATCAAAAACCAAACCTAGATTATTTGATAAGCTGTCTTGCCACCACTGAGTTTTGACATGGTCTCAAAAACTAGCCACAAAACTTTTGAAGGGAGTTTTGATAAACCCTTTTATAGAAGGAATAAAGAAAAACAAAAAAGTTGAGTTGTTCTTCTCTGTCAATAATCTGAGAGAAGACAAGTGGAAGATGTTGTCAAAGCTCCCCCTGAGATCTGTAAGGGTTCAGGAAGATGAGCTTTGCTTAGGGTGATAGGCCTTAAGTTGCTTCAGATCTCAAGCAATAGATGATTTCAGCAGATGCTGAAATGTGTGATGTCTGGAGTCCTTGATGAAGAAGCTTTTGAACACTTGATGCTTGAAGGAGTAGAATAGCAGATGATCTCCTTCACAGTAATGTCCCTTGTGTTCTTGAAGAATTCTGACTCAGTAATTCTGTAAACGTTTGTCTACTGATTCTATTCCCAGAAGATGAATTCTTTATGAATAATTTTCTTGTTCACTCTTCTGTATTCTTTTTCAAATCTTGTCTGTTCTCTTTTTCAGAATGATTCTCTAGGGAGTATATCAGATTCTGACTTCTTGATAGCCATTAATCAGTCATAAATGACTACCTTAACTGATATCTGCCTCTAGAGGAAAGTCCTTAAGAAACATTCCAATTTGTCTTCCTTGAAACTTGCTCCAGATTGATTTAAACGGCTACAAAATCCTTTGCCATAAATGCTGAAAATAAGTCGGAATGAATTCCATAACTGTCCTTAATTTGAATCCTGAAATCATCGATCTCTCAGAGAAATCGTCGATCTGAGCTCAACGATCGTCGAACTGAGCTTAGAGATTGTATTTTAATGGAACAAAATCGTCGAACTGAGCTCTACGATCGTCGAACTGAGCTCAGATACTTCAAAAACAACTAGAGACAGAACGTCGATCTGAGCTCGAAGATCGTCGAACAGAGTTCGACGACTCGTTGAACTGAGCTCAGAGATCGTCGAATGGAGTTCGACGATTCGTCGACCTGAGCTCGACGAAAATTGTCTTAGTCCTCAACACTGAATCCTGATCTTTAGAATGTCTTGAGGGCAGCTTTCAAACCTAAGTACTAACCCTAAGACTCATTCTAATTGACCTATCAGACTATACAGCAAGGTCAAGACAAATTCCTAAGCACAAAGTGATCCTTACCCAAATTAGTATTCGGTGTTCCAACATATACCCTAAGGTTGGAGTTTGGGGGTTTGTGAAGGACAAGGGTGATATACCCTTGTATGGACTTGGTATTTAGAATAAATACTTGGTAAGGTGGTTAAAGGCCCTAGTAAGTGATTGGGTAGTGGTTGGACACAAATACCCCACATAAACACTTAATAACTATTTATGTCTTTACACCTTAGGAATTTTATAATGTTCATGTGACCTTGATTTATGTAAAACTTTGCATGAGTGTTTTACATAGTGATTTTCATGTCTGGGAATTTTTGTTATGAATTATAGATCAATAAATATAGTACTTCATTTACAAACCATCAAATTGTACTTTCACTTAGGAATTTCTTATGAATTAACCACTCACTGAATCTTATGAAATTTAGTCAGAGGATTTTTTATGAGGTTATAAAGCTTTGTAGATTTTTGTGGAATTTTTGGAAGTCTTGTGTATATGTTTTACTTCACAAAGTGATATTTTTTCCATGTAAACATTTGAATTAATTTTTTTACTTAGTAGGCTTGAAAATTATGATTTTGCTCAGAGATCCTATTAATTCACCCTTAAGATTCAGAATTTTTCTGTAATTTTCTAATGATAAATTGTAGTACTTCTTTCTTTATCCATGATTTTTGGAATTACATTGGATTAATTAGTTAGAAGCCAAATCATTTTAAGAAATTTATGGATTTGATAAGTATTGTTAATTCTTTGTATCTAATGTTCATAAATTTTTGGTGGCCATTACTTGAGAAAATATTGTACATCATGTTCAATTCAAGCATGGATTAGTTTGGAAAGAAATTTATTAAATATCAAACAAATTAGGAAAATTATGAATTACTGGATTTAGCCTAATCATGTCATGATAGACTACCAGTAAATAGCTTATGACTTTTGGATAAAAGATTTTGGTACTTCCCATTGTATACATCATATAGCTTTGGATGGTTTGCGTTTAATAAAAACTACAGGAATCATATTATGGTGCAAAATGATCTCAGGGAGATGGCATATTAGTGTATTAGTTTGGCAAGTGAATAGGAGGGGAAGAGTGTTGGAATGGATAGTGTTAAGTGGTGTCCGGGATCGACGAAGGATCGTCTTTTCCGTGAAGAGGAAGAGTCGAAGACACAAGTGTTAGACCCAGTATAATATTAAAAGGGATCGGGATAAGGGTAATAACCAATAATATTAAGTGCCTTACGAAAGGGAATGATGGGCTTCAACTACCATCATAGTTCCTAGTGCCCTTTAAGAGCCCATCACGGGTATGCCGGGGGCAGTCCTAGGCTACCGTAAATCGTAGGAAAATAAACTAAAGAGCAATTACTATAACTAGGGTTTCACATTCACACACCTAGGTAGCTCGGAAGGTTGACTTTGTTGGTTTTGTTGCCATCCGAGGGTAGGTTTCGGAAATAGGTGTCCGGACGAGATAGTCCGGGGAGCGAGTGGCTCGAAAGGTTTTGGATACAGAATAAGGTGGTGGGTCTTTGGTATTGGCGGTCGTTCACACACCGACATCGGTACATTCACTCGGTGGTGTCGACACATAGAATTTTGGTCGACATCACTTGTGTCGACACTGGGAACTGTGTTGACACATAGAATTGCTAGTCGACAACATTTGTGTCGACACCAGAAGACTGTGTCGACACATAGAATTACTAGTCGACAACTTTGTGTCGACACCAGAAGAAGACTGTGTCGACACACAGAGGCAGAGTCGACAACATCTGTGTCGACACTTGGAGGCTGCGTCGGCACTCACTATATTCTGAGTCTATATCAACTGTGTCGTCATACAGACTTGTGTCGACACACAGCAAAGTCTAGACTAAGTTAGTTGCTGGTGTATGATGAAGTGTTTTGTGTCGACACAACTACTCAGTGTCGACACATTCTCAAGATGCAGTACCAAGAAGCTGAGTCGACATAAAGGCAACATGTCGACATCATCAAAGGCTGTGTCGACACCTAAGTCACTTATGTCGACACATATTGACAGATGGTCTCGACACTTTCTAACAGACAGTCTCGACAATTTGCTGACAAAGACAAAGGCACAAGATCTGTTTGAAGACTTGATAGCTGTGAGTTACAACAGGTCGACTGAAGCTGTCAGACTTGTCAGAAGTTTGTTAGAAACCGGATCAGCCGGTTACCAAGGATGAAGTCTATAAATAGACAGATTCAGAAGAAGAATACACATACACATACATAGAAACAGATTGATTGATCATTGTTGTGAGATAAGATCTCTAATCAAGAAAGTGCATGACACAGAAAAAGATCTTCGAGAGAAGATCTAAGAAGACTTTCTGAAGTAAACATCCACTCAGATTCAGTCTAAGTTGAATTCATTCAAGAATTCAGAAGTATTATCAAGGGTTGTGGATAGAGAGAGATCCAGCCATTTGAAAACAAGAAGGAAGCTGCCACAAGTTTCTTAAGAAGCAGTATATTCCAAAGGAAATCAAATCTAACTAAGTTCAGATTCAAGAAGCTTTGAAGAAAGCTAAGATCCAGTTGATTTCATCCATCAGCCTTTTCAAGAAGCTGATCAAGAACAGTCTTATTCCTTCTCTCTCAACAGGAGTAAGATATTATATAACTTCATTTCAATTCTGTAGGATCTATTTATAGATCTGAGTTATAAGCCTATTTTATAAAGGCTGAGTGTAGGAGAGGTATTCTCTGAGTGGTAGGCTGTTTATGCCTGAGTTGTAAGAGAAGGTGTTCTCTGAGTTGTAGGCCTTGTGGCAAGGCTGAGGTAGGGCTTGTTAGCCTGAGCTATAGGAACCTTATAGGGTTCTGAGTTGTAAGAACCTTTTAGGGTTCTGAGTTGTAGGATCTGAGATAAAGGAGGAAGTTAGGCCAAATCTAGCACACTGCTAGATAGGTGAAGGGGGAAAGTGGATATACCCAGACCTTGGGGAACCACTATAAATCTGTGTGCAATCTGTGATGTGTATATGTTTGTGATTGTTGTGTTGTGTTAGCTGTAGAGTTTTCTGAATTTTATTATAACCTGTAGTTATATTCTGCCTTAAGTTAAAACAAGCATTAGAACCTATTCACCCCCCCCTCTAGGTGTTTAGGTGGTCTTGAAAGTAAAACTATCAAGTGGTATCAGAGGGAGGTTACTCAAAGAAGGACTTAACAGTCTGAGTTAGATCCCTAAAGGTAGAATCAAGAATCAAGAAAATGGGTTCTGGAGAGAATCACAAGGAACTAGGGTCAATGAAATTACCCATTTGCAGAAAAGAGATTTTTGGAATCTGGAAAGAAAGGGTTAGGTTGTTTATGGAGGCTTCTGATCCAAGGCTCTATATTACAGTAAAAGAAGGTCCATATATCCCAATGAATGTGTCTGCCCTAGATGCAAATGAAACAACTCCTAAAGATTTCTCTGAAATGACTAAGGATGAGATTATATTTGCAACTATGGATAAGAGAGCTCAGAATATCATAGTGAGTGTCATAGATGATTCTACTTTCCAAAATTTGATTCACTGCAAAACCTCCAAGAAAATGTAGGACACCTTGATTGTCTACATGGAGGGTTCTGAAGAAGTTAGACAAGACAGAAAATCTATGCTTAATCAAGAATATGAGAGTTTCAGACAAGGGAAGTCTGATAACATAACTGAATGCTACAAGAAATTCTACAGGATAGTGAATGAACTGATGTCCTATAGAAGGGTCTTCAGTACATATGAGCTGAATGACAAATTTCTAAGATTCTTGACAAAGGATTGGGATACCAAGATTTGTGCCATAAGAGAAGTGGCCAAACTAGCAGACATTTCTCCTCCAACCTTATTTGGAAAATTGCTCTCATATGAAATTCAACTAATGACTAGGAAGGAGGAAGAAAAAACTACAAAAAGAGAGCATAGAGAGAAGTCAGTGGCCTTCAAGGTTGAAGCCACTAGAAAGAGCAGGAGAATGTCTCCATCACCTCCTAAGGAAGTTGCTGAAGATAACTCAGAAAATTCAGACAATCAGAACTCAGAAAGCAGTGATTCAGATGCAGATTTTGTTGCCTTTACAAGGCAGTTTCATAGGTTCTTGAAGAAGAATCAGTGGAAGTCAAGGCCCTCCACATCACAGCCAGTTGATGATTACTATCAGAAGAGAAAATCATCAAGAAAGGAAAGGAGAAGATCAAAGCCCAGCAAAGCTACAACATCAAAAATTGTTTGTTATTGCTGCAATAGGCCAGGACATGTGGTGGCTGAATGTCCAGATAAGAGGAAGGAGTTAACAGATAGAAAGAAGACTCAACAAAAGAGAAAGAAGGAGAAATCCTTTGTTACTAAGAAGGAGAAGATTCTTATAGATCAATCTTCCTCAGAGTCAGGATCTGAAGCTGAAGCTTACATTGGAATGTATGCAGCTAATGAAGAAGAGGAGTTTATGCAATTGCTAAACTCCATCGATGATCAAGAAGACCATCAGTGTATGGGACTGATGGATGATTCAGAAGACAACAAGTGCCAGAATCAGCCTGGTCCCAATAAGGTACAAAGTAATTCTAGAATTTCAGATTACAGTAGCAGTTCAGAGTCAGATTCATCTGCATCAAGTAATGAGGATGGATCTGAATATGAAGGAGATGTTCATCAGTTGATAGATAAGTATGGAGACTTATTGCAGGCTCTTATGAAAAACAAGAACCTAGCCAAAACTCAGGCTGAGGAGATGGCAAATCTTAAGGTGGCTGCATCTGAGTTAGAAAAAGTATTGGATCAAAAGTTAAATGAGATTGCCAAACTGAAAAATATAACTATTATTTAGATGGGCACAATCACATATTACAAAGATCAAGTTAAAAGTCTAGAGGCCAGACTGAGAGTAGAGAAAGATTTAGTGGCTAGTTACTCTAAGCCAAAATCAGTCTTACCTTTAATAGATGAGTTTGTGGCTCAAAAGGGTAAGGCAGGATTAGGCTTCAAGGGTAACACCAGGGATGCCCAATTTAAGAGAAAAGGCAAAGCTCCAGTCTAGCCACTAAACCTTAGAGTCCCTGTTATGTTTAGAAAGGTACAAGTGCCTTCTAATAAATATGATCTTGAAAATATTCATGGTCATATTAAGACTGATGTTCTGAAGAACAAGAATGTTTATGCCAATAAGTCAGTCTATGTTCATAAACCCCATGGTTATAAGAAATCAGTGGGTGTAGCTGCAGCAGCACCAGCTCAGAACAAAAATTTTTCTGCCAAAAATGTATCTAGACCTAGATACAACAGGTATGAATGCTGGTGCGGTGGCAAGATAGGCCATTTTGCCTTAGATTGTAGGCATAACATAAGTGTCAGGAAGAACAACAGTCTACCAGTTAGAAGAGCAGCTGGTAGGTTTGATATGAATGATGCTAACCTGAACCAAGGACCCAAGACTTACTTAGGTTCTAAGGGAAAGTAATTTTGTATTGCAGGAAAGTCCAAGTTGCCATGCCCCTATATTGTACTTGGATAGTGGTTGTTCCAGGCACATGACTGGAACAAAGGGGCTGCTGAAGGAGTACATTCCTATCAAGAATGGACCTAAAGTAATCTTTGGTGGATCTGAAAGAGAAATCATCAAAGGATTTGGTAACATTTCTTCAAACCAAATTACCATAACTCAAGTGGCTTATGTAAAAGGTTTGAAACACAACCTGATAAGCATAAGTCAGCTGAGTGATCTTGGATATGACATTTCATTTGTTAAGAATGGATGTCATATCAAGAGGTCAAGTGATCAACATGTCATATTGACTAGATACTGAAAAAGAAATGTTTATTGTCTTGACTTTGTATGTGAGAACAAGGTTTCTCCTATTTGTCTTGTAGCTGATGATAATGCATCTCATTGCGTCAAATGGCACAAGAGGCCGGCCCATCTTAACTACAAGAGAATTGGTCATCTCTTTAGTAAAGAATTAGTGAGGAATGTACCTCATGTTAAGTGTACAAAGGAAGGGATATGATCAGCTTGTCAAAAGGGCAAGCAGACAAAATCCTCCTTTCATAGCCTTAAAACAAGGATTCAGTGAGGTGTTTATACCTATTACATATGGATCTTTTTAGTCCTATGCCAATTCATAGTCTAGGTAGGAAGGTCTACACTTTTGTGGTTGTAGATGACTATTCTAGATATACATGGGTGTTCTTTCTGAGACAAAAATCAGAAACCCCAAGTGTTTTACATAATTTTGTTAAACAAATTCAGAATGAACTGAACAGTACAGTGGTCAAAATCAGAAGTGACCATGGCACTGAATTTCAATCTGAAAGTATGACAATATTGTGTGAAGAATTTGGGATTTTCCAAGAATTCTCTTCACCTAGAACACCACAGCAAAATGGCATTGCTGAAAGAAAGAATAGGACATTGATTGAAGCTGGTAGAACTCTATTGAGTGACACTTCTCTTCCAAAATATTTCTAGGCTGAGGCAGTAAACACTACATGTCATGTGATAAATAGGGCTTCTATCACCAAGATCCACAAAAAGACTCCCTATGAAATTATGAAAGGTAAAAAACCAAATCTATCCTACTTTAGGATCTTTGGTTGCAAGTGCTATAGACTTAATAATGGCAAGTCTTATCTAATTAAGTTTGCTGCCAAATCCCAAGATGGGATATTTGTTGGGTACAACATCAATAGTAAGGCTTATAGAGTCTACAACTTCACTACTCAAGTGCTAGAAGAATCTGTACATGTTGTATTTGATGAAACAAGATTAATCAACAGTGAGTTGCCTTATATATCATTCAGTCCAACAGGTATAAGCAATAGGATGGACAAGATTTCCATTGCAGAAGGCACAACTGCAGATGAGGTATTGGAAAATGATGGCTACTTTCCAGGGGGAGTACAAGACTCTATAGAAGCTGATGACAACCAAGAGGTGCAGAATAATGAAGGAACTGGAGATGTTAAACCTGAAGAAAATCTACCTCCAGCTATAACACATCTAAAAGACCATTTAGCAAATCAAATAATAGGTGATCCAAGACAAGGAGTGCAGACTAGAAGCAGAAATCTTAACACAGTCCTGCACTCAAGTTTTCTATCTCAATTGGAGCCTAAGAAATTTGAAGAAGCCATCTAAGACCAACACTGGATTAATGCTATGCAAGAGGAGCTTAATCAATCCATAAGGTGAAAAGTCTGGGAGTTAGTTCCTAAACAAAAAGACCACAACATCATTGGCACAAAGTGGATCTTTAGGAACAAGTTGGATGAGAGTGGAGTAATTGTGAAGAACAAAGCAAGATTGATTGCTAAAGGATACAAATAGGAAGAAGGAATAGACTTTGATCAAACATTTCCCCCAGTAGTAAGACTGCAGGCAATCAGAATGTTCCTTGCCTATGCAGCATATCAAGGTTTCAAAGTATACAAAATGGATGTGAAATCAGCATTCCTGAATGGTGATCGAAAAGAAGAAGTCTATGTAGAGTAGCCATCAGGTTTTGTAGATTCTCTTAAACCTAGTTATGACTATAGACTTAGGAAAGCATTGTATGGGTTAAAGCAAGCCCCAAGGGCTTGGTATGAAACTCTGTCTACTTTTCTATTTAGATGACATAATTTTTGGGTCTACAGAGAACAACCTTTGCAAAAAGTTTGCCAAACTTATGCAAGGGAAGTTTGAAATGAGCAGTATGGGGGAACTTAAGTTCTTCTTGGGACTCCAAGTAAGACAGACTGAAGATGGCTTGTCCATAACCCAGTCTAAGTTCACCAAGGAATTAATTAAGAAGTATGGTATGGAATCGTCCTCCACCATGAGAACTCCTATGGGAACAAATATGCCAATATGCAAAGATGATGCAGGTAAGCCTGTAGATGAGTCTTTGTATAGAGGAATAATTGGCTCTCTATTATATCTCACTGCTAGTAGACCAGACATTATGTATGCTACATATGTATGTGCTAGGTATCAAGCTTGCCCTAAAGAATCACATTATACTGTAGTCAAAAGGATTTTGAGATATCTTAAGTGCACACCTAATCTAGGCCTTTGGTACCCTAGGAATGGAGATTTTCTACTAACAGGTTATTCAGATGCAGATTTTGCAGGCTGTAGAGAAGATAGGAAGAGTACTACAGGTACATGCCAATTCTTAGGAGAAAGATTGATATCCTGGAGCAGTAAGAAGCAGACTAGTGTGGCAATATCCACTGCTGAGTCTGAATATGTGGCAGTAGGAAGTTGTTGTGCACAGCTATTGTTGATTCAGCATCAGCTAAAGGACTATGGTATTCAAGTAAGTAGAACACCTTTATTGTGTGATTCTAAGAATGTCATTTCTATTACAAACAATCCTGTTTCACATAGTAGAACTAAGCATATAGAGATAAAATACCATTTTCTTAGAGAACATGTAGAAAAAGAAGACATCTCATTAGAATTTGTTAAAACTGATTATCAAATTACAGATGTATTTACTAAGCCTCTGGATGAAACTAAATTAAATAGATTTAAAGTTAAATTAGGAATGTTGGCCATAGGTTAGTTTATTAAATATTTGGCTAAGTAAAATGGTGTCGACTCATTCAGTGATAATGAGTCGACACAGAGTAGTCATGTCGACTAGTCAGGGAAAATGTGTCGACACATGAGAATCTGTGTCGACACCTAAGGGTCAAAGAGTCAACTCATCCAAATATGTAGTGTCGACACAACCAGAGTAATGGTGTCGACACTTACAGATTTTGTGTCGACTCTTAAACTAAGAGTCGACACATAATTTTAGCTGAACTATTGAGTATTTCCTGTGTCAACATATCATCAATTGGTGTCGACACATGGTAGCCTTTAAAAATGCTGCGTCAGAAATCAAACAAGTGATTTCTCTTCTTACCGACAATGGATTGGAATACCTTGTCTCTGAACCTACTAAGATTTGGAAGAAAGAAGTTTTCGAGTTCTATACTGCCGCAACATTGGACTCCACTGGTCTCAAGATCAAATCTATAGTTCATGGGACTAAGGTTAAACTTACTCTAAAAAGTATAAGAAAGATTCTTCACCTACCCAGCATTCAAGATGAAGAAGAGGTCCCAGCCTCAAAGAAAAGGGAAGCTCTCCAATGGTGTGGTTTGGATTCAGCCATAAAGATTGGAGCAGCCATAAACCGAAAGTGAATGAATCCACAAGGAAAGTTTCTATCTGAAATTGTAGGCAAAGTGATTTTATGCAAGCCAGGTGGACATGATAGGATCTCAGCCTATATGTTCAGCCTGATGACAAGAATTGTCATTACAATTCCAACCAGTTGGTCAGCAGTTCTGTTTGAAAAAATCAAAGAAGAAATCAAGAAGCAAAACTTGGCTAGAATATTGAGTCTATACCTGGCAGGAATCATTCCAGAGGTAATGCAACAGATTCCTGGGTCCAAGATAATTCATATGAGGAAAATGGACATGAGGTTATTTTTAAGATGGGATAGAGTTTTGTCGAAAGAGTTGCCTGATGTGGACAGGCAGGAAAAAGCTGAGAAATCACCAAAACATGATCATGGAAATGCACAAGTTCAAGAAGAACAAGTTAGAGAGCAGTCTGAGGACCAGACTGGGTCTACTCAAGTCCAAGAGGAATTTATACCTGCACAGATGTAGGGGGAGATAGATCTTTCTCCTGCTCAGAACATTACTGATCCTGCACAGTTGTAGGGGGAGCCCATTACTTCACAAGTTCAAGAGGAAGAAAGACTAAACTTATCAGAAGATTTGAACACTACTGCAATTGATGTTTCATCACCTTCTCAAGCACAAAAGGAATACACTCAAGAAGAGTTGTTTCCTAACTTTGGAAAGACAGCTGAAAAGGATGACACCCTAAGAGTTGAGAAGGAGCAAGGTGCTGTTGAGGGGGAGAAAGTGCATGTTGAGGAAGTGCAACATGAAACTGAGAAAGAAATTCCTACAACTCCTCCAAAAAGAGTTCAAATTGAAAGTTCTTCAGAATCTGAGACAGAAGAAGCCAGGGAGGCTAAGAAAAGGAAGGTAATGGTCTTCAAGAGAATAAGTCATAGCTATAAGTCAGCTATCCAAACAACAACTCACCAATCTCCTACTGAGTTTGATTACACTAAGTTCATGGTAAATTTACAGGTGAAGATGGATGAGCAGAGAAGAGCCTTAGAGAAATTTGTAGATGAGAGTCATAAGACACTTCAATTTTATCTAGCCCAAGACATAAAGTCAATCAGATTTGAGGTCAATCAGAATAAAAAGGAGATGACAGATTGCTTCCACAAGGGAGTTAATGCTGTGGTATATCTAGCTAACCAACAGCAAACTATCCTTACTAAAGTAGATGACAATGCATTGAAACAAGGATATGTTCTTGAAAATCAGATAAGAATGAATGACAATCTTACTGAATCTCACACTGAGATTCTCACTGAGTTCAAAGATACTGCTACAAGGTTGACTGCTGCAAGGGCTACAGACATGGAAAATTATGATCAGAAGCTCAAGGCTGCTCTAGATTCAGTTCAAACTGCTATAACCACCTCACAGAAAGATATATCTGAGAAACTTCAAAAATTAAAACCATTCTTTAAAGAGGGTGTGAATTTTCTCGATGGCCAAATAAGGTTACAGAAGAATGATCTTAGGGATCATGTTGCCAGAGAAGTCCTCAAGGGGGAGAGGATACTCATCCATGCTGGCTCAGAAAATGCCAAGTGGGTGACCAACAGTGTCAGAGCCACATTGGGATATCCACCATTATATGATGATGATACCTTTGCTGAGTCAGGGATACAACAAGGGCTACCTGAAGGTAATCAACCTGAGGTTGCCCAAGTCATATATCCCCCTGCTGATTTTGAAATGATTCATCCGCAAGTGCAGGAAATGTACCGTCCTCCAAAGGAGGTTACAAATGTTATTGTAGAAAAAGTAGATAAGCCAGAAGCTGATTTGCAGGCTCACCAAGATGCTCAATTATCAAAGAAGAGATTCAGAGAGCAAGCAGAACAAAAACCTGATTTTGAACAATGGAGCCCCACCTCAAGGAATATTATATAAACTACTTGGAAGGCTGTGAAGGATCAGGTGCATGAAAGAGGCAAATGGTATAATGAATTTGAAATGCAAAAGTATGAGGCCAGGCAGGAGATCAAAGTTCAATTCAAAAGAAAGGCTAAGGGTGGAAAGCTACCTCCTGATGCGCAGGAGCCTAACAAGTATTTTCCCAAGCCATTTCATTATTTTGAGAGACAAAGGATCAAGGCTGAGGATCAGAAGAAAGCTGATTTGAAAGGCAAAAAGCCTGCTGATGATGCAGAACCTCCTGTGATGGCTCAAGTTCAACAGTAAAAGGAATTGTTATCAAGGAGCCTGACCAACCTTAGTTTTAGTTCTACTAGTTTTTATCCTAGAACTATGTTATTGTTAGTGTGTTAAAACAATCAATGTAAACAAGATGTAACAAACATTTCTGAATTTATAAACAACACTTTGTTCTATAATTGTTTCTTTTTACATCTTTATTCTGTGATGTATCTGTGTTTAATGTTTTGTTTATAAAGTTCCCTGTGATATTATGCTTTTATACATCATCATATTGAATTTTCATAAATGGTGTATATCATTAGCTAAAAGGGTTATGACTTCTCCAAATAGGGGGAGATTGTTGGGTACATTGGAAAATGTGTACATGATTTGAAGAAGCCTTACTTAGCTTAATTATATACATCAAGGTGTATTTGATGTTATTTTGAGTTTATATGTGCAGGTTAAGAATGTACTTGAATGCAAGAAAAATATTCTAAGTCCATGTGTCGACACCAGAAGAAATTATGTCGACACTTCAGAAGATTGTGTCGACACTTGAAGAAGGCTGTGTCGATGTAGAGAAGTAGAGTCGACAACCATTGTGTCGACACCTGGAGGCAGTGTCGACACATAGAAGTTTGGTCGACATCACTTGTGTCGACACTGGGAAGCTGTGTCGACACACATAATTGCTAGTCGACAACATTTGTGTCGACACCAGAAGACTGTGTCGACACATAGAATTACTAGTCGACAACATTTGTGTCGACACTAGAAGACTGTGTCGACACACAGAGGCAGAGTCGACAACAGCTGTGTCGACACCTGGAGGCTGCGTCGACACTCACTATATTCTGAGTCTACATCAACTGTGTCGTCACACAGGACTTGTGTCGATACACAGCAAAGTCTAGACTAAGTTAGTTACTGGTGTATGATGAAGTGTTTGTGTCGACACAACTACTCAGTGTCGACACATTCTCAAGATGCAGTACCAAGAAGCTGAGTCAACATAAAGGTAGACATGTCGACATCATCAAAGGCTGTGTCGACACCTAAGTCACTTATGTCGACACATATTGACAGATGGTCTCGACACTTTCTAACAGACAGTCTCGACAATTTGCTGACAAAGACAAAGGCACAAGATCTGTTTGAAGACTTGACAGCTGTGAGTTACAACAGGTCGACTGAAGCTGTCAGACTTGTCAGAAGTTTGTTAGAAACCGGATCAGCCGATTACCAAGGATGAAGTCTATAAATAGATAGATTCAGAAGAAGAATACACATACACATACATAGAAACGGATTGATTGATCATTGTTGTGAGATAAGATCTCTAATCAAGAAAGTGCATGGCACAGAAAAAGATCTTCGAGAGAAGATCTAAGAAGACTTTCTGAAATGAACATCCACTCAGATTCAGTCTAAGTTTAATTCATTCAAGAATTCAGAAGTATTATCAAGGGTTGTGGATAGAGAGAGATCCAGCCATTTGAAAACAAGAAGGAAGTTGTCACAGTTTCTTAAGAAGCAGTATATTCTAAAGGAAATCAACTCTAACTTAGTTCAGATTCATGAAGCTTTGAAGAAAGCTAAGATCCAGTTGATTTCATCCATCAGCCTTTTCAAGAAGCTGATCAAGAACAGTATTATTCCTTCTCTCTCAACAGGAGTAAGATATTATATAACTTCATATTCAAATTCTGTAGGATCTATTTATAGATTTGATTTGTAAGCCTATTTTATAAAGACTGAGTGTAGGAGAGGTATTCTCTGAGTGGTAGGGTTATTTATGCCTGAGTTGTAGGAGAAGGTGTTCTCTGAGTTGTAGGCCTTGTGGCAAGGCTTAGGTAGGGCTGGTTAGCCTGAGCTGTAGGAACCTTATAGGGTTCTGAGTTGTAAGAACCTTTAAGGGTTCTGAGTTGTAGGATCTTAGGATCTGAGATAAAGGAGGAAGTTAGGCCGAATCTAGCACACTGCTAGATAGGTGAAGGGGGAAAGTGGATGTACCCAGACCTTGGGGAACCACTATAAATCTGTGTGCAATCTGTGATGTGTACATGTTTGTAATTGCTGTGCTGTGTTAGCTGCAAAGTTTTCTGAATTTTATTATAACTTGTAGTTATATTCTGCCTTAAGTTAAAACAAGCATTAGAACCTATTCACCCCCCTCTAGGTGTTTAGGTGGTCTTGAAAGTAAAACTATCATCAGGCCTATATGCAATGGTTATGCTATGATATTTAATTATGCCATGATATGAACATGCAAGTGCAACTCACCCACTCAACTCTGTGTACACAAATCTTTAGTTCCCCCTTTCTGGAGCCTAACCTCCCAAGATACCTCCATAGTGGCAAACGAAAGCAGGGGGTTGGGGCTCCCCCACCTCTAAACTGGTATCAGCACTACCAGTCTGACCTATAGTATGCCTCAACGCTGGTGCACTAAGCGGAGCTCCTACGTACTCTTTGCCGGCTAATAACCCGGACTTAGTTTGGCTAAGTGTAAAACCACACCCGTCGAGTCAACGTACTGGTGTCGGTGCGACGACCCTCCAATTCCGAATACCCACCACCTTACACCTTATGCACATGCACATTAATGTATTATCCACTGAGCCAAAGCTCCCCGGACCATCCCTTCCATTGCAATCCACAACCGAGCCAAAGCTCACCGGGCCAACCTATCCATCACCAAAAACCCCGGGCCTACAGCCCGTGTGAACCAACCTAAAATCCCGAGACATTAAGGTGAGTGGAAGTGAATCCCTAATTATGCTAGTTACACTTTCAAGTTAGTTTGCCTACAGTTTAGGTTAGCCCTGGACTGCCCCCGGTATACCCGGTGAAGGGTTCCCAAAGGGCACTAGGAACTATGATGGTAGTTGAAGCCCATCGTTCTTTTTCGCAAGACACTTATTATTATTGGTTTCCTCCCTTTACCCATTCCCTTTTTGTATTACGCTGGACTAAACCTAGTGTGATTTTTTACTCTTCCTCCCTCCGGGAAAGACGATCCTTCGCCGATCCCGAACGCCACCTAGCACTAGTCAACTCCACACTTTACTCAACCTGTCTTCCAAAGATGCCCCCAATTGTTTATCCAATTCAGCAGACTATTAGAATCCCAAACCCTATGCCAACACTCACACACCAACCTAGGTCCTGCACTTTTGCTAATTGCAGTCCATCCTTAGCGATATGAAGTACATGGTAAGTAGCATTATAATTATTTATCCAAATTCCTCAAGATAAATAATGGGAGTCTATCATGACCTAACTAGGCTAAATACAGTAATTTATGTTTTTCCTAATTAATCTGGCATTTATTTAATTTTCCCAAAAGATCCAGGTGCCACCAGTTTGAACATGAAGTACCCTATACAGTCATGAAAGTTGCCTAAAATAATTATGATAAATACTAGGCTTAATTAATACTGTAAATCCAAGATATAATAATTTTTCCAGTACTTAATGACCCTAAAATTATTTGGGTAATATGTCCTATTTTCCTATATTAATGAAGTAAGTACAGAAAAAAATCATCTAAAAATTGAGAATTAATTTCCTTATGCAACTACTGTCCTAACAACACCACTGACCAAGATTCTTAATTTTTTTCAGTAGGAAATAAGCTCTGAATAAATTTTACTTCAAATCCCCAAAATTATGGGTTTGTGAAGTATGTACTGTAAATAATTAAGTAAAACAGATGAATTAATTTCTCCAAGTGGTTATTGACCTAAAATTATCAGAGACCTAATTTCACAATTTTTGCAACAAGTAAATGGCTCTAAATAATTTATTGTCTATAATTGCACCTTTTTAAACTTGTGAAGAAAGTACTAAAGTTATTCAACTAAAATTTATAATAAAATTCAAGAATAATAATTTTGACTTAAAACATCTTCTGCCCAAATTTCATGAGTTCATAATGTTCAATGTGACCATAATAAATAAAATATAATTTAGGGTCATATGATGTATAACAAAGGAGGTGCAAATAATATTACTCATAAAATTCCAATAAATTCACCAGAGGTCCTATCTAACTTAGAGTTCATGCTACTTAAGTTTCACACCCTTTTTAGTAAGTGTTAGTTGCTTATTCTACACAAAAATTGATTATGCCCTAAGCTAGGGTTAGGGTTTTGAGATGTCTATCCATCTCCAAATCCTCTAAGATTAATACCAGAGGACTTGGGCTACCCTAGCATTATTTCTACCAAGTTGCAAGTTCACACAAGGGCATTTGATCCTATTCCCATCACAACACTCAAAAGCCCCTCCTTAGGGTTTAAGTTTAGATCCTAGGGCAAAACTACCCTAGACTACCCCATAATCCCTATGAGTGTTTTAAAGGTCATGCCTTGTCAGTGGTCAAAATCTCACCCTCTCTTGAGGTGATTTGACCACTCAACCTCAAGGTGCACATTTTACTTAAGAACCCCTCATTAAGGTAAAATTACGGTTAGGTCATTCCCTATCCAAAACACATCCAAATGAGGTGAAAATTTATACAGACATGTCATTGGTCCAGGGACAACTCACCAAAATTTGGGAGGGTTTGGAGGTCATTAGACCACCTAATTAAAATTATACATGGATTATTAAATTTGTAGAAAAAATATAGAACAATTATATCCAAAAATTCTCATTTTTGGATATGTTGTAGGTATAGCTAGGAGTGGCGCCCATCCCAAATTTCAAGTCATTTGGATTACTAGATTGATGGGGCACTCAAATCATTCTCTGTTCAACCCTATGTATAGATCTCACCAAAAAGAGTGTTGTGGTCTGACTAGGACTCCAAATTGGTTCAAATTAATTTTAAAATATATTAGACACATAAATCTACAATTTTCATGTTAACACTTTTCCTGAATTAGCCTCTAAGTATTTTAATATTTATTTTAAGGTAACCCTATTTATGTGACAGAAATATCAAATTCAAGGAATTAATTTGTTAAACCCGCACGAATCTTAAAGTGCTTAACCGACGGCATTCGGTTGTCTTCAACCTTCAGCCGACGGCTCAGATCAACCCGTCCTGGGCTGACTTGTGGGTCGATTCCCGGCCACCTGGCCCCTTCCCCGGCCGGCCACCGGTACCACCACCTTCGTGGAGGTGGTAGCTACCCCCAACCGGCGGCACGGCCGCCGGAGACGACTTCTCTGGCGAAACCGATGGGTTCAAATTCTCCCAATTTTCATGAATTTTGAATATTGGATTGGGCTCAATTAAGCCTGATTCTTGCCATAATGGATTTCTAAGATCTAACCATAAAGAGAGGAGAGGAGGAGGACCTTGTCGGCGGCCTGAGGTCGAGAAGATTGCCGGGAAACCATTTTTGAAGGCGGTGTCGCTCGGTTTCTACAACTGCACAGTTGGGGACTCGATTTCTTCAGGTAAGGTGTGGAAACTTCTCCCCTGAGTCCAAGGATGCTTTTAAGCCTGTCAGATTAGGATGGGAGGGGGTGTAACCCCCATGGCCATGAATGGCTATTAAAGGCAAATTTCGGTTTCACTATTTGGATAGGCTGAGCCACCCCTCTGGCCGAGAAACTATTGGAAACTCCTCCCCTTTTTCAGTGTAATTGATCCCAGCCTTAATGGGTGGCCCTTAGCTGCCCCAAGCCATGAATGGCCTTCTCCCTCTTCTTTCTCTCTCCTCCATTAATGGAGTTTTCTCTCTCCTGCCCATCCTAACTAAAATTTACCCCTCTTTCAGCCTATTAGCATCCCAACTAATCATAATAGTGACAAGGTTAGGTCAGCCCAAGTGGGGAAGTGTGTTTGAGCTTGAGTTAACCCATTTGGGCTAATTTGACCAAATGCGGAAGCAAAAACAGAACATCTACTCAAGGTCAAAACTCACGGTCCCGGCAATATGAACTCCAGAGCTAGACTGCCCCATCTCCAAGCGCATCGGTCTCTAGGGCTGCTCCCCCGTGCTGGGCTCCTCGATTCCCTAAAATGATGCGGTTTGAAAACCGTTAGTCATAAAGACTAAGCCCTATCATCCCCTACCCATTACCCCATGGCTCCTAAGCACCGAGCGGAGAGGAAGAAAGGGAAGGACATGAAGGTGGAGAATTAATCAAAAGCAGGTGACAACGGACTTATTCTAGCAAATTCTATAATACATGTGGCTGTAAAGTAAAGTATGGAAAAATAACCTTAACCTATGTGCGAAAATGCATAAGCCAAGGGATCTTCTGCAAGGCCCCCATCGTATAAAGTGTCCCATACCACTTATACGTTGGGGTGTTAGTTATCAAACAGCAGCATATATATATAGAATTTAACCTTAATTTATAAACTTGCCCGCACAAGCTTATAGACCAAGGGGTCGTTTTGCAAGGCCTATTGTATAAGCATCCCATTCCACTTATACATTAGGTGTCAGGGGTTAAATGAATCGATTATGCAATGACATGTTAGTGGGCATAATGAATCATGCAAGTGCAACACACACACCTGACTCTGTGTACACAGACCTTTAGTTCCCCCTTTCAGAGCCATTACCTCCCAGGATACCTCCGTAGTGGCAGACGGAAGCGGTGGGTTGGGCCTCGCCCACCTCAAAACCAGTAAAGCACAACCGGTCAGACCTATCGTACACCTCAACGCTTGGTGCACAAAGCGGACTCCTGCGTATTCTTGCTGGCTGGCGTACCAGACTTCTGTTGGCGAAGTGCTAACAATACATGCCGAGTCAGGGTATTGGCGTCGTTGCATCAACCCTACAATACCGAAGACCCACCACCTTAATTTTCTTTCCCTTTTATGCACATGCAATATTTATCGTATCAACCATTCGAGCTGAAGCTCCCTGGACCATCCTGTCTGTCTCTTAACAAACCGAGCCGAAGATCCCCGGACCATTCTGTCCGTCTTTTAACCAACCGAGCCGAAGCTCCCCGGACCTTTCTGTCCGTCTCTTAACCAACCGAGTCGAAGCTCCCAACTATCTTCCTGTGCTAACAGTGTTTGTGAAATATGCAACCCTAATTACAAAGTTACTCTTATCAATTTGTTAATACATTTTACGTTAAACCAGGACTGCCCCTGGTATACCCCGTGAAGGGCTCTCAAAGGGCACTAGGAACTATGATGGTAGCGGTAGCCCATCGTTCCCTTTCCCAAGGCACTTATTGTTATTGGATGATTCCCTTAACCCATTCCCTTCTCATATTACAGTGGTCTAATCCTAGGGTGATTTTGACTCTTCCTCTCCTCGGGGAAGACGATCTTTCGTCGAACCCGAACACCTCTAGACTCTAGCCAAACCACTTCTCACTACTCTTCCTATCCCTCAATAGTGAAATCATCCACATCAGTCCACCCAGCTAAAATGACTAACTCCAACAACTATCCCAGATCATGTCCTATTGCAATTTAACAATTTGCTATATGCAGACCAACCTAGACTATATGTCGAACCGAATAGGAGATAATCTAGATAATCATCCAAGCCCTAAATTATTTACTGGAGACTTATCATGACACAAATAGACAAAATCCAGAAAATGTAATTTTCCTAATTTATCTGGCATTTAAATAATTTTCCTTGAAGCCTCCAAGGGCTACCAATTGAACATGAAGTGCACTTTTCAGGTATGTATAAAGCTTCATAAAATCATGATAAATTCTAAACAACAATCTTATCAGTAAAGCCAAGATTTAACAATTTTTCCAGTAATTTAAGGACTATAATTTAATTTTGATAATAAATCCTATCTCCTTTCATTAATGAAGTAAGTGCAGTAGATAATCATCCAAAAATTCTTAATTAATCTTCTAGAGCCGATACTGTCCTAAAAACATCAGTGGCCAAATTTCATAATTCTTCAATGAGGATTGAGCTCTAGAATAAAAAATTACCAAAATCTCAAAAAGCTATATTTGTGAAGCAAGTATTTAAATATTCTTCTAAAAATCATGAATAAAATTATACAACTAGATATTGATTTGAAAGCATCATTGGCCAGGTTTCATAATTTTACAGAAGGTCATTTGCTATAAATGATTTATCGACCATAATTGCCCTTTTGGAAACTTGTTAAGAAAGTACTAGATATATTCCACTAAAATTTGTAACAAAATTCATGGATATTCATTTAGACATAAAGCATCTTATGACCAAGTTTCATCAGATTCAAATGAACAGGGTAATCAAAATAATTAAAACACCAGTTTTGACAAATTGATACCTAACAAATAAAGTACTTGAAGTATAATCTATAAAATCCTAATAAAATTACTAAGGGATCTACCTAGTCTAAAACTTACTCCACCCAAGTTTCAAAACTTTTGACTAAGATTTAGTGACTGTGTTTTCATAATTGAACTTCTACCTTAAATCTAGGGTTAGGGTTTTGAGGTGTATACCTACCTCCAAATCTTGTAAGATTTCTACCAGAGAACTTAGGGTACACTACCTTCATCTCTACTAAGTTACAAGGTCACACAAGGGCATTTACCATTATGCCCTTCATAACACTCAAAAACCCTTCCTTAGGGTTTGAGTTTGAACCCTAGGGTATATCAACCCTAAATCACACCATTTTCCTTAAGAGGGTTACACTAGCATGGCCAAGTTAGTATCAAAAATTTCAGCCTCTATTGAGGTGCTTTGACCACTCAAAACCCAAAGGGGGTGTTTGGACCTAAATAACCCTATAAGGGTCAACCTAGGGTTGGATAAGAACCTATTCAAAACATCTCCAAATGAGATGAAATTTTTACCAGAGCCTTAACATGCCCTCTAAGACTACCCACCCAAATTTGGGGGGATTTTGAGGTGTTTAAGACACCTAAAAAATTTATACATGGTTTATTAATTTTTTTCCAAAAACTATAGAAAAATATTCTCCAAAAATTCCCATTTTTGGACATGCCCTAGGTATAGCTAAAGTAGACCCCCTGACCAAATTTCAGTTAATTTGGAGAAGGGATAAAAGGTGGGCATCCATTTGAATCTCAGTATAGCCCTAGGTATAGGTCCCACCAAAATGGGTGCTGTGGTAAAACAACTTACCCAATCGAGTTGAATTAAATTTTAGAATAATCTAGACTCAAAGGGCTACAACTTTTGTGACTGGCCATTTTTCCTAAAACTGCGTCTAAGTTCCTCATTTAATAGCATCAAAATGAGCTTGATAAAAGTGATTAATCACTATATATTATCTATAAATATATATCAGATTTTATATATGACACTGTTCATCTTCTCAAAAGCCCGAAACAAGCAACCTAAAAAAATGCTTAAAACATGTAGCTTTGCTTGAGCCACCACCGGCCATTTGGCCACCTCCCTGGCCAGCCACCGCCACCACTACCTCCGTCGAGGTGGTGGCTATCGGTCGGCGGTGGTTTGGCCGCCGGAGGTGGTAGTTTCCGGCGAACCCGACCACCATGAATTTTTGAAAAAACCATGGAAACGCTCACTCGATCCAGCTCTATTGAGCCCGATGTCTCTCCTAATTGATTTCTAAGATCTATCTATAGAACAAAGAGTAGAGGAGGACCTTATTTGCGGTTTGGAGTCGAGCCGATTGTCGGGATGCCATTTGCGCGGTGGTGGCGTCGCCAGAATTCCTCAACAGCAAGGTAATAAGCTCTAGCTTTGTCGGGCAAGGGTGAAAACTTCCTCTCTAAGTCTAGGGAGTCTTTTAAGGGAGAAACAAGGCTGCGGGTGGGGGTTGGATGTAACGGCCATTAAAGCTCCCTTTATGAGTTTTCGGCCATGGCTTGAAGGAAGAGAAAACGGCTTATGACAGCAAAGAGAAGGCTGGAAACTCCTCCTCTCCCCGAGAGGTTGAATCCAGTCGTTTCAAGGGGAGAGGATGGAGCCGAGCTTTAAAAGCCATTAATGGCCATGCAAACCGACGCTCGGCCATGGCTGGAAGGAGGAGGAAATGGCTGCCTCGTGGCACAGCCGGTCAACATCATAAAATTAGACTTAACTAAGTCTTAATAATAGAAAATGGCCTAATAACGCATTCTGGCCCAGTTCCTGGACCGGATCGGTTCAACTAAACCACCAGCCAAGCTAAAAAATTCTAAGTAAAATGGCGGTGAGTGAGCTCTGCTCACTCAACGTCATCAAGCCTACTCAAGGTGGCATTGAGTGCAGTCTGTGCACTCAATGCCGTCTAACTTATGGCGTTGAGTGAGCTCTGCTCACTCAATGCCATCCATCCTGCTTAAGATGGCATTGAGTGCACTCTGTGCACTAAACGCCGTCTAGCTTATGGCGTTGAGTGAGCTTTTCTCACTCAACGCCATCCAGCCTACTTAAGAATGCATTGAGTGCAGTATTTGCACTCAACTCCGTCTAGCTTATGGTGTTGAGTTAGCTAAGCTCACTCAACACCATCCAGACTATGGCGTTGAGTGAGCTCAGTTCACTTAATGCCATTCCAGACCTCAGCAGACGGTGTTGAGTGCAGTCCGTGCACTCAACGCTGTTTAGTTTATGACGTTGAGTGAGCTAAGCTCACTCAACGCCATCCAGTCTACGGCATTGAGTGAGCTCAGCTCACTCAACGCCATCCAGACAACACCAGATGGCGTTGAGTGCAGTCAATGCACTCAACGCCATTCAACTTATGGCGTTGAGTGCACTCGACGCACTCAACGCCAACCCACCTGTAAGATGGCGTTGAGTGCAGCCAGTGCACTCAATTCCATTCTGCTTATGGCGTTGAGTGCTTTCGACGCACTCAACGCCCGAGTCCTAATCTTATTTTAAGCATGTTTCTAACCTACTATTTACAGACCAAGGTGATTTTCACCTACCTACCTAAGCTCTCTTGTAATTTTGGGTTTCCTAGGGTTTTGTCATGACCTAATCATGGCAAAACTACTCCTAGGGGTCTAGCTGGAAATGAGATCTTACAAATCCAAATAAACAAAAACAAAGATTTCGTCCTCGAAATAAAGGTTAAGCCTACAGGGGCTCCTATCCGGGAGAAAGAAACTTGTAACATCCCATGAGAATTGAAAGATTTACATCACGACGCCATGTTTGCTATGTGAGGTTTGAAGGCGATAGTCAAATCTAAGACCAATTCGCCCAATTGACAAAGTCTAGACCCCAATAAACAAAAGAATAGCCTCTATTCTTGAAATTTTAGTCCTACTAGTTTAAAATAGGAAAGTAAATTGAACGTCCTGAGAGGTTGTGAGGTATACCTGACTGAAAAGCTCCAGATACTTTTGTCGCATCAGGTCCTGCGGTTCCCAGGTATGCTCCTTCTGACCGTGGTTCCTCCATAGAACTTTGACTAACGGAACCTTCTTGCGACGAAAGGTCTGTACTCCTCTGCCATCGATCCGAACCAGCTCCAAGTGAACTGACCGGTCGGAAGCTACCGACCCATCTGTCGTCAAAATCTGCTGCTCCGGGCGCAGTAGAGCCCTCCTAAGTGAAGAAATATGGAACACGTCGTGTAAACCTGCCAGTTCTAGGGGCAACTCCAGCCTGTAAGCTAGGGGGCCGATCCGCTCCAGGATCCTGTAAGGGCCTATATACCTAGGGCTGAGCTTCTTCTTCCGACCACGCAACCGTGACACTCCATGCATGGGCCGGATCTTCAAAAACACTCGGTACCCCACCTAAAACTCTACCTGTCGGTGTCGGGAGTCGTAATACTTAGCCTGTCAGCTCTGCGCTTCTAGCATCTTGTCTCTGATCAGCCTCACCTGAGCCTCGGTGTATTCAACAAAATCTGATCCCAACGCCTTTGGATACTCATCCTGAATCCATGAAAGTGGAGTCCTACATCTCCTTCCGTACAAGGCTTCATAAGGAGCCATCCTTATGCTCGACTTGTAGCTGTTGATATAGGAGAACTGGACCACAGGAAAGAGATTCTCCCAAGGTTCCCCGCGGTCCAATATGCATAGCCTCAGGAGGTCCTCCAATGTCCGATTTGTGCGTTCCGTCTGCCCATCCGTCTTGGGATGGAATGCGGTGCTGAAGGTCAATCGCATGCCTAAGTAAGCCTGCACAGATCTGCACTCCCTGGAAGTGAACCGGCCATCCCGATCCGACACGATCGTCCTGGGAACCCCGTGTTATCTAACAAACTTCTCCACAAATCTCCGTACTAGTACTCACACAGAGTCATCCTTCCTGATCGGAATGAATCTGGTCACCTTCGTCAACCGATCGACGATGACCCAAATCGAATCGTTTCCTGTCCGTGATCGGGGTAGGCCATGAATGAAATCCATCGCGATGTCTTCAAACTTCCACTCTGGTACCGGGAGTGGTTGTAGCAATCCTGCGGGGCACCAGTTGGCATGCCTCACAATGAGTCACGAAGTATGTAATGTCCTTCTTCATCCCTGGCCAAAAAATCATCTTCTTCAAGTATGCCGTCATCTTGGTGATCCCCGGGTGTATAGAATATCTGCTACATTAGGCCTCCACCATAATGTCCTCCCGAATCTGGCCTCCTGCGGGTATATAGACCCTGCCTCTAAAATATAACAATCCGTCTCTCAGGGAATAATCCCCTGTCTAACCCTCCTCCAAGGCTTTGAATATTGGCTCTGCCCATGCATCTGTCCTCTGTCCATCCCGGATGCAGTCCCGAATATCATCTATGACAACCATCGATGCTAGATATTCCATATACAGCTCTGGATCATTCTCGAAAACTAGGGATATCTGCATATCTCTGAAGGACCGGACTAGCTCCATGGACATCAGTTGTGGTCCCTTCCCTTAGGTATCTCCTCTCTGGCTCAAAGCATCTGCCACTACGTTTGCCTTCCCAGGGTGGTAGTGAATGGTGTACTGGTAATCTGACAGGAACTCCACCCAACGTCTTTGTCTGATGTTGAGTTCCTTCTGGGTGACCACGTATTTCAAGTTCCTGTGATCTGAGAAGATGTCATAGTGAACCCCATAGAGATAGTGTCGCCAAATCTTCAAAGTAAAGATCACTGCACCCATCTCTAGATCGTGCACTGGATAGTTCTTCTCATGCATCTTCAGCTGCCAGGAGGCGTAGGCTATCACGTGCCCATTCTGCATCAAAACGGCACCCATCCCCTGGTAGGAGGCGTCCGTGTACACCTGGGATCCCTCCCTTCCTGACAGAAGAACGAGAATGGGAGCCGAGGTAAGCCGACCTTTCAACTCCACAAAGGCCACCTCGCACTGTGGCGTCCAAACGAAAGGGGATTCCATCTTCGTCAGGGATGTAAGAGGGAGTGCGATTTGGGAGAATCCTTTGACGAACTTCCGGTAATATCCGGCAAGTCCCAGGAAACTCCGTACATCCATGGCAATCTTCAACGGTGGCCAATCCTGAACAACCTGAATCTTGGTTGGGTCTACTGCCAACCCAGCACCGCTGATAATATGACCTAAGAAGGCCACCTCCTTTAACCAAAACTGGCATTTGCTGAACTTCGCCTACAGCTGGTGCTCCCGTAGCCTCTCTATAGACAATGTCAGGTGTCGTGTATGCTCCTCCTCCGTCCTTGAGTAGATGAGGATGTCGTCAATAAATTCGATGACAAATACATCCAAATACTCCTTGAATACACTATTCATGAGGCTTGTAAATGCTGAAGGTGCATTTGTGAGCCCGAAAGGCATCACTATAAACTCGTACAGTCCGTACCTACTGCTGAAGGCGGTCTTCGGAATGTCCTCCTCTCGAATCCGTAGCTGGTAGTACCCTGACCTTAAGTCGAGTTTCGAGAAGAAATGTGCACCTTCCAGTTGATCAAACAACTCGTCAATCCGTGGCAGCGGGTATGTGTTACGGACTGTCATTCTGTTCAGCGCTCGGTAGTCAATACCCAAGCGGAGGCTTCCATCCTTTTTCTTGACAAAAAGCATCGGGGCTCCCCAAGGTGAAGAGCTTGGTCGGACAAACCCTGCCTCTACTAATTCCTGCAACTGACTTCGGAACACTGTCAACTCTTTATGGGCCATCCGGTAAGGGGCCCTAGATGCCGGCTCGGCCCCGTCACAAGCTGTATCCTAAAGTCCTGCTCCCGGTGTGGAGGTAGACCTGGCAGCTTCTCTGGAAAAACATCGGCAAAGTCTTGTACTACTGGAATGTCTGTCACAGATTCCTTGACCTCCGCCATCTCAAATAGAACCTGATAAACTTCCTCCCCCTGTAGATGGGCCTTAACGGCCTGAACTGATGATAAGAGAATACGGGAGGCAAGTCTTATACCTTCGATAATAATAAAAGAGTCCCCGTGTCTCACGGTGATCCTCTATGCTTGGCATTCAATCTGGGCATGGTTCTAGTGCAACTATACCATGCCCAGGATCAAGTTGTAGTCCATCAACTTCAAAAGCATCGCCGGAGCCTCAAAAGCCTTTCCACCGATTTCTACCTCCATGTTGCAGTGGTCCGAGGTAAGAAGTTAAGATCCAGCGGGTCGTCGCACCCTCATCACTGAGCCTGTGAATCGCTCCACGCCTTCCAATACTTCTACTAACATCTCCGACACAAAGGAGTGAGAAGCTCCGGTATCGAAAAGTGTGCGCCTGGCTTGCCGCTGATGAAGACTATACCTAGGGTGATTAAATGTCTTAGGATTCTATAACGAGTTTTTCTTTTCTATTTATTCTATCTAGTGCAGTTTTATAATTTAACAACCAAGAGGGGAATTCTATGAAAATAATGAAACATTGCAGTGTACCTGCTATGACCTGCTCTGGATTCCGAGGCAGTGCTAGGTCCAAAGCATATACCTGCTCTCTTCCTTGTCTACGATCCCCACCCATGTATCTTCGTCCTCGGCCACGACCTTGGCCTCCAAAATACTGCGCTGGCTGGGCAGCCGGTGGTGCTGGTGGGGGTGCCCCCCTCATGGGGAAATTTCTACGGATGTGACCAACCTGCTGGCAGTGGAAGCACTCTGGCGGGGGATATGCCATTCCCCCGAGTCTCTATCCCTCCCGTGCCTTAAGAGGTGGTGGAGCCACCACCACTGGCTCCCTTATCTCCTGTCTTGCCTCCTGACAAGGATGCTCCTCGACCCTCCTCCCGTCCGTGACATGGGCTCGTCTCTGATCGTTCCTTGCTCCTTGACCTTGATCCTCCGTTGGCCGTTTCCGGCCCCGAGTAGCTTTCCAATCAGCCTCTATCATTTTAGCCATCTCCAATATCCGGGAAATGGGCCCATCAGATACAAACAAAAGTGCATCCCTCAGCTCCTCTCGGAGGCCTTTGTAGAATCTCTTGATATATCCAGCCTCGTCTAACTGATACGAGTTTGCAAACAGGGCTAGGTGGTTGAACTCTCGGTGGTACTCCACCACCGTCCTGGTGCCCTGCTTCAGCTGTAAAAACCTGTCCTCCAGCTCATCCATAGCCGACTATGGAACAAAATTCTCAAGTAACGTGGCCCTAAACTCCCCCTAAGTAATCTCTGCAATCTCCATATACGCAAAGGTTGTGTCCAGTGACGTCTTCCACCATCTCTTGGCGTGAGACTCCAAGCAAGAGACCACAAATGGCACTCTCTCCTCCAAGGGGCACCGTATCCCTGTCAACATTTCGTACATAATGTCTAGCCATTCTTCTGTCCAGACAGCTGACTCTTTTCCTAAGTACGACGGGGGAGAGAGTCCTCAGAAGATGCTCAGCTAGTTGGCTCCCAGGTTTGGCTGCGGAGCCGGAACCTGCTGAGCCCTGAAAGCCTCAAGAATGGTTGTCAGAGTCTTCCCCATCTCGGACTGTAGGAACGGAGTGGGGACCGGGGGAGGTGGTGCATCATTGATGGTCGCGGAATAGAGACCGACTGTGGTTGGTTCGAAATGGTCTGATTCTGCGGGCCGAGTTAGATGATCGAGTTTTCTAACGAGAGGAGGCAAGTGCACCTATCGCAAGTAGTACTCGGTATTCGGGAAAATACCGAGGTTGTATTATTCTCGGGGACGCGTTGATTATATCTACTCTTCCAGGAACACTATTATTTTACTGTTAGTAAGGTGGAATTTTTAGTTCAATTAAAACGGAAAGAAAGAAAGTAGAATTTTACTAAGTTAGTTCGATGACGGGTTAACGCTCGGCATCGAATCGGATTTAGACTAAAATAATTCTTAACAATTATTGAACTGAGTTTTTAAATTAATAAAAGCACTTGGTCGTGGAGGTTCCATAGACATGAGCTCACCTTGGTCTAGGGATATCGCGCACCTGGGCGCTAAGGCTATTCGACCGAACGTTAGTCCGACGAAGGATTCCCCTTAACACCTGCATTACGCTAAGAACCCCGCTATTGGGTGGGGAACCCAATCCGGCAGAACTACGTTTCTCCTCTTTCGAGGGGGAGTACACAGTTCTCTTTACCCAAGGGGATCGGTCCATACGTGCGGCCTCTCGGCGTTGCGTATGGATAACGGAAATAGAGCCCACAAATCGATTATGTGGTCATATGCGTCGTTAACCCCCATACCATAAGTCCTTAAATAAAAATAAAAATAAAGTTCTTTAATTATTTCAAATCATTTTATATGTCCCAATGCTCTTCAATGCCGAAGGCTAATAGAGATTAGCCACTCATCGGTATGGGGACGGCTTTATGTTTTTAGGTGAAGCGTGAGTGTTAAATTAAGCACTAAACAATTATAAGAGAAAACACAAAAAAAACAGGACAATTAGATAAATTGAAGGCTAATTGATGTAGGCACTCACGCACACTTCAAAACCATAAGAAAAATTAAATAAAGCAAGCCCTACTCAAAAGAGTAGGCGGGAAATAAATGCAAGTACAAGTCCTACTCCAAACTGAGTAGGCGGGAAATGACAAGTCCTACTCAAAACTGAGTAGGCGATAAATAAAAGCACGCCATTGAACTCTTAACGAGTAGGCGGAAATAAATGCACACACGCACACACTCTTCTTAATTGAAGAAAGCGATAAATAAAGCGTAAAAATTATCTCCTACACGCACGCACTCTACATAATTGAGAAAGCGATAAAATTGCGAGTCCCGGCTCAAATGAGTGGGCGGGGGTAAATTTATCTCATACACGCACACACTCTACTTGAAAGTAAAACACACACACACACACTTCATAAATGAAAACACACACACACGCACAGAGTTTTCCTACTCAAGTGAGTAGAAAGATAATGTAAGCAATAAAATGACAAGTCTCACTCAAACGAGTGGGCGGGAAATGAAAGCGGTGCGCCATTTAACTCTTAACGAGTAGGCGAAAATAAATGCGTACACACACGCACACGTACAAAAATGAAAGAAAGCTATAAAAATAACTCATACACGCACGCACACTTGCAAAAAAAAAAGAAAAACAAAGTGCTCGAAAAATTAAAACAACTGCATTTCTACCGCTAGAATGCGGTAGAAATGCATAAAAAGTGAAAATAAAAATTAAACGGGTAAAAAGTTTTAAAAATAAAAAGTTAAAACAAAGTGAGCGAAAAATTATAACGACTATATTTTCATTCTTATATTTTTATAAAAACTTCTAAAAAGTGAAAATAAAACTAAAAAAAGACAAAAAGTTTTACGATCCTAAAGAGCTTAAGTTAAAGAAAATTGAAAATAACACTTTTAGATGAGTTTTTATAAAGCCTTATGAATGAAAAAATAGGAAAAAAGGAGAAAAGCTAAATCTAAAAAGTGCGGAAAATGAAAATAAAATGGCATTACAACGGCTAGAACGTGCAAGAAAATCCTAAGCTAAACTAAGTTATGAAAACTAAAAAGAAGACATAAAAAGAAAATCACAAAAAGGGAACGAAAAAATTTCTTAAGAAGGGCGCTTCCAATTGAACATTTCAACTTTGCAAGATATAAAATCTACCATTTTATTGAATAAAAAGGCTATTACATGAAAAGCTAAAACAAACAACCTAATACAAACAAAGAAAGATAGGGAGAAATTCTCCTTACATAGCTTAGAAGCCAAATGGGCAGCACCTCCCCTAAGTAAGATGGACCAAAAAAGTGGACCCTTAAAATTTTCTGAAAAGCCCTTATTTATAGGCAAAAATTTCGGGTTGGTCACGCCCGTGACTAGGGCGTGATAGGGGGGTCGTGTCGCTGCTGTACATGAGTTGATCGGGTGATTTGACTTGAAAGTTGACTTCGGCTGAAAACGTGGCGGTCACGCCCTAGGTCACGGGCGTGGCATGTGTCAGTCACGGGCGTGACTGGGGCATGTCGGGGAGGTCGATCTGGGCGTGGTCCGGTCGCAAAGTCGCGCGCATCACGTCAAACCAGGTGGCGAAGTCACGCCCGTGTCACATTCTGACACGGGCATGTCTGGAGGCGTGTCGAGCTCGGTTGATGAGGGCCGATCGTCGAGCTGGCAACCTGGAGTCGACGATCGTTGAGAGAGTGACAAGGGCGTGTCATTCATGTGACACGGGCGTGTCAGTCAACTTTTTTTTGACTTTTTCTGGAATTTTTCTGGAACAAAAATAAACAAAAGTTAGAAATAATATTTACAAAAATAAGCAATTTATTGAATAAAACTATTTAAAAAAGGCAAAAATAAACTAAAATAATATATAAAAACATAGAAAATTTTGATATATTTACAACTCATCAATCATTCGGAGTCTGCTGGACTCCGCCCTATGGTGTAGGCTGTGATGGAGGCTGCACATCAAAAATCGTTTGTAAGCAATTGACTCAAGCTAATTAATAGGGGACAATTACATGTGATCCCCACATGGGACACACACGCTTCCGATGCTTAGTTTGTCCT
>CM077086.1:171558979-171696459 GCA_039513925.1 Platanthera zijinensis
AAGGGGGAACTAAAGGTCTGTGTGCACAGAGTCGGGTGTGTGAGTTGCACTTGCATGTTTCATCATACCCACTAGCATGTCATAGCATATTCGATTCATTTAACCCTGACACTAAAGTATAAGTGGTATGGGACGCTTATACATTAGGACTGCAAAACGACCCTTGGTCTATAAGCTTGTGTGGGCAAGTTTATAAATCAAAGGTTAATTTCAATATATAAAAACCATTGCTGTTTGATACCGACACCCAGGTATAAGTGGTATGGGACACTTATACGATGGGGAGCCTTGCAAAAGATCCCTTTGCTTATGTGTTCTCGCATAAGTGAAGGTTAAATTCATATTTGCTTTTCTTATTACTAGACCTTTATAACAATTATATCAACTGCTCACCGAATACAACTTGTTAGATTAGTTCCGCTGCCATCTGTTTTCTTGATTAACCTCTTACCGTCATGTCCTTCCCTTCTTCTCCCCCGCTCGGTACCTAGGAGCCATGAGGGAAGGGGTAGGGGATGATAGGGCTTAGTCTTTATGACTAACGGTTTTCGAACCGCATCATTTAGGGGATCGTGGAGCCCAGTATGGAGGAGCAGCCCCAGAGGTCGGTGCGCCTAGAGATGGGGCAGTCTAGCTCCGGAGTTCATACAGCCGGGACGTGAGTCTCGACCCTGAGTAGTTTCTGTTTTAGCTTCCGCATGAGTGATATTGTAGTGAGTACATGATGTACGGGCATAAGCCCGCATTTATAGTACTCTGATGTTTTCTATGGACACTCCCTTCGTGGAGATTTTTTTTTTTATATATATGTGATCTATTGCTGTGGACTACATTGCTCTTATTTCATTTTTGTGCTACCTTTCAGTGATCGAACTGGCCGGCAGAATTTCGGCGCCTTGTGGTGATAACCCTTCAGGATGAGAAGGTGTCACCGCAAAGCGGCGACTCTGGGCCTAAGACCCCGGTGGTTGAAAAAGAAAAAAAAGGGGGTCTTACAAGTGGTATCAGAGGCAAAAATCAATCAGAAGGAAGTTAGCAGTCCACAAAACCCTGGGTCAACCCCGCTCGAGTTTAGTTTGGGACAAACTAAGCAGAGGAAGCAGTGGTGTGCCCAAAGGGGGATCACATATAACTTGTCCACCTTTATTTAAGTTTGAACATTTTCTCAGCGTGTGTTTTTGTTACGCAGCCTCCAGCACAGACTACGCCACAAGGTGGAGTTCAACAGGCTCAGGATGTTGCACCACCCCCACCGGTCCCCACTCCTTTCCTTCAGTCAAACATGGGACAGACCCTGACTGCCATCCTGGAGGCCTTCAGGGCCCAGCAGGTTCCAGCCCCGCAGCCAATCCGGGGCCAACTGGCTAAGCATCTTCCGAGGATTGTCTCCCCGTCCTATTTGGGGACTGAGTCGGCGGTTCGGACGGAAGAGTGGCTAGATATCATGTACGAGATGCTGACCGGGATACGGTGTCCCTGGGAGGAGAGGGTGGCTCTGGTCGTCTCTTGCCTGGAGTCCCATGCAAAGAGGTGGTGGAAGACGCTGTTGGACACGACATTTGCGACAGGGAGGTTGCGGAGGTTACCTGGGAGGAGTTCAGGGCCGCTCTGCTGAGCATTTCGTTCCGCAGTCGGCCAGGGATGATTTGGAGGAGCGGTTCTTACAGTTGAAGCAGGGCACACAGACCGTGGTGGAGTACCATCGAGAGTTCGACCATCTGGCCGATACGCAGATTCCTACCAGCTGGACGAGGCAGGGTATATCAGGAGGTTCTATAAGGGCCTGCGGGAGGACTTGAGGGAGGCTCTGTTGTTTGTATCTGACGGGCCATCTCCCGGATTTTGGAGATGGCAAAAAGGATTGAGGCAGATTGGCACGCCACCGGGGGCGGAAACGGCCAGCAGAGGATCAGGGACGGAGAGGTAGAAATGACCAGCGGCGAGGTGCTGTACCAGAGGGGAGGAGGACAGAGGACCAGCCTCGTCGGGACGTGAGGCAGGAGCCGAGGGAACAGGTGATATTGGCCCCTCCACCTCTTCGGATGCAGGAGATGCCGAGACCCGGGGGAATGGGTATCCCCCACCGGAGTGCTTCCTTTGTCATCAGATTGGGCACATTCGGAGGAACTGCCCGATGAGGGGGGCACCACCTCCAGCACCACAGGCGGCCCACCAGCTCAGCATTACGGAGGCCGAGGACGCGGCCGTGGTCGTGGATACCATGAGGGAGATCGTAGACAAGGAAGAGAGCAGGTATATGCTTTGGACCTTGCGCAGCCTCGGAATCCGGAGCAGGTCATCGCAGGTACGCTGCAATGCTTCTTTATTTTCATAGAATTTCCTTTAAGTTGTTAAAACTTTGAATCGCACTAGATGGATTAACAAGCAAAGAAAATTCTTTATAGAACCCTAAGATATTTAATCACCCCAGGTATAGTCTTCATCAGCGGCAAGCCTGCCCGCACGCTTTTTGATACTGGAGCTACTCACTCCTTTGTGTCGGAGATGTTCGTAGAAGGACTAGAAGGCGTGGAGCGGTTCACAGGCTCGAGGATGAGGGTGCGACTACCGGATGGATCTGAGCTCCTTACCACAGATCACTGCAATATGGAGGCAGAAATTGGTGGAAAGGCATTCGAGGCTCCAGCGACGATTTTGAAGCTGACAGGCTACGACCTGATCCTGGGCATGGTATGGCTGCACTGGAACCATGCCCAGATTGACTGTCAGGCGAAGAGGATCACCGTGAGACACGGGGACTCTTTCATTACCATCGAAGGTATAAGACCTGTCTCTCGTATACTCTTATCTTCGGTATAGGCCGTTAAGGCCCATCTGCAGGGAGAGGAGGTCTATCAGATTCTATTTGAGATGGCGAAAGTTAAGGAGTCGGTGACAAACATCCCGGTGGTGCGAGATTTCGCTGACATCTTTCCAAAGAAACTGCCAGGACTACCTCCACACCGAGAGCAGGACTTTCAGATACAGCTTGTGCCGGGGGCCAAGCCGGCGTGTAGGGCCCCTTATCGGATGGCCCCAAAGGAGTTGGCAGAGTTTCGGAGTCAGTTGCAGGAATTAGTTGAGGCAGGATTTGTTAGATCGAGTTCCTCGCCATGGGGAGCACGGTCCTATTCGTGAAAAAGAAGGATGGGACACTCCACTGTGCATCGATTATCGAGCACTAAACAGGCTGACCGTCCGGAACAACTATCCGCTCCCATGGATAGACGAATTGTTCGACCAGCTGGAGGGGGCCCATTATTTCTCGAAGCTGGACTTGAGATCAGGATACTACCAGCTGCGGATCCAGGAGGAGGATATCCCAAAGACGGCCTTCAGTAGCAGATATGGCCTGTATGAGTTCACTGTGATGCCCTTCGGGCTCACGAATGCTCCGTCGGCGTTCATGAGCCTCATGAACCGGGTTTCGAGGCCTACTTGGATGTGTTCGTCATAGTGTTCATAGACGACATCCTGATCTACTCTAGGACGGAGGAGGAGCACACTCGACATCTGGCACTGACTTTGGAGAGGTTGCGGGAGCATCACCTTTATGCAAAATTCAGCAAGTGTCAGTTTTGTTGAAGGAGGTGGCTTTTCTAGGCCACATTATCAGCGGAGCTGGGTTGGCAGTGGACCCGGCAAAGATTCAGGCAGTTCGAGATTGGCCGCAGTTGAAGACAGCCACCGATGTACGAAGTTTCTTGGGACTTGCGGCTATTACCGGAAGTTTGAGGAGGGGTTCTCTCGGATTGCCCTCCCCCTCACATCTTTGATGAAGAAGGAGGCACCTTTGTTTGGACCCCGCAGTGTCAGGCGGCTTTCCAGGAGCTGAAGGACCGACTCATCTCAGCCCCTATTCTGGCCCTTCCATCTGGAAAGGAAGGATTCCAGGTGTATACCGACGCATCATACCAGGGAATGGGAGCAGTGCTGATGCAGAATGGACACGTCATAGCATATGCCTCCCGCCAGCTGAAGACCCATGAGAAGAACTACCCAGTGCATGACCTTGAGATGGGAGCGGTCATTTTTGCTCTGAAGGTCTGGCGCCATTATCTTTATGGAGTCCACTGGGACATCTACTCCGACCACAAGAACCTGAAATACGTGGACACGCAGAAGGAGCTGAATATCAGGCAGAGGCGCTGGGTGGAGTTCTTAGCAGATTATCATTATGAGATGCACTACCATCCAGGGAAGACAAACGTGGTGGCCGACGCGTTGAGCCGGCGAGCTGCCACATCCGAAGCTGGGCCCCAAGTTATGTCCATGGAGCTAGTCCGGTCATTCAGAGATATGCAGATATCCCTAGTGTCCGAGGATGACCCAGTTCTGTATAGGGAGTATCTGGCATCGATGGTGGCCATAGACGATATTCGGGATCGCATTCGGGACGGACAGAGGACAGATGCGTGGGCAGAGCCGATGTTCCGAGCTTTCGAGGAAGGTTCGGCAGGAGATTATTCCCTGAGAGATGGATTGCTACATTTCAGAGGCAGAGTATATATACCCGCAGGTGGCCAGATCCGAGAGGATATTATGATGGAGGCGCATTGCAGCCGGTACTCTGTGCACCCGGGATCACAATGATGACCGCTGATCTGAAGAAGACGATGTTTTGGCCGGGCATAAAGAAGGACATTACGTACTTCGTGACCCATTGCGAGGCGTGTCAGTTGGTGAAGGCGGAGTGCAGGAACCCCGCAGGATTGCTGCAGCCACTCCCGGTGCCGGAGTGGAAGTTCGACGATATAGCTATGGATTTTATACATGGTTCCCCGGTCTCGGACGGGGAACGACTCGATCTGGGTGATTGTTGATCGGTTGACGAAGGTGGCCCGCTTTATACCGATCAGGAAGGATGACTCGGTGGGAGTGCTGGTACGGAAGTTTGTGGAGCAGTATGTCCGATATCATGGCGTGCCCCGGACGATAGTGTCGGACCGCGATGGACGGTTTACATCCAGGGAGTGGCGGTCAGTGCAGGCATATTTGGGCACCCGGTTGACTTTTAGCACGGCCTTCCACCCTCAGACGGACGGGCAGACAGAGCGCACCAACCGGACCTTGGAGGATTTACTACGACTGTGTATACTGGACCGAGGGGAGCCGTGGGAGAAGATGTTACCGTTGGTCGAGTTCTCCTATAATAATAGCTACCAGTCCAGCATCAGGATGGCGTCTTATGAAGCCTTGTATGGAAGAAAGTGTAGGACCCGCTTTCTTGGGTTCAAGACGAGGATCCGAAGCTGTTGGGATCGGATTTTGTTGAAGACACCAAGGCTCAGGTGAGACTGATCAGAGATAGGATGTTGGAGGCGCAGAGCAGACAGGCTAAATACTATGACGCCCGACATCGTCAGGTGGAGTTTCGGGAAGGGGATCGAGTGTTCTTGAAGATCCGGCCCATGCACGGAGTCTCACGAGTGCGCGGTCGAAGGGAAGAAGCTCAGCCCTAGGTATATGGGCCCTTACCGGATCCTGGAGCGGATCGGGCCCCTAGCCTACAGGCTAGAGTTGCCGCCAGAGCTGGCAGCTCTACACGACGTCTTCCATATTTCTTCGCTGAGAAGGGCTCTACTACGCCCGGAGCAGCGGATTTTGACCACCAAGGGCCGGTAGCTTCAGACCGATCTGTTCACTTGGAGCCGGTTCGGATCGACGACAAAGGAGTACGGATCTTGCGCCGCAAAAAGATCCCTTAGTCAAGGTTCTGTGGAGAAATAACGGTCAGGAGGAGCACACCTGGGAACCGCAGGACCTGATGAGGCAAAGATACCGGAGTTATTCAGTCAGGTACATCTCACCACCTCTTGGTATACTATAGATTGCCTTCTTGTTTTGGACAGTTAAGACTAGATAAGGAAAATTCAGGACCTAGGCATGCGCACTCAATCAGAAAGGTAGGGGCTAATCTTTTGTTTATTGGGGAGATTGTCTTCGTTTATCAACGAATAGTCGCTTAAACCCGATAGAAAGATCGTATGGGATGTTACAAGTTTAATTTATTCCGATAGAAATCCCCGTAGGCTCAACCTCAATTTCGGGGACGAAATTTTTGTTTGTTTATTGGGATTTGTAACATCCCATTTCCGGCTAGACCCCTAGGAGTCGGTTGGACGTGACAGAACCCTGTGAAGCCCAAAAAATTGAAATAAATCGATCGAGGTTTCGGTCACGGGTTGGTCACGCCCGTGACCGACCGTCACGCCCGTGACTTTGGGCGTGACTGCTTCGACGATCGTCGATCTCCGCGAGACGATCGTCGAACTTGTTGCTCGGGCATGTCACGCCCGTGACCAAGGTGTCACGCCCGTGACCTAGGGCGTGACCCCTTCGACGATCGTCGATCTCCGTGAGACGATGTCGATCTGGTAGCCCGGACATGTCACGCCCGTGACCAAAGTGTCACGCCCGTGACCAGGGGCGTGACTCCTTCGACGATCGTCGATCCCCGTAAAACGATTGTCGAAATTGAACTCGGACCTGTCACGCCGTGACCTAGGTGTCACGCCCGTGACCTAGGGCGTGACCACCCTTCGACGACCGTCGATCTCAGTTCGACGATCGTCGACCCCAAAAATTGTCACCCGGGCCTGTCACGCCGTGACCTATGTATCATGCCCGTGACATTGGCCGAAACGACGGTCAGGCCCGAAATTATTCTAACACGCGTGGAAATAAATGCTGGTGTGGGAAGTTACACCAGGAGTAATTACGGGCCGTTTTTCCTTCTTATAATTATATAATAAGGAGGAAGTGTTGGTCCAATAGGAAACCGTTAACTGGACACACCCGTTCATCTTCCACCGTTCTTATCCTTCACTGTAAACGAAGGGCCATTAAGAGAAACCTTCATGGCCATTACGGCTTTACCCTTTCACCTCCCCACTTTCTGCCTTATAAAAGCCCACTTGGGGCAAGAGGAGAAGTTTACACGCTCAAGTAAACGGATCAGATCTTTGTTCTAGCTGTAGGAGAAGTTCGGCTACGCCACCACTGCGCCATGGCACCCCGTCGTTCTTCTCGCCTCCAAACCGCGAACAAGGTCCTCCTCTGCTTCTTCTCTTTCATGGGTAGATCTTAGGATTCTTAGAAAGGAAGTTCGCGCTCAACGGAGCCGGACCCATCTCTCGTTTTCATGGGAAAACCATGAAAAAAGGTATTTTGAGTTCGCCGAAAACCGCCACCTCCGGCGGCCAAACCACCGCCGACCGCTAGCCATCGCCTCAACGGAGGTGGTGGTGGTGGTGGCTGGCCAGGGAAGTGACCGGACGGCCGGTGACGGATCACGAAATGCTTACAGGAAAAATGGTTTCCTGTGTCTGTTTTCGGTTTCATGAAGAAGATGAACAGTAGAATAAATTTTATAATATATAGATTATTATATATTACATAATGGAAAGATGTATTATTTGAATATATTTTGGGGCTGCAAAATGAGGCACTTAGAGGCTGTTTTAGGAAAAATGACCAGACACGAAAGTCGTAGCCCTTCGAGTCTAGATAAATCTAAAATTGTTCAACTCGTTTGGGTAAGCGGTTCCGCGCTTCGGCACCGGTTTCGGTCCGCAGTATTTAGTGGGGGCTGTACCTAGAGTTGGCAGAAATTAAAATGGATGCCACTCTTTGTCTCTTGTCCAAATGGCCTGAAATTTGGACAGGGGGTTAACCTTAGCTATACCTAACGGCAGACCAAAAATGGGAATTTTGGGGATACTTTGCCTAAAGTTTTTGTTTTAATTTAATAAACTTAGAGGAATTTATTTAAGTGGTCAAATGACCTCCAAACCCTCCCAAATTTTGGCGAGTGGTCCTGGCTATTAAACCTAGGTCTGTACAAAATTTCAACTGTTTTGGTGTAGTTTTGGGTGGGGAAACCTTCTACCCTTAACTAGGCATTAGTGAGACATCTTTTAGTAAAAAGTGCACTAAAAGTTTGAAACGGTCAAATCACCTTAACAGAGGCTGATATTTTGACCCCTGACTTAGAAGGGTGTTATAACCAGCTTGGAGAAACATGGTGTGGATTAGGGTGGATTTTACCTAAGAGATCGGCTCAATCCAGTGGGTGGGAGTTTGAGGTTTGTGAAGGATAGGAACAAAAGCTCTTGTATGCCTTGAAATTTGGAGGAGAGTGGGATGATATGCTGAAAACCCTCTGGTTGAAATAGTGAAGGAATTGGAGGTAAATAGGTACCTCGGAAGTTGGATTTTGGATTAGGATAAACATGTAATTTAGTTATTTTAAGCACTAAATCTAATCTAAAAATTATGAAACTCGGGAGGAGGGAGTTTTAGGATGTTTAGACTTATGGTAATTTTCCTGGAATTTTATGATTAAATAATATTATACTTCATGTGTTAAAGGATTATTAGCCCGATTTGTTGTTTCAAATATTTGGAGGTTTTAAATTAATTATAATCAGTTAAAATTCTGGATTTAGATCTTGACTAGTAGAACATTGATCCCTAAATTTTTATAGAATTTTATGTTGAATAAATCTGGTACTTTGTTCACAGATATTAGAAAGGGGTTTTATTATTTAAAAATTAATTATGGATAAAATACTTGCTGGAAAATTATGAAACTTGGCAGTGCTAATTTTAGGCCTTATCTGCATGGAATAAATTATTTATAAATTTTGGAAGAATATTTTCTGTACTTGATTCATAAACAACAGAAGTTAGAGATTATTTCTAAAATAGTTTTCATGCCCTTTAATGATAGAAAAATTATGATACTTAAGATTTAACCTATTGAGATAACCTACTATTTATCATAAATTTGCTGGACATCTTGCATGATTACTTAGGGTAGTTCATGTTCAAACCGGTAGCCCTTGGGATTTTCGAGGAATTTAATTAAATGCCAAATAGATTAGGAAAATTTCCATTTTCTGGATTTAGGTCATTTATATCATGGTGAGTCTCCAGTAAATAATTTAGGGCATTTGGATGAGTATTGGATCATTGCATAACCGGTTCGACATGAAGTCTAGGTCGGTCTGCGTATAGCAATGTGAAATGCAATAGGACACGATCTGAGGAAGGCATTGGATTTAATCATATTGTCTTGGTGGACAATGGTGGAGGAAGTCACAATAGGAAGGTATAAAGATTAGTGAGAATTGGTGATAGCTAGAGTTAAGAGGTGCTCGGGTTTCGGCGAAAGATCGCCTTTTCCCGAAGGGAGGAAGGTTAAAATCACCCTAGGATAGTCTATCGTAATATGAGAAGGGAATCGGGTTAAGGGAGATAAACCAATAACAAAAAGTGCCTTGCGAAAGGGAACTTCGGGCCGTAATGCCGCCGTCTTGGTTCCTAGTGCCCCTGAGAGCCCTTCACGGGGAATACCGGGGGCAGTCCTGGGCTAACGTAAACTGTAATAACAAACCGATAAGAGTAACTTAGTAACTAGGGCTGCACTTTTCACAAACACTGTTGGCATAGGAAGCTTGATGAGAGCTTCGGCTCAGTTGGTTTGGAGACGGACGGGATGGTCCGGGGAGCTTCGGCTCGGTTGGTTTGGAGACGGACGTTTTGGTCCGGGGAGCTTCGGCTCGGTTTCTGTGTGTTTACGATTAAACTTGCATGTGCATAAAATAGGAAAAGTTAAGGTGGTGGGTTTTACGATATCGGGGAGTTCGATTGCACCGACACCGATATCGTTGACTCGACGAAGTGATTAGCACTTCGCTAATAGAAGTCCGGTGCGCCAGCCGGCAAGAGTACGCAGGCGTCCGCTTAGTGCACCAAGCATTGAGGCGTACGATAGGTCAGACCAGTGGTGCTTTTACTGGTTTTGAGGTGGGCGAGGCCCAACCCACCGCTTCCGTCCGCCACTACGGAGGTATCCTGGGAGGTAACGGCTCCGAAAGGGGGAACTAAAGGTCCGTGTGCACAGAGTCGGGTGTGTGAGTTGCACTTGCATGTTTCATCATACCCACTAGCATGTCATAGCATATTCGATTCATTAACCTGACACCTAAAGTATAAGTGGTATGAGACGCTTATACATTAGGACCTGCAAAACGACCCCTTGGTCTATAAGCTTGTGTGGGCAAGTTTATAAATCAAAGGTTATTTTCAATATATAACAACCATTGCTGTTTGATAACCGACACCCCAAGGTATAAGTGGTATGGGACACTTATACGATGGGAGCCTTGCAAAAGATCCCTTTTGCTTATGTGTTCTCGCATAAGTGAAGGTTAAATTCATATATTTGCTTTTCTTACTGCTAGACCTATTATAACAATTATATCAACTGCTCACCGAATACAACTTGTTAGATTAGTTCCGCTGCCATCTATTTTCTTGATTAACCTCTACCGTCATGTCCTTCTCTTTCTTCCTCCCCGCTCGGTACCTAGGAGCTATGGGGGAAGGGGTAGGGGATGATAGGGCTTAGTCTTTATGACTAACGGTTTTCGAACCGCATCATTTAGGGGATCGTGGAGCCCAGCATGGAGGAGCAGCCCCAGAGGTCGGTGCGCCTAGAGATGGGGCAGTCTAGCTCCGGAGTTCATACAGCCGGGACCGTGAGTCTCGACCCTGAGTAGTTTCTGTTTTAGCTTCCGCATGAGTGATATTGTAGTGAGGACATGATGTACCGGGCATAAGCCCGCATTTATAGTACTCTGATGTTTTTTGTGGACACTCCCTTCGTGGAGATTTTTTTGTTCTATATATGTGATCTATTGTTGTGGACTGCATTGCTCTTATTTCATTTATTGTGCTACCTTTCAGTGATCGAATTGGCGGGCAGAATCGGCGCCTTGTGGTGATAACCCTTCAGGACGAGAAGGTGTCACCGCAAAGCGGCGACTCTGGGCCTAAGACCCCGGTGGTTGAAAAAAAAAAAAAAAAGGGGGTCTTACATCAGAGGACTTATGTCGACACCGAGAGGAAGTGTCGACACACAGAAGATTATAGTCGACATCCACTGTGTCGATATCGGGAGGAAGTGTCGACACACAAAGGCAGAGTCGACAACAACTGTGTTGACACCTGGAGGCAGTGTCGACACACACTATATTCTGAGTCTACATCAACTGTGTCGACACACAGGACTTGTGTCGACACACAGCTGAGTCTAGACAAAGTTGATTGCTGATGAATGGTGAAGTGTTTGTGTCGACATAAATCATCAGTGTCGACACATTCTCAAGATGCAGTATCAAGGAGCTGTGTCGACATCAAGGCAGCTTTGTCGACATCACCAAAGGTTGTGTCGACACTTAAGTCACTTGTGTCGACACATATTGACAGATAGTCTCGACACTTTATGGTAGACAGACTCGACGCTTTACTGACAGAGTCAAAGGCTCAAGAAGTGTTTGAAGACTTGACAACTGTGTTTCATGACAGGTTTACTGAAGTTGTCAGACTTGTCAGAAGTTACTTATAACCGGATCAGCGGGTTACCAAGGATGAAGTCTATAAATAGAAGGATTTAGAAGAAGAAACAGAACAACATAACAACAATATAGAGAAGAAGTATTGTCACCACTAACACAATTAGAGATTATTCTCTGATCAAGAAAGTACAAGTAACAAAGAAGAAGATCTTCGTGAGAAAATCTAAGAAGACGATCTGAAGTAGTTTACTATTCAGATTCTGTCTAAGTGAAATTCAATCAAGAATTCAGAAGTATCTTCAAGATATTTGGATAGAGAGAGATTCAGCTATTTGAAGACAAGGAGGAGACATTCACAGGTCTCTTAAGAAGCGGATATTGAACTAATCTGTCAAGGAGATTCAGATCTATTTCTGAAGTCTAAGAAGGAAGCTGCCAGTCAGTTTTATTCAAAGGAAATCAACCCAACTAAGTTCAGATTCAAAAAGCTTTGAAGAAAGCTAAGATCAAGTTGATTTCATCCATCAACCTCTTCAAGAAGCTGATCAAGAAAGTTCTTATCCCTTCTCTCTCAATAGGGATAAGAGATTACAAAATTCCTTATCAAATTCTGTAGGATCTATTCATAGATCTGAGTTGTAAGCTTATTTTATAAAGGCTGAGTGTAGGAGATTTATTCTCTAAGGTAGGGCTGTTTATGCCTGACTTGTAGGAGAAGGTATTCTATGAGCTGTAGGCCTTGTGGCAAGGCCGAGGTAGGGCTTATTATCCTGAGTTGTAGGAGAAGGTATTCTCTGAGTTATAGGCCTTGTGGTAAGGCTGAGGTAGGGCTTGTTAGCCTGAGTTGTAGGAATCCTTCTGGATTCTAAGCTGTAGGATCTGAGGATCTGAGTTAAAGGAAGAAGTTAGGCCGACTCTAGCATACTGCTAGATAGGTGAATGGGGAAAGTGGATGTACCCAGACCTTGGGGAACAACTATAAATCTGTGTGCAATCTGTGATGTGTGTATGTTTGTGATTGCTGTGTTGTGTTAGCTTAGTTATATCTGATTTATTCAAATAACTGTAGTTATATTCTGCCTTAAGTAAAATGAAGGAAAAGTACCTATTCACCCCCCCTCTAGGTGTTTAGGTAGTCTTGAAAGTAAAACTATCACCGGGGAAAATAACGCGTGCCCGTGCGATATAACACGCGCCAGAGTGAAATATCGCGCGCACGTGTGAAATAACGCGTGCCCAGGCAAAATTACGCGCACCGGGGCCAAATAACGCGCGCCCGGGAAAAATAACGCGTGCCCGGGCAAAATATCGCCAGCTGAGGTGAAATAACGCACGCCCCGGCGAAATATCGCGCGCCCGGGCAAAATATCACGCGCTCGGGCGAAATAAAGCACGCCATGGTGAAAAACACGGGCCCGGGCGAAATAACATGCGCCCGGGAAAAATAACGCGAGCCCGGGCGAAATAACGCCCGCCCGGGCAAAATAACGCATGCCCTAGCGAAATAATGCCCGCCCGGGCGAAATAACGCACGGCTGAGGCGAAATAACGCGCCCCCGGGCGAAATAACGCGCGCTCGGGAAAAATAACGCACGCTTGGGCAAAATAACGCGTGCTTGGTCGAAATATCGCTTGCCCAGGCAAAATAACGCGCGATCGGGAAAAATGACGCGAGCCCGGGCGAAATAATGCGTGCCCGGGCGAAATAATTTGCGCCCGTGCAAATAGCTCGCGCGTCAGCAAAATAAAGCGCGCACAGGCGAAATAACGCGCGCACGGGGAAATAACGCGTACCCGGGCAAAATAATGCGCGCATGTGCGAAATAATGCGCGCTCGAGCGAAATATCGTGCGCACGTGTGAAATAACGCATGCCCGGGCGAAATTATGCGCACCGGGGCGAAATAACGCGCGCCCGGGAAAAATAACGCGTGACCGGGCAAAATATCGCCGGCTGAGGTGAAATAACAAACGCCCAGGCGAAATATCGCGCGCCCGGGCAAAATAACACGCGCTTGGGCGAAATAAAGCGTGCCCGGGCAAAAAACGCGGGCCCGGGCGAAATAACATGCGCCCGAGAGAAATAACGCGAGCTCGGGCGAAATAACAGGCGCCCAGATAAAACAACGTGCACGTGTGGGAAACAACGCGCGCCCCGGCTAAATAACACGCGCAACAGAAAAAATCGTGCGTCTGGCGAAATAACGCATGCCCATGTGAAATAACGCTCGCTCGGGTAAAATAACGCGTGCTCCAACAAAATAACGCGCGCCCGGGCGAAATTACGTGTGCCCGGGAGAATTAACGGCATCGCGGTCAAATAACGTGCGTTTATTTCCCAGGCGCACGTTATTTGCCTAGGCGCCCGCGCAAATAACGCCCAAGGGCGCGTTATTTCGCTCGGGCAAAATAACACCCGCCCGCGAAAAATAACGCGCGCCCGTGCGAAATAACGCGCGCTCAGGCAAAATAACGCGCGCCAGGGACAAATAATGCCCGCACAACGGAAACAACGCGCGCCCGGGCGAAATAGTGCGTGCTCGACTAAAATAACACGCGCCCGAGCGAAATAACGCGCGCACGAACGAAATAACGAGCGCCCGACGAAATAGCGCGCGCCCGGGAAAAATAACGCGCGCCCGAGCGAACTAACGCGCTCCCGGGCGAAATATCGCTCACTCGGGCGAAATAACGCCCGATAGGGGGAAGAAACGCGCGCCCGTCACAAATAACGCGCGCACGACGGAAATAACGCATGCCCGGGCGAAAATAGCGCGCGCCCGAGTAAAATAACACGCGCCCGAGCGAAATAACTTGCACCCGGGCAAAATAACGCGAACGTTAATGCGCGCGCGACCGAATTAACGCGCTCCGGTGCGAAATAACGCTCGCCCAGGAGAAATAATGCGCACGCGGGAGAAATAACGCGCGCCTTTCAAAATAATGAATCAGGGCGAAATAACGCGGGCCTGGGGAAAATAACGCGCAAGAGGGAGAAATATCGCGCGCTTGAGCAAATTAACGCGCGTCCGAGCGAAATAATGCGCGCCCGGGCAAAATAACGCGTGTCCAAGCGAAATAGTGCGGGCCCGGGCAAAATAATACGCGCCAACGCGAAATAATGCGCGCCCGTGCAAAATAACGCGTAACCGGGCCAAATAACGCGCACACGACCGAAACAACGCGCACCCCGTCTAAATAACATGCGCGATGACGAAATAACGTGCTTCCGGGAAGCGAAATAACGCGCGTCTGGGCAAAAATAATGCGCGACCGTGTGAAATCACGCGCGCCCGGTGAAATAACGCGCGCGCGACCTAAATAACGCGCGCTGGGGAGAAAAAACGCGCGCTCAGGCAAAATAACACGCGCGCGGGCGAAATAAAGCATGCCCGGGAGAAATATCGCGCTCCCGGGCGAAATAATGCGCGGCCGGGCTAAATAACGTGCGACCGGGAGAAATAACGCACACTTGGGAGAAATAACGAGCGTCCGGGCCAAATAATGTGCGCCCAGGCAAAACAACGCGAGCACTAGTGAAACAATGCGCGCCATGGCTAAATAACATGTGCGACAACGAAATAACATGCGTCGGGGCTAATTAACGTACGCTCGGGCGAAATAACGCTCGTCCGGGCGAAATAACGCGCGCCCCGACAAAATAACACGCGCCCCGTCAAAATAACGTGCGCCCGGGCGAAATAACGAGTGTCCGGGAGAAATAACGCGCGCTCGGGAGAAATAACGCGCGACCGGGAGAAATAACGCGCGCCCGTGTGAAATAACCCGCGACCGGGTGAAATAACGCGCGACCGAATAAATAATGCGCGCGTGAGTGAAATAAAGCACGCTAGGGGAAAATAATACGCGTTCTCGGGCAAAATAACGCGTGCCGGTGCAAAATAACGCGCGCCCAGGCAAAATATCCCGCGCACGGGAGAAATAACGCCCTCCCTGGCGAAATAACGCACGCCTGTGCGAAATAACCTGCGCCCAAGCGAAATAACGCGCGCCCGATATAAATAATGCATGCCCGAGAAAAATAATGCGTGCTCGGGCGAATTAACGCCAACCCGGGCAAATAACGTGCGTTATTTTCCAGGGCGCACTTTATTTGCCCAGGCGCCCGGACAAATAACGCCCTTGGGCGCGTTATTTAGCTCGGGAGAAATAACGCGCGCCCCGGTGAAATAACGCGCGCCCGGGCAAAATAACACGCGCCCGGGCGAAATAACTGCGCCAGGTACAAATAATACGCGCACGATGGAAATAGCGTGCGCCCGGGCGAAAAAGGCAGCGCCTGAGGAAAATAACACATGCCCGAACGAAATAACGCGTGCACCACCGAAATATCGCGCGCCCGGGCGAAATAACGCCCGCCCGGGCGAAATAACGCGCGCACGGGAAATATAACGTGTGCACGACGTAAATAACACGCGCTCGGGCAAAATAACGCACAACCGAGTAAAATAACACGCGACCGAGCGAAATAATGCGCCACGACCGAAATAACGCTCGCCCGGGCGAAGTAGCGCGCGCCCGAGCAAAATAACTCGCGCTCGAGCGAAATAACGCGAGCGCGAGCGCCATTACACACACCCGGGCGAAATAACTCGAGCAAAATATCGCGCGTCCAGGAGAAATAATGCGAGTGAAATAACGCGTGCCCTGGCGAAATAACGCACGCCCTGTAGAAATAACGCACGCCCGTTCGAAATAACCCGCGCACAAGCGAAATAACGCATGCCCGGGCGAAATAACGTATGCTCGGGCGAATTAACAAAAAACCGGGCAAATAACGTGCATTATTTTCCTGGGCGCGCGTTATTTGCCTAGGAGCCGGGCAAATAACACCCTAGGGCGCGTTATTTCGCCCGGGCGGGCGTTATTTCGCCCGAGCGAAATAACGCGCCCTAGGGTGTTATTTGCCCGGGCTCCTAGGCAAATAACGCGCGCCCAGGAAAATAATGCACGTTATTTGCCCGGGTTTTGTTAATTCGCCCGAGCATACGTTATTTCGCCCGGGCATGCGTTATTCGCCTTGTGCGCGGGTTATTTCGAACGGGCGTGCGTTATTTTACAGGGCGTGCGTTATTTCGCCAGGGCACGCGTTATTCACTCGCATTATTTCTCTCTGGACGCGCGATATTTTGCTCGAGTTATTTCGCCCGGGTGTGTGTAATGGCGCTCGCGCTCGCGTTATTTCGCTCGAGCGCGAGTTATTTTGCTCGGGCGCGCGCTACTTCGCCCGGGCGAGCGTTATTTCGGTCGTGGCGCATTATTTCGCTCGGTCGCGTGTTATTTACTCGGTTGTGCGTTATTTTGCCCGAGGCGTGGTTATTTACGTCGTGCACACGTTATATTTCCTTCCGTGCGCGCGTATTTCGCCCGGGCGGGCGTTATTCGCCCGGGGCGCGCGATATTTCGGTGGTGCACGCGTTATTCGTTCGGGCATGTGTTATTTCCTCAGGCGCTGCCTTTTTCGCCCGGGCGCACGCTATTTCCATCGTGCGCGTATTATTTGTACCTGGCGCAGGTTATTTCGCCCGGGCGCGTGTTATTTTGCCCCGGGGCGCGCGTTATTTCACCGGGGCGCGCGTTATTTCTCCGAGCTAAATAACGCGCCCAAGGGCGTTATTGTCCGGGCGCCTGGGCAAATAAAGTGCGCCCTGGAAAATAACGCACGTTATTTGCCCGGGTTGGCGTTAATTCGCCCGAGCACGCGTTATTTCTCTCGGGCATGCATTATTTATATCGGGCGCGCGTTATTTCGCTTGGGCGCAGGTTATTTCGCACAGGCGTGCGTTATTTCGCCAGGGAGGGCGTTATTTCTCCCGTGCGCGGGATATTTTGCCTGGGCGCGCGTTATTTTGCACCGGCACGCGTTATTTTGCCCGAGAACGCGTATTATTTTCCCCTAGCGTGCTTTATTTCACTCACGCGCGCATTATTTATTGCGGTGCGGTTATTTCACCCGGTCGCGGGTTATTTCACACGGGCGCGCGTTATTTCTCCCGGCGCGCGTTATTTCTCCCGAGCGCGCGTTATTTCTCCCGGGCGCTCGTTATTTCGCCCGGGCGCACGTTATTTGACGGGGCGCGTGTTATTTTGTCGGGGCGCGCGCGTTATTTCGCCCGGACGAGCGTTATTTCGCCCGAGCGTACGTTAATTAGCCCCGACGCATGTTATTTCGTGTCGCCACATGTTATTTAGCCATGGCGCGCATTGTTTCACTAGTGCTCGCGGTTTTTGCCTGGGCGCACATTATTTGGCCCGGACGCTCGTTATTTCTCCCAAGTGTGCGTTATTTCTCCCGGTCGCACGTTATTTAGCCCGGCCGCGCATTATTTCGCCGGGAGCGCGATATTTCTCACGGGCATGCGCTTTATTTCGCGCCGAGCGTGTTATTTTGCTGAGCGCGATTTTTTCTCCCGCGCGCGTGTATTTTTGCCTGCGGGGGGGCGTTTTTCTCACCAGCGCGCGTTATTAGGTCGCCGCGCGCGTTATTTCAGGGCGCGCGTGATTTCACACGGTTCGCGCATTATTTTTGCCCAGACGCGCGTTATTTCGCTTCCCGGAAGCACGTTATTTCGTCATCGCGCATGTTATTTAGACGGGGTGCGCGTTGTTTCGGGTTCCGTGTGCGCGTTATTTGGCCCGGTTACGCGTTATTTTGCACGGGGCGCGCGCATTATTTCGCGTTGGCGCGTATTATTTTGCCCGGGCCCGCACTATTCGCTTGGACACGCGTTATTTTGCTCCCGGCGCGGGCGCGCATTATTCGCTCGGACGCGCGTTAATTTGCTCAACGCGCGATATTCTCCCTCTTGCGCGTTATTTCCCCAGGCCCGCGTATTTCGCCCTGATTCATTATTTTGAAAGGCGCGCGTTATTTCTCCCGCCGTGCGCATTATTTCTCCTGGGCGAGCGTTATTTCGCACCGGAGCGCGTTAATTCGGTCGCGCGCGCATTAACGTTCGCGTTATTTTGCCCGGGTGCAAGTTATTTCACTCGGGCGCGTGTTATTTTACTCGGGCGCGCGCTATTTTCGCCAGGCATGCGTTATTTCCGTCGTGCGCGCGTTATTTGTGACGGGCAGCGCGTTTCTTCCCCCTATCGGGCGTTATTTCGCCCGAGTGAGCGTTATTTCGCCCGGGAGCGCGTTAGTTCGCTCGGGCGCGCGTTATTTTTCCGGGCGCGCGCTATTTCGTCGGGCGCTCGTTATTTCGTTCGTGCGCGCGTTATTTCGCTCGGGCGCGTGTTATTTTAGTCGAGCACGCACTATTTCGCCCGGGCGCGCGTTGTTTCCGTTGTGCGGGCATTATTTGTCCCTGGCGCGCGTTATTTTGCCTGAGCGCGCGTTATTTCGCACGGGCGCGCGCGTTATTTTTCGCGGGCGGTGTGTTATTTTGCCGAGCGAAATAACGCGCCTTGAGCGTTATTTGCCGCGGGCGCCTAGGCAAATAACGTGCGCCTGGGAAAATAACGCACGTTATTTGACCGCGATGCCGTTAATTCTCCCGGGCACACGTAATTTCGCCCGGGCGCGGCGTTATTTTGTTGGAGCACGCGTTATTTTACCCGAGCGAGCGTTATTTCACATGGGCATGCGTTATTTCGCCCAGACGCACGATATTTTTCTGTTGCGCGTGTTATTTAGCCGGGGCGCGCGTTGTTTCCCACACGTGCACGTTGTTTTATCTGGGCGCCTGTTATTTCGCCCGAGCTCGCGTTATTTCTCTCGGGCGCATGTTATTTCGCCCGGGCCCGCTTTTTTTGCCAGGGCACGCTTTATTTCGCCCAAGCGCGTGTTATTTTGCCGGGCGCCGCGATATTTTCGCCTGGGCGTTTGTTATTTCACCTCAGCGGCGCGATATTTTGCCCGGTCACGCGTTATTTTTTCCCGGGCGCGCGTTATTTCGCCCCGGTGCGCATAATTTCGCCCGGGCATGCGTTATTTCACACGTGCGCACGATATTTCGCTCGAGCGCGCATTATTTCGCACATGCGCGCATTATTTTGCCCGGGTACGCGTTATTTCCCCGTGCGCGCGTTTATTTCGCCTGTGCGCGCTTTATTTTGCTGACGCGCGAGCTATTTGCACCGGGCGCAAATTATTTCGCCCGGCACGCATTATTCGCCGGGCTCGCGTCATTTTTCCCGATCGCGCGTTATTTTGCCTGGGCAAGCGATATTTCGACCAAGCACGCGTTATTTTGCCCAAGCGTGCGTTATTTTTTCCCGAGCGCGCGTTATTTCGCACCGGGGGCGCGTTATTTCGCCTCAGCCGTGCGTTATTTCGCCCGGGCGGGCATTATTTCGCTAGGGCATGCGTTATTTTGCCCGGGCGGGGTTATTTCGCCCGGGCTCGCGTTATTTTTCCCGGGCGCATGTTATTTCGCCCGGGCCCGTGTTTTTCACCATGGCGTGCTTTATTTCGCCCGAGCGCGTGATATTTTGCCCGGGTGCGCGCGATATTTCGCCGGGGCGTGCGTTATTTCACTCAGCTGGCGATATTTTGCCCGGGCACGCGTTATTTTTCCCGGGCGCGCGTATTTGGCCCCGTGCTGCGCGTAATTTTGCCTGGGCACGCGTTATTTCACACGTGCGCGCGATATTTCACTCTGGCGCGTGTTATATCGCACGGGCACGCGTTATTTTCCCCGGTGATAGTTTTACTTTCAAGACTACCTAAACACCTAGAGGGGGGGTGAATAGGTACTTTTCCTTCATTTTACTTAAGGCAGAATATAACTACAGTTATTTGAATAAATCAGATATAACTAAGCTAACACACAACACAGCAATCACAAACATACACACATCACAGATTGCACACAGATTTATAGTTGTTCCCCAAGGTCTGGGTACATCCACTTTCCCCATTCACCTATCTAGCAGTAGCTAGAGTCGGCCTAACTTCTTCCTTTAACTCAGATCCTCAGATCCTACAGCTAGAATCCAGAAGGATTCCTACAACTCAGGCTAAAAGCCCTACCTCAGCCTTACCACAAGGCCTATAACTCAGAGAATACCTTCTCCTACAACTCAGGATAATAAGCCCTACCTCGGCCTTGCCACAAGGCCTACAGCTCATAGAATACCTTCTCTACAAGTCAGGCATAAACAGCCCTACCTTAGAGAATAAATCTCCTACACTCAGCCTTTATAAAATAAGCTTACAACTCAGATCTATGAATAGATCCTACAGAATTTGATAAGGAATTTTGTAATCTCTTATCCTATTGAGAGAGAAGGGATAAGAACTTTCTTGATCAGCTTCTTGAAGAGGTTGATGGATGAAATCAACTTGATCTTAGCTTTCTTCAAAGCTTTTTGAATCTGAACTTAGTTGGGTTGATTTCCTTTGAATAAAACTGACTGGCAGCTTCCTTCTTAGACTTCAGAAATAGATCTGAATCTCCTTGACAGATTAGTTCAATATCCGCTTCTTAAGAGACCTGTGAATGTCTCCTCCTTGTCTTCAAATAGCTGAATCTCTCTCTATCCAAATATCTTGAAGATAATTCTGAATTCTTGATTGAATTTCACTTAGACAGAATCTGAATAGTAAACTACTTCAGATCGTCTTCTTAGATTTTCTCACGAAGATCTTCTTCTTTGTTACTTGTACTTTCTTGATCAGAGAATAATCTCTAATTGTGTTAGTGGTGAATACTTCTTCTCTATATTGTTGTTATGTTGTTCTGTTTCTTCTTCTAAATCCTTCTATTTATAGACTTCATCCTTGGTAACCGGCTGATCCGGTTTATAAGTAACTTCTGACAAGTCTGACAACTTCAGTAAACCTGTCATGAAACACAGTTGTCAAGTCTTCAAACACTTCTTGAGCCTTTGACTCTGTCAGTAAAGCGTCGAGTCTGTCTACCATAAAGTGTCGAGACTATCTGTCAATATGTGTCGACACAAGTGACTTAAGTGTCGACACAACCTTTGGTGATGTCGACAAAGCTGCCTTGATGTCGACACAGCCTTGATACTGCATCTTGAGAATGTGTCGACACTGATGATTTATGTCGACACAAACACTTCACCATTCATCAGCAATCAACTTTGTCTAGACTCAGCTGTGTGTCGACACAAGTCCTGGTGTCGACACAGTTGATGTAGACTCAGAATATAGTGTGTGTCGACACTGCCTCCAGGTGTCAACACAGTTGTTGTCGACTCTGCCTTTGTGTGTCGACACTTCCTCCCGATATCGACACAGTGGATGTCGACTATAATTTTCTGTGTGTCGACACTTCCTCTCGGTGTCGACATAAGTCCTCTGATGTAAGACCCCTTTTTTTTTTTTTTCAACCACGGGGTCTTAGGCCCAGAGTCGCCGCTTTGCGGTGACACCTTCTCGTCCTGAAGGGTATCACCACAAGGCGCCGATTCTGCCCGCCAATTCGATCACTGAAAGGTAGCACAATAAATGAAATAAGAGCAATGCAGTCCACAACAATAGATCACATATATAGAACAAAAAAATCTCCACGAAGGGAGTGTCTCCACAAAAACATCAGAGTACTATAAATGCGGGCTTATGCCCGTACATCATGTCCTCACTACAATATCACTCATGCGGAAGCAAAAAACAGAAACTACTCAGGGTCGAGACTCACGGTCCCGGCTTGTATGAACTCCGGAGCTAGACTGCCCCATCTCTAGGCGCACCGACCTCTGGGGCTGCTCCTCCATGCTGGGCTCCACGATCCCTAAATGATGCGGTTCGAAAACCGTTAGTCATAAAGACTAAGCCTATCATCCCTACCCCTTCCCCATAGCTCCTAGGTACCGAGCGGGGAGGGAGGAAGAAAGAGAAGACATGACGGTAGAGGTTAATCAAGAAAATAGATGGCAGCGGAACTATCTAACAAGTTGTATTCGGTGAGCAGTTGATATAATTGTTATAATAGGTCTAGCATAAGAAAAGCAAATATATGAATTTAACCTTCACTTATGCGAGAACACATAAGCAAAAAGGGATCTTTTGCAAGGCTCCCATCGTATAAGTGTCCCATACCACTTATACCTTGGGGGTGTCGGTTATCAAACAGCAATGGTTGTTATATATTGAAAAAACCTTTGATTTATAAACTTGCCCACACAAGCTTATAGACCAAGGGGTCGTTTTGCAGGTCCTAATGTATAAGCGTCCTACCACTTATACTTTAGGTGTCAGGGTTAAATGAATCGAATATGCTATGACATGCTAGTGGGTATGATGAAACATGCAAGTGCAACTCACACACCCGACTCTGTGCACACGGACCTTTAGTTCCCCCTTTCGGAGCCGTTACCTCCCAGGATACCTCCGTAGTGGCGGACGGAAGCGGTGGGTTGGGCCTCGCCACCTCAAAACCAGTAAAAGCACCACTGGTCTGACCTATCGTACGCCTCAATGCTTGTGCACTAAGCGGACGCCTGCGTACTCTTGCCGGCTGGCGCACCGACTTCTATTAGCGAAGTGCTAATCACTTCGTCGAGTCAACGATATCGGTGTCGGTGCAATCGAACTCCCCGATATCGTAAAACCCACCACCTTAACTTTTCCTATTTTATGCACATGCAAGTTTAATCGTAAACACACAGAAACCGAGCCGAAGCTCCCCGGACCAAAACGTCCGTCTCCAAACCAACGAGCCGAAGCTCCCCGGACCATCCCGTCCGTCTCCAAACCACTGAGCCGAAGCTCTCATCAAGCTTCCTATGCAACAGTGTTTGTGAAAAGTGCAGCCCTAGTTACTAAGTTACTCTTATCGGTTTGTTATTACAGTTTACGTTAGCCCAGGACTGCCCCGGTATTCCCCGTGAAGGGCTCTCAAGGGGCACTAGGAACCAAGACGGCGGCATTACGGCCGAAGTTCCCTTTCGCAAGGCACTTTTTGTTATTGGTTTATCTCCCTTAACCCGATTCCCTTCTCATATTACGATAGACTATCCTAGGGTGATTTTTAACCTTCCTCCCTTCGGGAAAAGGCGATCTTTCGCCGAAACCCGAGCACCTCTTAACTCTAGCTATCACCAATTCTCACTAATCTTTATACCTTCCTATTGTGACTTCCTACCATTGTCCACCAAGACAATATGATTAAATCCAATGCCTTCCTCAGATCGTGTCCTATTGCATTTCACAATTGCTATACGCAGACCGACCTAGACTTCATGTCGAACCGGTTATGCAATGATCCAATACTCATCCAAATGCCCTAAATTATTTACTGGAGACTCACCATGATATAAATGACCTAAATCCAGAAATGGAAATTTTCCTAATCTATTTGGCATTTAATTAAATTCCTCGAAAATCCCAAGGGCTACCGGTTTTGAACATGAACTACCCTAAGTAATCATGCAAGATGTCCAGCAAATTTATGATAAATAGTAGGTTATCTCAATAGGTTAAATCTTAAGTATCATAATTTTTCTATCATTAAAAGGGCATGAAAAACTATTTTAGAAATAATCTCTAACTTTGTTGTTTATGAATCAAGTACAGAAAATATTCTTCCAAAATTTATAAATAATTATTCCATGCAGATAAAGGCCTAAATTAGCACTGGCCAAGTTTCATAATTTTCCAGCAAGTATTTTATCCATAATTAATTTTTAAATAATAAAACCTTTCTAATATCTGTGAACAAAGTACCAGATTTATTCAACATAAAATTCTATAAAAATTTAGGGATCAATGTTCTACTAGTCAAGATCTAAATCCAGAATTTTAACTGATTATAATTAATTTAAAACCTCCAAATATTTGAAACAACAAATCGGGCTAATAATCCTTTAACACATGAAGTATAATATTATTAATCATAAAATTCCAGGAAAATTACCATAAGTCTAAAACATCCTAAAACTCCCTCCTCCCGAGTTTCATAATTTTTAGATTAGATTAGTGCTTAAAATAACTAAATTACATGTTTATCCTAATCCAAAATCCCAACTTCCGAGGTACCTATTTACCTCCAATTCCTTCACTATTTCAACCAGAGGGTTTTCAGCATATCATCCCACTCTCCTCCAAATTTCAAGGGCATACAAGAGCTTTGTTCCTATGTCCTTCACAAACCTCAAACTCCCACCCACTGGATTTGAGCCGATCTCTTAGGGTAAAATCCACCCTAATCCACACCATGTTTCTCCAAGCTGGTTATAACACCCTTCTAAGTCAGGGGTCAAAATATCAGCCTCTGTTAAGGTGATTTGACCGTTTCAAACTTTTAGTGCACTTTTTACTAAAAGATGTCTCACTAATGCCTAGTTAAGGGTAGAAGGTTTCCCACCCAAAACTACACCAAAACAGTTGAAATTTTGTACAGACCTAGGTTTAATAGCCAGGGACCACTCGCCAAAATTTGGGAGGGTTTGGAGGTCATTTGACCACTTAAATAAATTCCTCTAAGTTTATTAAATTAAAACAAAAACTTTAGGCAAAGTATCCCCAAAAATTCCCATTTTTGGTCTGCCGTTAGGTATAGCTAAGGTTAACCCCCTGTCCAAATTTCAGGCCATTTGGACAAGAGACAAAGAGTGGGCATCCATTTTAATTTCTGCCCAACTCTAGGTACAGCCCCCACTAAAACGGGTACTGCGGCCGAACCGCTTACCCAAACGAGTTGAAAACAATTTTAGATTTATCTAGACTCGAAGGGCTACGACTTTCGTGTCTGGTCATTTTTCCTAAAACAGCCTCTAAGTGCCTCATTTTGCAGCCCAAAATATATTCAAATAATACATCTTTCCATTATGTAATATATAATAATCTATATATTATAAAATTTATTCTACTGTTCATCTTCTTCATGAAACGAAAACAGACACAGGAAACCATTTTTCCTGTAAGCATTTCGTGATCCGTCACCGGCCGTCCGGTCACTTCCCTGGCCAGCCACCACCACCACCACCTCCGTTGAGGCGATGGCTAGCGGTCGGCGGTGGTTTGGCCGCCGGAGGTGGCGGTTTTCGGCGAACTCAAAAATACCTTTTTTTCATGGTTTTCCCATGAAAACGAGAGATGGGTCCGGCTCCGTTGAGCGCGAACTTCCTTTCTAAGAATCCTAAGATCTACCCATGAAGAGAAGAAGCAGAGGAGGACCTTGTTCGCGGTTTGGAGGCGAGAAGAACGACGGGGTGCCATGGCGCAGTGGTGGCGTAGCCGAACTTCTCCTACAGCTAGAACAAAGATCTGATCCGTTTACTTGAGCGTGTAAACTTCTCCTCTTGCCCCAAGTGGGCTTTTATAAGGCAGAAAGTGGGGAGGTGAAAGGGTAAAGCCGTAATGGCCATGAAGGTTTCTCTTAATGGCCCTTCGGTTACAGTGAAGGGATAAGAAACGGTGGAAGATGAACGGGTGTGTCCAGTTAACGGTTTCCTATTGGACCAACACTTCCTCCTTATTATATAATTATAGAAGGAAAAACGGCCCGTAATTACTCCTGGTGTAACTTCCCACACCAGCATTTATTTCCACGCGTGTTAGAATAATTTCGGGCCTGAACCGTCGTTTCGGCCAATGTCACGGGCATGATACCTAGGTCACGGGCGTGACAGGCCCGGGTGACAATTTTTGGGGTCGACGATCGTCGAACTGAGATCGACGGTCGTCGAAGGGTGGTCACGCCCTAGGTCACGGGCGTGACACCTAGGTCACGGGCGTGACAGGTCCGAGTTCAATTTCGACAATCGTTTTACGGGGATCGACGATCGTCGAAGGAGTCACGCCCCTGGTCACGGGCGTGACACTTTGGTCACGGGCGTGACATGTCCGGGCTACCAGATCGACAATCGTCTCACGGAGATCGACGATCGTCGAAGGGGTCACGCCCTAGGTCACGGGCGTGACACCTTGGTCACGGGCGTGACATGCCCGAGCAACAAGTTCGACGATCGTCTCGCGGAGATCGACGATCGTCGAAGCAGTCACGCCCAAAGTCACGGGCGTGACGGGTCGGTCACGGGCGTGACCAACCCGTGACCCGAAACCTCGATCGATTTATTTCAATTTTTTGGGCTTCACAGGGTTCTGTCACGTCCAACCGACTCCTAGGGGTCTAGCCGGAAATGGGATGTTACAAATCCCAATAAACAAAACAAAAATTTCGTCCCCGAAATTGAGGTTGAGCCTACGGGGATTTCTATCGGAATAAATTAAACTTGTAACATCCCATACGATCTTTCTATCGGTTTAAGCGACTATTCGTTTGATAAACGAAGACAATCTCCCCAATAAACAAAAGATTAGCCCCTACCTTCTGATTGAGTGCGCATGCCTAGGTCCTGAATTTCCTTATCTAGTCTTAACTGTCCAAAACAAGAAGGCAATCTATAGTATACCAAGAGGTGGTGAGATGTACCTGACTGAATAACTCCGGGTATCTTTGCCTCATCAGGTCCTGCGGTTCCCAGGTGTGCTCCTCCTGACCGTTATTTCTCCACAGAACCTTGACTAAGGGGATCTTTTTGCGGCGCAAGATCCGTACTCCTTTGTCGTCGATCCGAACCGGCTCCAAGTGAACAGATCGGTCTGAAGCTACCGGCCCTTTGGTGGTCAAAATCCGCTGCTCCGGGCGTAGTAGAGCCCTTCTCAGCGAAGAAATATGGAAGACGTCGTGTAGAGCTGCCAGCTCTGGCGGCAACTCTAGCCTGTAGGCTAGGGGCCCGATCCGCTCCAGGATCCGGTAAGGGCCCATATACCTAGGGCTGAGCTTCTTCCTTCGACCGCGCACTCGTGAGACTCCGTGCATGGGCCGGATCTTCAAGAACACTCGATCCCCTTCCCGAAACTCCACCTGACGATGTCGGGCGTCATAGTATTTAGCCTGTCTGCTCTGCGCCTCCAACATCCTATCTCTGATCAGTCTCACCTGAGCCTTGGTGTCTTCAACAAAATCCGATCCCAACAGCTTCGGATCCTCGTCTTGAACCCAAGAAAGCGGGTCCTACACTTTCTTCCATACAAGGCTTCATAAGACGCCATCCTGATGCTGGACTGGTAGCTATTATTATAGGAGAACTCGACCAACGGTAACATCTTCTCCCACGGCTCCCCTCGGTCCAGTATACACAGTCGTAGTAAATCCTCCAAGGTCCGGTTGGTGCGCTCTGTCTGCCCGTCCGTCTGAGGGTGGAAGGCCGTGCTAAAAGTCAACCGGGTGCCCAAATATGCCTGCACTGACCGCCACTCCCTGGATGTAAACCGTCCATCGCGGTCCGACACTATCGTCCGGGGCACGCCATGATATCGGACATACTGCTCCACAAACTTCCGTACCAGCACTCCCACCGAGTCATCCTTCCTGATCGGTATAAAGCGGGCCACCTTCGTCAACCGATCAACAATCACCCAGATCGAGTCGTTCCCCGTCCGAGACCGGGGAAAACCATGTATAAAATCCATAGCTATATCGTCGAACTTCCACTCCGGCACCGGGAGTGGCTGCAGCAATCCTGCGGGGTTCCTGCACTCCGCCTTCACCAACTGACACGCCTCGCAATGGGTCACGAAGTACGTAATGTCCTTCTTTATGCCCGGCCAAAACATCGTCTTCTTCAGATCAGCGGTCATCATTGTGATCCCCGGGTGCACAGAGTACCGGCTGCAATGCGCCTCCATCATAATATCCTCTCGGATCTGGCCACCTGCGGGTATATATACTCTGCCTCTGAAATGTAGCAATCCATCTCTCAGGGAATAATCTCCTGCCGAACCTTCCTCGAAAGCTCGGAACATCGGCTCTGCCCACGCATCTGTCCTCTGTCCGTCCCGAATGCGATCCCGAATATCGTCTATGGCCACCATCGATGCCAGATACTCCCTATACAGAACTGGGTCATCCTCGGACACTAGGGATATCTGCATATCTCTGAATGACCGGACTAGCTCCATGGACATAACTTGGGGCCCAGCTTCGGAAGTGGCAGCTCGCCGGCTCAACGCGTCGGCCACCACGTTTGTCCTTCCCTGGATGGTAGTGCATCTCATAATGATAATCTGCTAAGAACTCCACCCAGCGCCTCTGCCTGATATTCAGCTCCTTTTGCGTGTCCACGTATTTCAGGTTCTTGTGGTCGGAGTAGATGTCCCAGTGGACTCCATAAAGATAATGGCGCCAGACCTTCAGAGCAAAAACGACCGCTCCCATCTCAAGGTCATGCACTGGGTAGTTCTTCTCATGGGTCTTCAGCTGGCGGGAGGCATATGCTATGACGTGTCCATTCTGCATCAGCACTGCTCCCATTCCCTGGTATGATGCGTCGGTATACACCTGGAATCCTTCCTTTCCAGATGGAAGGGCCAGAATAGGGGCTGAGATGAGTCGGTCCTTCAGCTCCTGGAAAGCCGCCTGACACTGCGGGGTCCAAACAAAAGGTGCCTCCTTCTTCATCAAAGATGTGAGGGGAGGGCAATCCGAGAGAACCCCTCCTCAAACTTCCGGTAATAGCCGGCAAGTCCCAAGAAACTTCGTACATCGGTGGCTGTCTTCAACTGCGGCCAATCTCGAACTGCCTGAATCTTTGCCGGGTCCACTGCCAACCCAGCTCCGCTGATAATGTGGCCTAGAAAAGCCACCTCCTTCAACAAAAACTGACACTTGCTGAATTTTGCATAAAGGTGATGCTCCCGCAACCTCTCCAAAGTCAGTGCCAGATGTCGAGTGTGCTCCTCCTCCGTCCTAGAGTAGATCAGGATGTCGTCTATGAACACTATGACGAACACATCCAAGTAGGCCTCGAAAACCCGGTTCATGAGGCTCATGAACGCCGACGGAGCATTCGTGAGCCCGAAGGGCATCACAGTGAACTCATACAGGCCATATCTGCTACTGAAGGCCGTCTTTGGGATATCCTCCTCCTGGATCCGCAGCTGGTAGTATCCTGATCTCAAGTCCAGCTTCGAGAAATAATGGGCCCCCTCCAGCTGGTCGAACAATTCGTCTATCCATGGGAGCGGATAGGTGTTCCGGACGGTCAGCCTGTTTAGTGCTCGATAATCGATGCACAGGTGGAGTGTCCCATCCTTCTTTTTCACGAATAGGACGGTGCTCCCATGGCGAGGAACTCGATCTAACAAATCCTGCCTCAACTAATTCCTGCAACTGACTCCGAAACTCTGCCAACTCCTTTGGGGCCATCCGATAAGGGGCCCTACACGCCGGCTTGGCCCCCGGCACAAGCTGTATCTGAAAGTCCTGCTCTCGGTGTGGAGGTAGTCCTGGCAGTTTCTTTGGAAAGATGTCAGCGAAATCTCGCACCACCGGGATGTTTGTCACCGACTCCTTAACTTTCGCCATCTCAAATAGAATCTGATAGACCTCCTCTCCCTGCAGATGGGCCTTAACGGCCTATACCGAAGATAAGAGTATACGAGAGACAGGTCTTATACCTTCGATGGTAATGAAAGAGTCCCCGTGTCTCACGGTGATCCTCTTCGCCTGACAGTCAATCTGGGCATGGTTCCAGTGCAGCCATACCATGCCCAGGATCAGGTCGTAGCCTGTCAGCTTCAAAATCGTCGCTGGAGCCTCGAATGCCTTTCCACCAATTTCTGCCTCCATATTGCAGTGATCTGTGGTAAGGAGCTCAGATCCATCCGGTAGTCGCACCCTCATCCTCGAGCCTGTGAACCGCTCCACGCCTTCTAGTCCTTCTACGAACATCTCCGACACAAAGGAGTGAGTAGCTCCAGTATCAAAAAGCGTGCGGGCAGGCTTGCCGCTGATGAAGACTATACCTGGGGTGATTAAATATCTTAGGGTTCTATAAAGAATTTTCTTTGCTTGTTAATCCATCTAGTGCGATTCAAAGTTTTAACAACTTAAAGGAAAATTCTATGAAAATAAAGAAGCATTGCAGCGTACCTGCGATGACCTGCTCCGGATTCCGAGGCTGCGCAAGGTCCAAAGCATATACCTGCTCTCTTCCTTGTCTACGATCTCCCTCATGGTATCCACGACCACGGCCGCGTCCTCGGCCTCCGTAATGCTGAGCTGGTGGGCCGCCCTGTGGTGCTGGAGGTGGTGCCCCCCTCATCGGGCAGTTCCTCCGAATGTGCCCAATCTGATGACAAAGGAAGCACTCCGGTGGGGGATACGCCATTCCCCCGGGTCTCGGCATCTCCTGCATCCGAAGAGGTGGAGGGGCCAATATCACCTGTTCCCTCGGCTCCTGCCTCACGTCCCGACGAGGCTGGTCCTCTGTCCTCCTCCCCTCTGGTACAGCACCTCGCCGCTGGTCATTTCTACCTCTCCGTCCCTGATCCTCTGCTGGCCGTTTCCGCCCCCGGGTGGCGTGCCAATCTGCCTCAATCCTTTTTGCCATCTCCAAAATCCGGGAGATGGGCCCGTCAGATACAAACAACAGAGCCTCCCTCAAGTCCTCCCGCAGGCCCTTATAGAACCTCCTGATATACCCTGCCTCGTCCAGCTGGTAGGAATCTGCGTATCGGGCCAGATGGTCGAACTCTCGATGGTACTCCACCACGGTCTGTGTGCCCTGCTTCAACTGTAAGAACCGCTCCTCCAAATCATCCCTGGCCGACTGCGGAACGAAATGCTCCAGCAGAGCGGCCCTGAACTCCTCCCAGGTAACCTCCGCAACCTCCCTGTCGGCAAATGTCGTGTCCAACAGCGTCTTCCACCACCTCTTTGCATGGGACTCCAGGCAAGAGACGACCAGAGCCACCCTCTCCTCCCAGGGACACCGTATCCCGGTCAGCATCTCGTACATGATATCTAGCCACTCTTCCGTCCGAACCGCCGACTCAGTCCCCAAATAGGACGGGGGAGACAATCCTCGGAAGATGCTTAGCCAGTTGGCCCCCGGATTTGGCTGCGGGGCTGGAACCTGCTGGGCCCTGAAGGCCTCCAGGATGGCAGTCAGGGTCTGTCCCATGTTTGACTGAAGGAAAGGAGTGGGGACCGGTGGGGGTGGTGCAACATCCTGAGCCTGTTGAACTCCACCTTGTGGCGTAGTCTGTGCTGGAGGCTGCGTAACAAAAACACACGCTGAGAAAATGTTCAAACTTAAATAAAGGTGGACAAGTTATATGTGATCCCCCTTTGGGCACACCACTGCTTCCTCTGCTTAGTTTGTCCCCAAACTAAACTCGAGCGGGGGTGACCCAGGGTTTGTGGACTGCTACTTCCTTCTGATTGATGTTTGCCTCTGATACCACTTGTAAGACCCCCTTTTTTTTCTTTTTCAACCACCGGGGTCTTAGGCCCAGAGTCGCCGCTTTGCGGTGACACCTTCTCATCCTGAAGGGTTATCACCACAAGGCGCCGATTCTGCCGGCCAGTTCGATCACTGAAAGGTAGCACAAAAATGAAATAAGAGCAATGTAGTCCACAGCAATAGATCACATATATAGAACAAAAAAATCTCCACGAAGGGAGTGTCCATAGAAAACATCAGAGTACTATAAATGCGGGCTTATGCCCGGTACATCATGTACTCACTACAATATCACTCATGCGGAAGCTAAAACAGAAACTACTCAGGGTCGAGACTCACGGTCCCGGCTGTATGAACTCCGGAGCTAGACTGCCCCATCTCTAGGCGCACCGACCTCTGGGGCTGCTCCTCCATACTGGGCTCCACGATCCCCTAAATGATGCGGTTCGAAAACCGTTAGTCATAAAGACTAAGCCCTATCATCCCCTACCCCTTCCCTCATGGCTCCTAGGTACCGAGCGGGGAGGAAGAAAGGGAAGGACATGACGGTAGAGGTTAATCAAGAAAACAGATGGCAGCGGAACTAATCTAACAAGTTGTATTCGGTGAGCAGTTGATATAATTGTTATAATAGGTCTAGTAATAAGAAAAGCAAATATATGAATTTAACCTTCACTTATGCGAGAACACATAAGCAAAAGGGATCTTTTGCAAGGCTCCCATCGTATAAGTGTCCCATACCACTTATACCTTGGGGTGTCGGTTATCAAACAGCAATGGTTGTTATATATTGAAATTAACCTTTGATTTATAAACTTGCCCACACAAGCTTATAGACCAAGGGGTCGTTTTGCAGGTCCTAATGTATAAGCGTCCCATACCACTTATACTTTAGGTGTCAGGGTTAAATGAATCGAATATGCTATGACATGCTAGTGGGTATGATGAAACATGCAAGTGCAACTCACACACCCGACTCTGTGCACACAGACCTTTAGTTCCCCCTTTCGGAGCCGTTACCTCCCAGGATACCTCCGTAGTGGCGGATTGAAGCGGTGGGTTGGGCCTCGCCCACCTCAAAACCAGTAAAAGCACCACTGGTCTGACCTATCGTACGCCTCAACGCTTGGTGCACTAAGCGGACGCCTGCGTACTCTTGCCGGCTGGCGCACCGGACTTCTGTTGGCGAAGTGCTAATCACTTCGTCGAGTCAACGATATCGGTGTCGGTGCAATCGAACTCCCCGATATCGTAAAACCCACTACCTTAACTTTTCCTATTTTATGCACATGCAAGTTTAATCGTAAACACACAGAAACCGAGCCGAAGCTCCCCGGACCAAAACGTCCGTCTCCAAACCAACCGAGCCGAAGCTCCCCGGACCATCCCGTCCGTCTCCAAACCAACTGAGCCGAAGCTCTCATCAAGCTTCCTGTGCCAACAGTGTTTGTGAAAAGTGCAGCCCTAGTTACTAAGTTACTCTTGTCGGTTTGTTATTACAGTTTACGTTAGCCCAGGACTGCCCCCGGTATTCCCCGTGAAGGGCTCTCAAGGGGCACTAGGAACCAAGACGGCGGCATTACGGCCCGAAGTTCCCTTTCGCAAGGCACTTTTTGTTATTGGTTTATCTCCCTTAACCCGATTCCCTTCTCATATTACGATAGACTATCCTAGGGTGATTTTTAACCTTCCTCCCTTCGGGAAAAGACGATCTTTCGCCGAAACCCGAGCACCTCTTAACTCTAGCTATCACCAATTCTCACTAATCTTTATACCTTCCTATTGTGACTTCCTCCACCATTGTCCACCAAGACAATATGATTAAATCCAATGCCTTCCTCAGATCGTGTCCTATTGCATTTCACAATTGCTATACGCAGACCGACCTAGACTTCATGTCGAACCGGTTATGCAATGATCCAATACTCATCCAAATGCCCTAAATTATTTACTGGAGACTCACCATGATATAAATGACCTAAATCCAGAAAATGGAAATTTTCCTAATCTATTTGGCATTTAATTAAATTCCTCGAAAATCCCAAGGGCTACCGGTTTGAACATGAACTACCCTAAGTAATCATGCAAGATGTCCAGCAAATTTATGATAAATAGTAGGTTATCTCAATAGGTTAAATCTTAAGTATCATAATTTTTCTATCATTAAAAGGGCATGAAAACTATTTTAGAAATAATCTCTAACTTCTGTTGTTTATGAATCAAGTACAGAAAATATTCTTCCAAAATTTATAAATAATTTATTCCATGCAGATAAAGGCCTAAAATTAGCACTGGCCAAGTTTCATAATTTTCCAGCAAGTATTTTATCCATAATTAATTTTTAAACAATAAAAGCCCTTTCTTAATATCTGTGAACAAAGTACCAGATTTATTCAACATAAAATTCTATAAAAATTCAGGGATCAATGTTCTACTTGTCAAGATCTAAATCCAGAATTTTAACTGATTATAATTAATTTAAAACCTCCAAATATTTGAAACAACAAATCGGGCTAATAATCCTTTAACACATGAAGTATAATATTATTTAATCATAAAATTCCAGGAAAATTACCATAAGTCTAAAACATCCTAAAACTCCCTCCTCCCGAGTTTCATAATTTTTAGATTAGATTTAGTGCTTAAAATAACTAAATTACATGTTTATCCTAATCCAAAATCCCAACTTCCGAGGTACCTATTTACCTCCAATTCCTTCACTATTTCAACCAGAGGGTTTTCAGCATATCATCCCACTCTCCTCCAAATTTCAAGGGCATACAAGAGCTTTTGCTCCTATGTCCTTCACAAACCTCAAACTCCCACCCACTGGATTTGAGCCGATCTCTTAGGGTAAAATCCACCCTAATCCACAGCATGTTTCTCCAAGCTGGTTATAACACCCTTCTAAGTCAGGGGTCAGAATATCAGCCTCTGTTGAGGTGATTTGACCTTTTCAAACTCTTAGTGCACTTTTTACTAAAAGATGTCTCACTAATGCCTAGTTAAGGGTAGAAGGTTTCCCACCCAAAACTCCACCAAATCAGTTGGAATTTTGTACAGACCTAGGTTTAATAGCCAGGGACCACTCGCCAAAATTTGGGAGGGTTTGAAGGTCATTTGACCACTTAAATAAATTCCTCTAAGTTTATTAAATTAAAAAAAAACTTTAGGAAAAGTATCCCCAAAAATTCCCATTTTTGGTCTGCCGTTAGGTATAGCTAAGGTTAACTCCCTGCCCAAATTTCAGGCCATTTGGACAAGGGACGAAGAGTAGGCATCCATTTTAATTTCTGCCCAACTCTAGGTACATCCCCCACTAAAACGGGTGCTGCGGCCGAACCGCTTACCCAAACGAGTTGAAACCAATTTTAGATTTATCTAGACTCTAAGGGCTACGACTTTCGTGTCTGGTCATTTTTCCTAAAACAGCCTCTAAGTGCCTCATTTTGCAGCCCCAAAATATATTCAAATAATACATCTTTCCATTATGTAATATATAATAATCTATATATTATAAAATTTATTCTACTATTCATCTTCTTCATGAAACCGAAAACAGACACAGGAAACCATTTTTCCTGTAAGCATTCCGTGATCCGTCGCCGGCCGTCCGGTCACTTCCCTGGCCAGCCACCACCACCACCACCTCCGTTGAGGCGATGGCTAGCGGTCGGCGGTGGTTTGGCCGCTGGAGGTGGCGGTTTCCGGCGAACTCAAAAATACCTTTTTTCATGGTTTTCCCATGAAAACGAGAGATGGGTCCGACTCCGTTGAGCGCGAACTTCCTTTCTAAGAATCCTAAGATCTACCCATGAAAGAGAAGAAGCAGAGGAGGACCTTGTTCGCGGTTTGGAGGCGAGAAGAACGACGGGGTGCCATGGCGCAGTGGTGGCGTAGCCGAACTTCTCCTACAGCCAGAACAAAGATCTGATCCGTTTACTTGAGCGTGTAAACTTCTCCTCTTGCCCCAAGTGGGCTTTTATAAGTCGGAAAGTGGGGAGGTGAAAGGGTAAAGCCGTAATGGCCATGAAGGTTCCTCTTAATGGCCCTTCGGTTACAGTGAAGGGATAAGAAATGGTGGAAGATGAACGGGTGTGTCCAGTTGGCGGTTTCCTATTGGACCAACACTTCCTCCTTATTATATAATTATAGAAGGAAAAACGGCCCGTAATTACTCCTGGTGTAACTTCCCACACCAGCATTTATTTCCACGCGTGTTAGAATAATTTCGGGCCTGAACCGTCGTTTCGGCCAATGTCACGGGCATGACACCTAGGTCACGGGCGTGACAGGCCCGAGTGGCAATTTTTAAGGGGTCGACGATCATCGAACTGAGATCGACGGTCGTCGAAGGGTGGTCACGCCCTAGATCACGGGCGTGACACCTAGGTCACGGGCGTGACAGGTCCGAGTTCAATTTCGACGATCATTTTATGGGGATCGACGATCGTCGAAGGAGTCACGCCCCTGGTCACGGGCGTGACACTTTGGTCACGGGCGTGACACTTTGGTCACGGGCGTGACATGTCCGGGCTGCCAGATCGACGATCGTCTCACGGAGATCGACGATCGTCGAAGGGGTCACGCCCTAGGTCACGGGCGTGACACCTTGGTCACGGGCGTGACATGCCCGGGCAACAAGTTCGACGATCGTGTCGCGGAGATCGACGATCGTCGAAGCAGTCATGCCCAAAGTTACGGGCGTGATAGGTCGGTCACGGGCGTGACCAACCCGTGACCCGAAACCTCGATCGATTTATTTCAATTTTTTGGGCTTCACAGGGTTCTGTCACGTCCAACCGACTCCTAGGGGTCTAGCCGGAAATGGGATGTTACATCTGAAGTGTCGACACAGCTATTTCCAAGTTTCGACACAATCTTACTGAAGTGTCGACACAACTTCCTCAGGTGTCGACACATGGACTTAGAATATTTTTCCTGTATTCTAGCACATTCTTAACCTTCACATATAAACTCAAAATAAAATCAAATACACCTTGATGTATATCATTGATCTAAGTGAGGCTTCTCCAAATCAGGTACACATTTTCCAATGTACCCAACAATCTCCCCCTATTTGGAGAAGTCATAACCCTTTAGCCAATGATATACACCACTTATAAAATAAACATGATGATGTATATAAGCATTATATGACAGGGTACTATATAAACAAAACACATATCATAATTACATCACAGAATAAAGATGTAAAAGTAAATGATCACAGAACAATGTTTTGTATATTAACTCAAAAAGTTTGTTACAAAATGTTTACATTAATTTCTTTTAACAAACTAACAATTACATAGTTCTTGAACAAAAACTAGTAAAGCTAAGACTAAGGCTAGGCAGGCTCCTTGATGACTATCCCTTTTCCAGATATTATCTAAGCCTGAGCAGGAGGTTCTGTATCTTCCATGGGCTTCTTGCCTTTCAGATCAACTTTCTTTTGTGCTTCATCCTTGATCCTTTGTCTTTCAAAATAATGAAAGGGCTTGGGAAAATACTTGCTAGGCTCCTGAGTATCAAGGAGGTAGCTTCACCATCTTAGCCTTTCTCCTGTGTTGAACTATTGCTTCTTGTCTGGCTTAATACTTTTTCCATTCATGCTCATTGTACCATTTTCCTTTTTCATATACTTGATCTTTTACAGCCTTCCATGCAGTTCAAATGATATTCCTTGAAGTGGGGCTCCACTGCTCAATGTCTGGCTTTAATTCTTCTTGCTCTCTAAATTTTTTCTTTGATAATAGAGCATCTTGCTGAGCTTTGATAGCAGTATCTGGCATATCAACCTTTTCAATAATCACATTTGTAATAGGTTGTGGAGGGCTGTACATTGACTGAACCTGCTCATATATCATTCCAATATCTGCAGGAGGGTAAATGACTTGGGCAACCTCAGGTTGATTACCTTCAAGTAGAATTGGTTGCACCCCTGACTCAGCCATATTATCATCATCACACAGGGGTGGATATCCAAGAGTGGCTCTTATGCTGTTAGTTACCCATTTGGCATGGTCAGACCCAGCATAGACTAACACCCTCTCCCCTTTTATGACTTCTCTAGCCACATGCTCTCGCAAGTTATCTTTCTGAAATCTGATTTTTCCATCCAGATAGTTGATTCCATCTTTAAAGAATGGCTTTAATTTTTGAAGTTTGTCACTAATCAACTTCTCGGATGAAGTGATGGTAGTTTTAACTGCATCTAGGGCAGCTTGTAGCTTCTGATCATATTCTTCTTTTTATTTAGCCCTCGCAGCAGTCATTGCAATAATAGTGTTTGTGAACTCAGTGACTATCACATTATGTGTCTCAGTCAGATTTTCATTCATTCTTATTTGATTCTCAAGTACATAGCCTTGTTTAACAGCCATCTCATCCACTTTCTTCTTAATTTCTTCTTGTTGCTTGGCAAGAAATACCACAGCATTGCCTTCCTTGTGAAAGCAATCTGTCATCTTCCTTTTGTTTTGATTAACTTCAAATCTTATAGATTTTATCTCTTGTGCCAGATTAAATTGAAGAGCCTTTTGGCTTTCATCCACATACTTTTCAAGAAACAATCTCTGCTCATCCATTTTGACCTGTAAATTTATCATAAATTTAGTGTAATCAAAATCAGCAGTGGCTTGGTGAGTTGTTGTCTGGAGAGCTTTCTTATAGCTGTGACTTCTCCTCTTGAAGACCATTAGCTTTCTTTTCTTAGCCTCCCTGACCTCTGTATTTTCAGACTCTGAAGTACTTTCAATATGAACTCTTTTTGGAGGAGTGGTAGGAATTTCTTTCTCAGCACCATGTTGCTCCCCCTCAACCCTAAGGGTTTCCATTTTATCTGTTTCTCCTCCAATATCAGGAAACAGCTCTTCAAGAATAAATTCTTGCTGTGTGAGAGCAGGAGATTGTACTTTCTAGGCAGCAGCAGCACCAGAAATATCAAGATCAGTTTGAGGAACAATGTCCTCTAATAAATTGATTCTTTTTTCCTCTTGTATCTATTCAGACTCTTGCTCCCCCTGCACCTGTGCTGGTATAGTCTCTTCCTAGACTTTAGTAGACCCAGTCTGGTCCTCAGTCTGCTCTCTAACTTGTTCTGCTTGATTTGGTGGATTGCCATGATCATGCACATAAAGGTCATGTCCTGGTGATTTCTCAGATGTCTCCTGCCTGTCTATATCAGGAAACTCCTTTGATAGAACTCTATCCCATCTGGAGAATAACCTCATGTCCATTCTCCTCATATGGTTGATCTTGGATCCAGGAATCTGTTGCATTACCTCTGGTATGATTCCAGCCAGATACAGACTCAAAATTCTAGCCAAGTTTGGCTTCTTGATTCCCTCTTTGATTTTATCAAACAAAACTGCTGACCAACTGGTTGGAATTTTAAAGATAATTCTTGTCATCAGAATAAACATATAGGCTGAGATCCTATCATGTTCACCTGGTTTACATAAGATCACTTTGCCTATAATTTCAGAAAGGAATTTCCCCTAAGGATTCATGCCTTTCCTGTTGATGGCAGTCCTATCTTTATGGTTGGATCCAATCCACACCATTGAAGTGTTTCCCTTGTTTTTGAGGGTGGAACCTCTTCCTCATCTTGGACTCTGGGAAGATGGAGAATCTTGCTTAACCTCTTTTGAGACAGCTTGACTTTTTCTCCATGAACTGTGGATTTGATCTTCAAGCCTGTGGAGTCCATCGATGCAGCCGTGTAGAACTCGAATACTTCTTTCTTCCATATTTTACTAGGTTCAGAGAAGGGATATTCTAATCCATTATCTGCAAGAAGAGAAATGACCTGTTTGATCTCCGATTCGGCATCATTGAATGCATGCCTAACCAACTCATATCCTTCATTGACGTTGTCTATAACCTTGGGCGTCATTGGAATGAAGAGAAAGCTTGATTGGAGAGGAGAGAGATTGTCGACACAAGGTTTTTTTCTCGAAACCCTGGTGAGCGTGTCGACAGAATAAGTTCTTGACCTATTTATAGCCTTCTAATAAAAGAAGATCAAAAGGCGGGCAAAAACTATCTAAAAGTGTCGACATTATTGGAATGTGTCGACACAAACTTCTATTGTCTCGACCACGGCACTGACTACTATGTGTCGACACCAATTGATGATATGTCGACACGGGAGATACTTAGTAGTTCATCAGAAATTCTGTGTCGACTCTTATTATAAGTGTCGACACAAAATCTGTAAGTGTCGACACCATTACTCTGGTTATGTCGACACTATATTTCTGGATGTGTCGACTCTTTGTCCCTTAGGTGTCGACACATTTTCTCTGTGTCGACACAATTTCCCTGAATTGTCGACATGAATTCTCTGTGTCGACACCTTATCACTGAATGTGTCGACACAATTTTACTTAGCCAATTTTTTGGTAAACTAACCTATGGTCAGCATTCCTAATTCAATTTTAAATCTATTGAATTTAGTTTCATCCAGAGGCTTAGTAAATATATCCACAATTTGAAAATCAGTTTTAACAAATTCTAATGAGATGTCTTCTTTTTCTACATGTTCTCTAAGAAAATGGTATTTTATCTCTATGTGCTTAGTCCTACTATGTGAAACAGGATTGTTTGCAATAGAAATAGCACTTTTAGAATCACACAATAAAGGTGTTCTACTTACCTGAATACCATAATCCATTAGCTGATGCTTAATCCACAACAGTTGTGCACATCAACTTCCAGCTGCCACATATTCAGACTCAGCTGTGATATTTCCACACTAGTCTGCTTCTTACTGCTCCAAGATATCAATCTTCCTCCCAGGAATTGGCATGTACCTGTAGTACTTTTTCTATCTTCTCTACAGCCTGTAAAATCTGCATCTGAATAACCTGTTAGTAGAAAATCTCCATTCCTAGGGTACCAAAGGTCTAGATTAGGTGTGTCTTTCAGATATCTAAAAATCCTCTTGACTGCAATATAATGTGATTCTTTAGGGCATGCTTAGTACCTAGCACAGACACATGTTGCATACATAATGTCTGGTCTACTAGTAGTTAGATATAATAGAGAGCCAATTATTCCTCTATACAAAGACTCATCTACAGGTTTTCCTGCATCATCTTTGCATATAGGCATACTTGTTCCCATAGGAGTTCTCATGGTGGAGGATGACTCCATACCATACTTCTTAATTAACTCCTTGGTGAACTTAGATTGGGATATGGACAAGCCATCATCAGTCTGTCTTACTTAGAGTCCCACGAATAACTTAAGTTCCCCCATACTTCTCATTTCAAACTTCCCTTGCATAAGTTTGGCAAACTTCTTGCAAAGGTTGTTCTCTGTAGACCCAAAGATTATGTCATCTACATAGATCTGAACTTAGATTATCTTACCTTTAGATTCCCTTAGGAATAGAGTTTTGTCTATTTTATCTCTTGAGAATTTTTTCTCAATATGGAAAGTAGACAGGATTTCATACCAAGCCCTTGGGGCTTGCTTTAACCCATACAATGCTTTCCTAAGTCTATAGACATAACCAGGTTTAAGAGAATCTACAAAACCTGATGGCTGCTCTACATAGACTTCTTCTTTTAGATCACCATTCAGAAATGCTAATTTCACATCCATTTGATATACCTTGAAGCATTGATATGCTGCATAGGCAAGGAACATTCTGATTGCTTCCAGTCTTACTACTGGGGCAAATGTTTGATCAAAGTCTATTCCCTCTTCCTACCTGTATCCTTTTGCAACCAATCTTGCTTTATTCTTCACAATAACTCTATTCTCATCCAACTTGTTCCTAAAAATCCACTTTGTACCAATGATGTTGTGGTCTTTTGGTTTAGGAACCAACTCCCAGACCTTGCATCTTCTAAACTTATTAAGCTCCTCTTGCATAACATTAATCCAGTGTTGGTCTTGGATAGCTTCTTCAAATTTCTTTGGCTCCAGTTGAGATAGAAAACTTGAGTGCAGAACTGTATTCAGATTTCTACTTCCGGTTTGCACTCCATGTCTTAGATCACCAATTATCTGATCTGCTGGATGATCCTTTAGATGTCTTACAGCTGGAGGAAGACTTTCTTCTGGTTGAACACCTCCAGTTTCTTCATTGTGCTGCACCTCTTGGTTGTCATTCGCTTCTAGAGAGTCTTGTACTCCCCCTGGAAAGTAGCCATAATTTTCCAATACTTAATCAACAGTTGAGCCTTCTGTAATGGAAAGCTTGTCCATTCTATTTCTTATACCTGTTGGACTGCATGAACTACAAGGCAACTCACTGTTGATTAATCTTGTTTCATCAAACACAACATGTACAGATTCTTCTACAACCTGAGTAATCAAGTTGTACACCCTATAAGCCTTACTATTGTTGCTGTACCAAATAAATATCCCATCTTGGGATTTGGCAGCAAACTTAGTTAAATAAAACTTGCCATTGTTAAGGATATAACACTTGCAACCAAAGATTCTAAAATAGGATAGATTTGGTTTTCTACCTTTCATGATCTCATAGGGAGTCTTTTTGTGGTACTTAGTGATAGAAGCCCTGTTAAGTACATGACATGCAGTGTTTACTGCCTCAGCCCAGAAATATTCTGGGAGAGAAGTGTCACTCAATTGAGTTCAACCAGCTTCAATCAATGTCCTATTCTTTCTTTCAGCAATACCATTTTGCTGAGGTGTTCTAGGTGAGGAGAATTCTTGAAAAATCCCAAACTCTTCACACAATCTTGTCATACTTTCAGATTGAAATTCAGTGCCATGGTCACTTCTAATTTTGACCACTGTACTGTCCAGTTCATTCTGAATTTGTCTGACAAAACTGTGTAAAAACCTTGGAGTTTCAGATTTCTGTCTTAGAAAGAACACCCAGGAATATCTAAAATAGTCATCTACAACCACAAAAGTGTAGATCTTCCTACCTAGACTATGAACTGTCATAGGACCAAAAAGATCCATATGTAAGAGATATAGATACCTCATTGAATCCTTGTTTTCAAGGCTATGAAAGGAGGATTTTGTCTGCTTGCCCTTTTGACAAGCTGAACATATCCCTTCCTTTATACACTTAACTTGAGGACCATTCCTCACTAACTCTTTACTAAAGAGTTGGCCAATTGTCTTGTAGTTAAGATGAGCCAGCCTCTTGTGCCAATTGACACAATGAGATGCTTTCTCATCAGCTACAAGACAAATAGGAGAACCTTTGTTCTCACACCCAAAATCAAGACAATAAACATTTCTCTTTCTATACCCAGTCAATATGACCTTCTGATCACTTGACCTTCTGATACGACATCCATTCTTAACAAATGAAATATCATATCCTAGATCACTCAGCTGACTTATGTTATCAGGTTGTGTTTCAAACCTTTTACATAAGCCACTTGAGTGATGGTAATTTTGTTGGAAGAGATATTACCAAATCCTTTGATGATTCCTCTTTCAGATCAACCAAAGATTACTCTAGGCCTATCCTTGATAGATGTGTACTCCTTCAGTAGCCCCTTTGTTCCAGTCATGTGCCTGGAACATCCACTGTCCAAGTACCATATAGGGGCATGGATCCTTGGACTTTCCTGCAATACAGAATTACCTTCCCTTAGAACCCAAGTAAGTCTTGGGTCCTTGGTTCAAGTTAGCACCATTCATATCAAAACTACCAGCAGCTCTTCTAACTGGTAGACTGTTTTTCTTCCTGACACTTATGTTATGCCAGTAGTCTAAGGCAAATGGCATGTCTTGCCACAAACACCAGCATTCATACTTGTTGTATCTAGGTCTAAATACATTTTTGACAGAAGAATTTCTGTTCTGTGCTGGTGCTGCTGCAGCTACACCCACTGGTTTCTTATAACCATGGGGTTTATGAACATGGGCTGACTTATTGGCATTTACACCCTTGTTATTCAGAACATCAGTCTTATTATGACCATGAATGTTTTCAAGATCATACTTGTTAGAAGGCTTATGCACCTTTTAAAAGCTACAGGGACTTTAAAATTCAATGGCTGAATGGGTGTTTTGCCCTTTCTCTTGAAATGAGCAGCCCTGGTGTTACCTTTATAGCCTATTCCTGCCTTACCTTTTTGAGCCACAAACTCATCTATTAAGGGTAAGACTGATTTTGGCTTAGAGTAACTATCCACCAAATCTTTCTCTAGTTGAAGTCTGACTTCTGGACTTTTAATTAGATCATTTTTATATGTGATTGTACCCATCTGAATAACTATAATAGTTTTCAGCTTGGCAACCTCATTCATTTGTTGATCCAATTTTTTCTCTAAACAAGATGCAGTCATCTTAAGATCTGCAATTTCCTTAGCCTGATTTTTAGCCAGATTTTTGCTTTTCTTAAGTGCCTGCAATAAGTCCCCATATTCATCTATCAACTGATGAATATCTCCTTCAGATTCATATCCATCCTTATCACTTGATGAAGATGAATCTGACTCTGAACCAGTACTATAATCAAAAATTCTAGAATTACTTTGTACCTTGCTGGGACAAGGCTGATCCTGACACTTGTTGTCTTCTGATTCAGCCATCAGTCCCATGCACTGATGGTCTTTTTGTTCATTAATGGAGTCCAGCAATTACATAAACTCCTCTTCTTCACTAGCTGCATACAGTCCAATGTATGCTTCAGCTTCAGATTCTGACTCTGAGGAGGATTGATATGTAAGACTCTTCTCCTTCTTAGCAACAAAGGATTTCTCCTTCTTGCCCTTTTGTTGAGTCTTCTTTCTGTCTGCTGACTCCTTTCTCTTTTCTGGACACTCAGCCACCACATGTCCTGGCCTACTGCAGCAATAGCAAACAATCTTTGATGTTGTAGCTTTGCTGGGCTTAGACCTGCTCCTTTCTTTTCTTGATGATTTTCTCTTTTGATAATAGTCATCAACTAGCTGTGATGTGGAAGGCCTTGACTTCCACTGCTTCTTCTTCAATAACCTCTGAAACTATCTTGTAAAGGCAGCAAAATCTGCATCTGAATCACTGCTATCTGAGTTCTGATTTTCTGAATTTTCTGAGATAACTTCAACAACTTCCTTAGGAGGTGATGGAGACATCCTCCTGCTCTTTCTAGTGGCTTCAACCTTGAAGGTCACTGACTTTTCTCTATGCTCTCCTTTTGTAATTTTTTCTTCCTCCTTCCTAGCCATTAGTTGCATTTCATATGATAACAACTTTCCAAATAAGGTTGGAGGAGAAATGTCAGCTAGTTTGGCCACTTCTCTAATGGCACAAATCTTTGTATCCCAATCCTTTGTCAAGGATCTTAGGAATTTGTCATTCAGCTCATAAGTACTGAAGACCCTTCCATTGGACATCAGTTCATTCACTATCCTATAGAATTTCTTGTAGCATTCAGATATGCTATCAGACTTCCCTTGTCTGAAACTCTTATATTCTTGATTGAGGATAGACTTTCTGTATTGTCTAACTTCTTCAGACCCCTCCATGTAGACAATTAAGGTGTCCCACATTTCTTTGGAGGTTTTGCAGTGAATCAAATTTTGGAAAGTAGAATCATCTATGGCACTCACTATGATATTCTGAGCTCTCTTATCCATAGTTGCCAATATAATTTCATCCTTGGTCATTTCAAAAAAATCTTTAGGAGTTCTTTGATTTGCATCTAGAGCAGACACATTCATTGGGATATATGGACCTTCTTTTACTGTGATATATATCCTTGGGTCAGAGGCCTCCATAAACAATCTAACCCTTTCTTTCTAGACTCCAAAAATCTCTTTCCTGCAGATGGGTAATTTCATTGACCCTAATTCCTTGTGATTCTCTCCAGAACCCATTTTCTTGATTCTTGATTCTGCCTTAGGGATCTAACTCAGACTGTTAAGTCCTTCTTTGAGTAACCTCCCTCTGATACCACTTGATAGTTTTACTTTCAAGACTACCTAAACACCTAGAGGGGGGGGGGGGTGAATAGGTACTTTTCCTTGATTTAACTTAAGGCAAAATATAACTACAGTTATTTGAATAAATCAGATATAACTAAGCTAACACTGCACAACAATCACAAACATACACACATCACAGATTGCACACAGATTTATAGTGGTTCCCCATGGTCTGGGTACATCCACTTTCCCCCTTCACCTATCTAGCAGTATGCTAGAGTCGGCCTAACTTCTTCCTTTAACTCAGATCCTCAGATCCTACAGCTAAGAATCCAGAAGGATTCCTACAACTCAGGCTAATAAGCCCTACCTCAGCCTTGCCACAAGGCCTACAAATCAGAGAATACCTTCTCCTACAACTCAGGCTAACAAGCCCTACCTCAGCCTTGCCACAAGGCCTACAGCTCAGAGAATACCTTCTCCTACAACTCAGGCATAAACAGCCCTACCTCAGAGAATAAATCTCCTACACTTAGCTTTTATAAAATAGGCTTACAACTCAGATCTATGAATAGATCCTACAGAATGTGATAAGGAATTTTGTAATCTTTTACCCCTGTTGAGAGAGAAGGGATAAGAACTTTCTTGATCAGCTTCTTGAAGAGGCTGATGGCTGAAATCAACTTGATCTTTGCTTTCTTCAAAGCTTCTTGAATCTGAACTTAGTTGGGTTGATTTCCTTTGAAAAAAAACTGACTGACAGCTTCCTTCTTAGACTTCAGAAATAGATTTGAATCTCCTTGACAGATTCGTTCAATATCTGTTTCTTGAGAGACCTGTGAATGTCTCCTCCTTGTCTTCAAATAGATGGATCTCTCTCTATCCAAATCTCTTGAAGATACTTCTGAATTCTTGATTGAATTCCACTTAGACAGAATCTGAATAGTAAACTACTTTAGATCGTCTTCTTAGATCTTCTCACGAAGATCTTCTTCTTTGTTACTTGTACTTTCTTGATCTTCTTCTTTGTTACTTGTACTTTCTTGATCAGAGAATAATCTCTAATTGTGTTAGTGGTGACAATACTTCTTCTCTATGTTGTAGTTATGTTGTTCTGTTTCTTCTTCTGAATCCATCTATTTATAGAATTCATCCTTGGTAACCAGCTGATCAGGTTTATAACTAACTTCTGACAAGTCTGACAGCTTCAGTAAACCTGTCATAACCCACAGTTGTCTAGTCTTCAAACACTTCTTGAGCCTTTGACTCTGTCAGCAAAGCGTCGAGTCTGTCTGCCATAAAGTGTCGAGACCATCTGTCAATATGTGTCGACACAAGTGACTAAAGTGTCGACACAGCCTTTGGTGATGTCGACAAAGCTGCCTTGATGTCGACACAGCTCCTTGATACTGCAACTTGAGAATGTGTCGACACTGAATATTTGTGTCGACACAAACACCTCACCATTCATCAGCAATCAACTTGGTATAGACTCAGCTCTGTGTCGACACAAGTCTTGTGTGTCGACACAGTTGATGTAGACTCAGAACATAGTGTGTGTCGATAATGCCTCCAGGTGTCGACACAGTTGTTGTCGACTCTACCTCTGTGTGTCGACACTGCCTCCCGGTGTCGACACAATCGATGTCGACTATAATCTTCTGTATGTCGACACTGCCTCCCGGTGTCGACACAAGTCCTCTGAAGTGTCGACACAGCTATTTCCAAGTGTCGACACAATCTTACTGAAGTGTCAACACAGCTTCCTCAGGTGTCGACACATGGACTTAGAATATTTTTCCTGCATTCTAGCACATTCTTCACTTGCACATATAAACTAAAAATAACATCAAATACACCTTGATGTATATCATTGAGCTAAGTGAGGCTTCTCCAAATCAGGTACACATTTTACAATATACCCAACACCCGGGCACGCGTTATTTCCCCATGCGCGCGTTATTTCGATCGTGCGCGCTTTACTTTGCTGACGCGTGAGCTATTTGCACGGGCTCAGATTATTTCGCCCGGGCACGCGTTTTTTTGCCCGGGCTTGTGTCATTTTGCCCGATCGCGCGTTATTTCGACCAGGTGCGCATTATTTCGCCCAAGCGTGTGTCATTTCGCCCGGGCGTGCGTTATTTCGCCCGGGCGCGCGTTATTTTGCCAGGGCGGGCGTTATTTCTCCCGGGCGTGCGTTATTTTTCTGGGGTGCGCGTTAATTCGTCCGGGCGAGCACTACTCTGCCTGGGCGCGCGTTCCTTCGCCCGGGCGCGCCTTTTTTCTCCGAGGCGCGCGTTACTTCGGTCGGGGAGCGCGTTATTTCGCCGGGCGCGTGTTATTTCGTTATTTCACCCGAGCGCGCGTTATTTCCCCCGGGCGCGCGTTTTTTTCACTTGAGCGCGCATTTTTTCGCCCGGGCGCGTGTTTTTTCGCCCGGGCGCGCGTTATTTCGCCCGGGTGCATGTTACTTCGACTGGGCGCTTGTTATTTCGCCCGGGTGCATGTTACTACGACTGGGCGCTCGTTATTTCGCCCGGGAGCGTGTTTTTTTGCCTGGGAGCGCGTTATTTCACCCGGGCACGCGTTATTTCGGCGCGGCGTGCGTTATTTCATCGGGACGCGCGTTATTTCTTCCGGGAGCTTGTTTTTTCGCTCGGGCATGCGTTATTTCACCCGGGCGCACGTTATTTTTCCCGAGCTCGCGTTATTTTGCCCTGGCACACGTTATTTCGCTCGGGCGCATATTATTTCACACAAGCGCGCGTTATTTCTCCCCGTCGTGCATTATTTCGCCAGGGCACGCGTTATTTTGCCCGGGAGCACGTTATTTTACCCAGGCGCGCGTTATTTCGCTGGGGCGTATTTCGTCAGGGCGGGGGTTACATAGCCCAGGGGAGCATTATTTTCGCATGGGCACGTGTTATTTTGCCCGGGCCTGCATAATTTTTCCCGGATGCGTGTTATTTCGCCCGTGCGAATGTTTTTTCATCTGCGAGTGCGTTATTTCGCCCAACGATTGCGTTATTCGTCCGCGAGTGCGTTATTTTGCCCGGGCGAGCGTTATTTCGCTCGGGCGAGCGTTATTTCGGGGAGCGTTATTTCGCTCGGGCGAGCGTTATTTCGGGGAGCGTTATTTCGGGGAGCGTTGTTGGAAGGGATCCTTCCGTGGTTAGGGGAGCGTTGCTCCTAGTGTTAGGATTGAATTTCAATCCATTTGGGGAAGTGACTGAGTCGTCCCTTGGTGGGAGATAGGTCGAAGAGGGAAAGTGGACGTACCAAAATCGGGGAACTACTATAATTCTTTGTGTGTTTTCTGTGTTGTGTTTGTTTACTTGTGCAGGTAAGTATAATTCCGCAAAAGACTGCACGACACCTATTTCCCTCCCCCCTTATAGGTGGATTAGGTTGACACTAGATACTTTCAAGTGGTATCAGAGAGAGGTTGCTTATCAATAAGGTTAACACCTTGAGTAAGATCCTGTGTCTAGTGTCAAGAAGAAAGAATATCTTAGGAATGGACGGACTCAAGTATACTGGAAAGATTTCAGTATGCACCAAGATGAATTTTCCAATCTAGAAGGAAAGGATCCGGTTCTACATGGAAGCAGTCGATCCCCGACTCTTCATGATAGTGGAGGAGGGCCCTCATATCCCCACTAAGGCCTCCACCATTGATCCGACCAAAATGGTGCCCAAGAGGCTCTCCGAAATGGATAAGGATGAGATGATGCTTGTGTAACATCCCATTTCCGGCTAGACCCCCGGGAGTGGTTTTGCCATGACTAGGTCATGAGAAAACCCTAGGAAACCCAAAAGACAAAGAAAGCTTAGGTAAGAAGGTGAAAATCACCTTGGTCTGCAAATAGAAGGCCAGAAAATTGCTTAAAATAAGATTGGGACTCGGGCGTTGAGTGCGTCGAGTGAACTCAACGTCAGAAGCAGTATGGCATTGAGTGCACTGACTGCACTCAACGCGATCTTGCCGATGGGTTGGCGTTGAGTGCGTCGGGTGCACTCAACGCCATAAGTTGAATGGCGTTTTGTGTAGTGACTGTGCTCAACGCCATCTGGTGTTGACTGGATGGCATTGAGTGAGCTGGGCTCACTCAACGCCATAGTCTGGGTGGCGTTGAGTGAGCACAGCTCACTCAACACCAAAATCTGGATGGCGTTGAGTGAGCTGAGCTCACTCAACGCCATAGTCTGGGTGGCGTTGAGTGAGCATAGTTCACTCAACACCAAAATCTGGATGGCGTTGAGTGAGCTGAGCTCACTCAACGCTATAGTCTGGGTGGCGTTGAGTGAGCACAGTGTAGCACCTCCCCTGTAAAGACCATATAATATGGGTCTGGCCGGGGCCCCACAATATACGGACGCCACAGCTTTATGATGGCCGCGGAACAGAGTCCGACTGTGGTTGGTTCGAAATGGTCAGATTCCGCGGGCCGGTTAGAAGATCGAGTTTTCTAACGAGAGGAGGCAAGTGCACCTATCGCAAGTAGTACTCGGTATTCGGGAAAATACCAAGGTCATATTATTCTCGGGGATGCGTTGATTATATCTACTCTTCCAGGAACACTATTATCTTACTATCAGTAAGGTGAGATTTTTTAGTTTAATTAAAATGGAAAGAAAGAGAGCAGAATTTTGCTAAGTTAGTTCGATGACGGGTTAACGCTCGGCATCGAATCGGATTAAGACTAAAATAATTCTCAACAATTATTAAACTTTGTTTTTAAATTAATAAAAGGCACTTGGCCGTGGGGGTTCCAAAAATATGAGCGCACTTATCTCTAGGAATATTGCTCACCTAAACATTAAGACTATTCGACCGATCGTTAGACCGACGAAGGATTCTTCTTAATGCCCGCTTTACGCTAAGAACCCCGCTATTGGGTGGGGAACCCAATCCGGCAGAACTACGCTTCTCCTCTTCCGAGGGGGCGTACGCAGTTCTCTTTACCCAAGGGGGATCAGTCCATACGTGCAGCCTCTCGGCGTCGCGTATGGATAACGGAAATAGAGCCCACACATCGATTATGTGGTCCTATGCATCGTTAACCCGGGTTAAACCTTAAGTCCTTAAATTAAAATTAAAATTAAATTTTTTAATTATTTCAAATCATTTTATATGTCCCAATGCTCTTCGATGCCGAAGGCTAAAAGAGATTAGCCACCCATCGGTATGGGGACGGCTTTATGTTTTTAGGTGAAGCGTGAGAGTTAAATTAAGCACTGAACAATTATAAGAAAAAACACGAAAAATAGGACAATTAGATAAATTGAAGGCTAATTGATGCAGGCACTCACGCACACTTCAAAACCATAAAGAAAATTAAATAAAGCAAGCCCTACTCAAATGAGTAGGCGGAAATAAATGCACACACGCACACACTCTTCTTAATTGAAGAAAGCGATAAATAAAGCGTCAAAATTATCTCCTACACGCACACACTCTACATAATTGAGAAAGTGATAAAATTGCGAGTCCCGGCTCAAATGAGTGGGCGGGGGTAAATTTATCTCATACACGCACGCACTCTACTTGAAAGTAAAACACACACACGCACTCTACAGAAAAGTAAAACACACACACACACTATACAGAAAAGTAAACACACACACACACACGAAGTTTTCCTACTCAAGTGAGTAGGAAGAAAATGAAAGCAGTAAAAAGACAAGTCCCACTCAAATGAGTGGGCGGAAAATGAAAGTAGAGCGCCATTTAACTCTTAACGAGTAGGCGAAAATAAATGCATACGCACACACTCTACAGAAATTAAAACAAAGCTGTAAATTCTAACTCATACACGCACGCACCCTGGCAAAAAATAAGAAAAGCGAAGTGCTCAGAAAATTAAAACGACTGTATTTCTACCGCTAGAATGCGATAGAAATGCATAAAAAGTGAAAAAAAAAATTAACTGGAGCGAAAAGTTTTGCAAATAAACGCAAAATGAAAGTTGGCGAAAAATTAGAACAACTGCATTTCTACCGAAAAAGTGAAAATAAAAATTAAAGGGACTAAAAAGTTTTGAAATTAAAAAGCTAAAATGAAGTTGACAAAAAATTATAACGACTACATTTTTATTCATAAGTTTTTATAAAACCTCCAAAAAAGTGAGAATAAAACTAAAAAGGAACGAGAAGTTTTACATTCTTAAGAGCCTAAGTTAAAGAAAATAAAAACGAACACTTTTAGGGGAGTTTTTATAAAACCTATATGAATGAAAATGATAAAGAAGAAAAAGCTAAAGCAAAAAAGTGCGGAAAATGAAAATTAAACGGACGGCACAACGGCTAGAAATGCCGATAAATCCTAAATCTAACTAAGTTATGAAAGCTAAAAAGAAAACATAAAAAGAGAATCACAAAAAGGGAACGAAAAATTACTTAAGAAGGGCGCTTCCAATTGAACATTTCAACTTTGCAAGATAGAAAATCTACCATTTTATTGAATAAAAAGGCTATTACATGAAAAGCTAAAACAAACAACCTAATACAAACTAAGAAAGATAGGGAGAAATTCTCCTTACATAGCTTAGAAGCCAAACGGGCAGCAACTCCCCTAAGTAAGATGGACCAAAAAAGTGGACAAAATAAGCTTCCTGGAAGCTCTTATTTATAGGCAAATTTTCGGGTTGGTCACGCCCGTGACTAGGGCGTGATAGGGGGGCGTGTCGACACTATTCATGAGCTGATCGGGTGACTTGACTGGAAAGTTGACTTCGGCTGAAAACGTGGCGGTCACGCCCTAGGTCACGGGCGTGACATGTGTCAGTCACGGGCATGACTGGGGCATGTCGGGGAGGTCGATCTGGGCGCGGTCCGGCCGTAAAGTCGCGCGCGTCACGTCGGGCCAGGTGGCTAAGTCACGCCCGTGTCACACCTTGACACGGGCGTGTCTAGGGGCGTGTCGAGCTTGGTTTGATGATCGCCGATCGTCGAGCTGGCACCTATAATCGGCGATCGTCGAGGGCATGACACGGGCGTGTCGGTCATGTGACACGGGCGTGTCAGTCAACATTTTGACTTTTTCTGGAATTTTTCTGGAATAAAAATAAAGCTAAGTTAGAAATAATATTTACAAAAATAAGCAATTTATTGAATAAAACAAAATAAAAAAAACAAAAAAGAAACAAAATTGACTTAAATAAAATACGAAAATATAGGTATATTTACAACTTATCAAACACCCCCATACTTAAGCTTTTGCTATTCCAGAGCAAAAGTTTGAGGTGAACTTATAAGGAATAATAAAAAACCCTAAGTTCTGCTACCACTAAATTAATTATAAGAGATATCAAAATAAAAATATACGGGGTATAAGAGTTAAGTCCTAAAATTATTTAGATGATTTAAACAGGGCAAAGGTTTTGGCCAAAAGACTTCTTGATGTAATCAAATAGAAAGCAATAATTGTATTGGTTAGATTAACAGAAAATAGTTTGGAGTTATACGAACTTTAGCTTATAGGAGTGTTATCGGAAATAATGCAATTTATGAATTATGCTCTCAAAAAGATTTTTGAATTAATTCTAGAGTCATGAAATTGGCTAAGGGGGGTTGATGTTGGTTTATGAAGATGCTTGGATTTTGAGGCGAGGTTATTTTTTCTCGAACCTCCATTTTTTTTGATTTGGATGTTAAAGGAAAACGAAATCTTATTTTCCTTAACATAAAATTTTTCTTCTTCATAAATAAAAATAACCCAATGTATATGTGTTGGAGTAATGAATTTTATCCTCTTACTCTGTAACGTATAATCTTTTAATTTATTGGGTGCCTATGTTTACGGAATGAAATCTTATTCCCATTGACATAAGATCTTTTTCTTTTTGGGGAAATATTTTTATCATACCAAGTAGGTTATGATAGGTAAGGGGAGAAAAGAGAACTAGATTTTTAATTAAAAAAATAATTGAGAGCAACCTTTATAAATTGTACGTTCCAATTTTTCAGAAAGCTAAAAGCAAGCATAATTGAATTCTATAGTCGTTATTTTCTAACATGGTACACATGCTCCTATCTATGAAAAATTAGAAGTAGTGCCTAAAGCGAGTCCCCTATTTTTAACAAAGTATAATAAATTCTTTAAAACTTAACCCCGGCTATTTAGATTTTTCAATCTATAATTAACAAACGAATAGTGAATAAAGAATTGATCAAATTCGCATATAAATAAACTCAAAACGAAATTTTTGGATAACAAGAAACTTAAGAGTGAGATGTTTGATTTATTTGTTTCATAACTTACATAAATTTTTTTTTGTTTTTTTTTGAAGTTATGCTCTTTTTTTTTGTATTTTTGTATTTATATCTTTAATATATACATACTAAAAAGAAAGAAAAAAAATGCGAAAATAAATTTTTTTTGGATTTTTAAGTTTTGTGAATTTTTTTGTAATTTTAATGAAATTTTCATTCTATTTACAAAAATTTGGGAAAAAGAAAAAAATATTTACAAGGATGAGAGGGAAAAAGGGAGAGGGGAAAGAGAAAGAATATTTACAAAAAGTACTTATAAAAATTATTTACAAAAATATTCACAAGAATATTTACAAAAATATAAACTAGGTTGCCGCGAGATGACTCGTTATGTGGATGGCTCGATGAGCCGGATCTCGCGGACCGAGTTAAAAATAAGTCAAAGTTTCAAAAATGAAACTTCAAAAATTTTTAATTAAAATTTTTTGATTTTTTTTGTTATATATATTTTTTTTGAAGTTTTGAAGTTTTGAAAATTTTTTTTGTTTTGTAAGTGAAAAAGAAAGTACGAAAATACGAAAACACCCCCATACTTAGATCCAACATTGTCCCCAATGTTGTATGCTAAGCATGAGAAACAAGACAGCAGGTATATGTACAAAAAAGGAAAAAGAGGGGGGCAGAAGACGTCCCTGATCCGCGCTCGGGGAAGCCCATTAGAAACCCTGCATTTATTAGAAAAATAGAAAACGTAATAAATAAAGACGTAAAAAAAATAGATGAGGGGTGCCTCCCAGGAGCGCTTTGTTTATAGTCGCGTAGCTTGACTATAGTGGCGGGTTTATAAGGTGAGGAGGGATATGGTTTCGCTATACTCGATCACAGGGTCGCCCGCTATGTAAGTCTTTAATCGATGACCGTTTACTTTAAACGAGCCTTTTTCCGGGTGGGAGACGAGTACGGTCCCATATGGAAAAACTTCTTCAACTAAGAAGGGACCGGACCAACGGGATTTGAGTTTGCCAGGAAAAAGTTTAAGACGAGAATTATAAAGAAGGACTAGATCGCCCGGAGAAAAAATTTTGGGGGTTTTAATTTTTCGATCGTGATAAAACTTAGAACGCTCCTTATAGAACTTATTTCTCTCGTAAGCGTTCGCACGCCATTCATCGAGCTCGTTTAGTTACAGTTTTCTATTCTGAGCGGCTAAGTTAGAGTCGAGGTTTAAGAGTTTTAATGCCCAAAGTGCGCGGTGCTCCAGTTCTACGGGTAAGTGGCACGCTTTGCCATAGACTAATCGAAACGGGGTACAACCAGTAGCGGTTTTGTACGCCGTACGATACGCCCATAACGCGTCGTCGAGCTTAGCGGACCAATCTTTCCTATTAAGTGAAACGGTTTTTTCTAATATGCGTTTTATCTCTCGATTTACTACCTCAACTTGGCCACTTGTTTGCGGGTGGTAGGCGGTGGCAAGCTTGTGCGTGACTCCGTATTTAGCTAACGTCTTAGCCATTAGAGCATTACAGAAATGCGTTCCCCTATCACTAACAATAGCGCGAGGCGTGCCGAAGCGAGAAAATAATTTTTTTAGAAATGTAACGACGACTCGCGCATCGTTGGTGGGGAGAGCTTGCGCTTCCGCCCACCGTGATACGTAGTCGACCGCTACTAAAATATACATATTTTTATAAGAAGGAGGTAGGGGGCCAACAAAATCTATTCCCCATAAATCGAAGACTTCGCATTCCAAAAACATATTTTGGGGCATCTCGTCACGACGTGAGATGTTACCCGACCGCTGACAGCTATCGCATGCGCGCACAAAATTGTGCGCATTTTTGAAGAGAGTGGGCCAAAAGTAGCCCGCCTCTAGCGCCTTCCTAGCAGTCTGGTTAGCTTGATAGTGCCCCCCGACTGGACCCTCGTGGCAGTGCCTCAATATTTGTGTGCACTCCACTCCCGCGACGCATCTTCGAACCGCTTGGTCCGCGCAGATACGGAAAAGAAAGGGGTCATCCCAAAAGAAATTTTTCAAGTCGGAAAAGAATTTCTTCTTTTGATGACTTGAAAAATCTTTTGGAAGTACCCGCGCGACTAAGTAGTTCGCAAAATCTGCGAACCAAGGCGAAGATGACGAAGACGAACGAATGGCGAGAAGGCATTCCTCGGGGAATCTGTCATTTATTTCAGATTCGACGAGCGCTTCCGCACCCGGATTTTCTAAACGGGAGAGGTGGTCTGCCGCTAGATTCTCCGCGCCCTTCTTATCTCGGATCTCCAAGTCAAACTCTTGTAGGAGGAGAATCCATCGAAGAAGGCGGGGCTTCGCGTCGGCTTTAGCTAATAGATATTTAAGGGCGGAGTGATCGGTAAAAATGATAACTTTAGATAGCGTATGATACGAGCGAAACTTATCGAAAGCGAAAACGACGGTTAAGAGTTCCTTTTCCGTCGTCGTGTAATTCACTTGTGCGGAAGTGAGCGTCTTGCTAGCGTAATAAATAGGATGAAAATGTTTTTCTACGCGTTGGCCAAGAACGGCTCCTAAGGCAATATCACTAGCGTCGCACATGATTTCGAACGGAAGGGACCAATTAGGGGCCACTAGAATTGGAGAATTGATAAGTTTTTGTTTTATAAAATTAAAAGCAGACTCGCAATCGCTACTAAAGACAAAAGGTGATTCCTTTTCCAAGAGGTGAGTAAGCGGCTTTGTTATTTTTGAAAAATCTTGAATGAAGCGCCTATAAAAGCCCGCGTGGCCTAAGAAACTCCTAATGGATTTTATGTTTGTCGGCTGAGGAAGTTTTTCTATGATTTCTACTTTGGCCTTATCGACCTCTATCCCCTTAATCGAAATCTTATGGCCGAGGACCAAACCTCCTCGAACCATAAAGTTACACTTTTCCCAATTTAAAACAAGATTCGTGTCCTCGCATCGCTGGAGGACACGATCAAGATTACGAAGACAATCCGGGAATGAGCATCCGAATACAGAAAAGTCATCCATAAATATTTCCATAATATCTTCTACTAGCTCACCAAAAATTGCTAGCATACATCTTTGGAATGTAGCCGGCGCATTGCAGAGGCCAAATGGCATTCTTCGATAGGCGAAGGTGCCAAAGGGGCAAGTAAAAGTTGTTTTCTCTTGGTCTTCGGGGAAATGGGGATTTGGAAAAACCCCGATAAACCGTCGAGAAAATAATAAAAAGGATGACCGGAAAGACGCTCAAGAATTTGGTCAAGGAACGGTAGTGGAAAATGGTCCTTGCGGGTGGCATCATTAAGTTTGCGATAATCGATGACCACACGCCAACCCGTAATAGTACGAGTTGGGACGAGCTCGTTGTGCTCATTCGCCACTACGGTTAGACCGCCCTTCTTGGGCACGACATGAATGGGACTAACTCATGCACTATCAGAAATGGGATAAATAATCCCCGCATCTAATAATTTAATTATCTCAGCTTTCACGACGTCTTTCATGTTTGGGTTAAGACGCCGCTGCGGCTGAATGGTTTTGCGGCAATTATCGTTTAAGAAAATTTTGTGAGTGCAGAAAGAAGGGTTAATCCCCTTTAGGTCAGAAATTTGCCACGCAATTGCGTGGCGATGTTTAAGCAAAACCTCCAATAAATCGGAGGTCTCCGAATCGCTTAAATACGAAGAAATGATTACCGGGAGTGTATCATTTTTCCCCCAAAAAGGCGTATTTGAGGGATTCGGGTAATGGTTTGAGATCTATGGTGGGCGGTTCTTCTAGTGAGGTTTTAGTGCTAATGTCTTTCGAACCAATTGGTTCAAAAGGCATATTCGTAGACGCGTCCTCATCGCAATAAAAATTTTCGAGCGAAAAAATATTTTCGTTTAAAAACTCGGACTCGAAAACCGGAGAAGAACAATCTCCATAAAAAGAATCTAAAGAGTAGCAGAAATCGTCGCTCGGCGACGAGTCTTCCATAGAGGAGTTAATAGAAAAAGTAACTTGGTCGTCTCCTACCCGAAGGAGAAGCTGACCATTACTTACATCGATTAACGCACGTGAGGTCGCGAGGAAAGGGCGACCAAGTATTATTGGTACGTTGGCGTCTTCCTCGATGTCCAAGATGACGAAGTCCACCGGGAAGGTGAACTTGTCTACTCGGACAAGGACATCCTCAACAACCCCGATGGGGAACCTAACCGAGCGATCCGCTAGTTGGATGCGCATATTGGTAGGAGCAGGAGTACCCAAACCTAAACGCAGGAAGAGCGAGAACGGCATCAAATTAATGCTCGCGCCTAAGTCTGCCAAGGCGTATTTTACTAATACATCGCCAAAAAGGCACGGGATGGAGAACCGTCCCGGGTCGTTTTGTTTTGAGGGCAATTTACTAGTAAGAGCCGCCGAGCAGACAGCGTTGAGAGATATATGCAAAATATCCTCGAGTTTGCATTTATTAGAAAGTAGTTCTTTTAAAAATTTCGCAAATTTAGGCATTTGCGAGATAGCCTCGCAAAAAGGAACATTAATATGAATTTGTTTAAGTAATAAAATAAATTTTTCATATTGCGCGTTCACTCGCTCGTTATCTAACTTATGCAAGTAGGGCAACGCCTTGTTTAAAATAGTTTTGTCGTTAAAAATCGGTAAGGGTTGCGTAATCGAAGAAGAGGGAAGAGGGGTCGGAGGTGAAATATGTACCTGAGGATCGATCCGTTTTGGATCGAACACCTCCTTACCGCTACGGAGGGTTATAGCGTTGGCGGTTTCCCTTGGATTGGGCTCCGTGTTCCCTGGCAGTGCCCCTAGGGCGCATTCCGACATAAGTCGCGCCAGCTGTCCAACCTGGAGTTCTAAATTTTTTAGCGATCCGGTGATGTTCCGGATATTGGACTCGTTGGACGCGACATAACGATTAAAATTTCCTCCACCGGGGATGGCTTCATAGGAGGGGGAGGAGGAAACGTTGGCGCAAAAGGAGGGTGAGGGGGACGCTGCGCGTTGTTCGGGTTGCTCCAGGAGAAATTCGGATGGTTCGTCCAACCCGGATTATAGTGGCTACTATAAGGGTTGTTTTGAAAGGAGGGACGCACCGGATTTCCCATGTAGTCCACGAATTCGTCGACTATGCAGACGTTGGAGGGGGGGAGAAAACAAGGCGGAGTGGAGGAGGCAACAGACATCTCCGCCACCTGCTTAGTTAGCCTTTCCACTTGGAGGGCTAGCTGAGAAGTGGCATCCACTTCAAAAATGCCCGCCTGCTTAGGGCGTGCCCGCGGGACATTCCACTGGTAGGCGTCTGACGCGTCTGATTCAGTCCATTATAAAAAATTTGTACCTGCAACCACGTTGGCAGAGCGTGCTGCGGGCACCGACGGAGAAACTCCTTAAAGCGTTCCCAAGTCTCGTAAAGAGACTCGGAGTCGTTTTGGACGAACGAAGATATGTCCGCCCGCAGTCTTGCAGCTTTCGCGGGCGAAAAATACTTCGTAAGGAATTTCTCTGCCAACTCCGCCCAGGATGTGATGGATCCCCGCGGGAGGGAGAGTAACCACGCCTTAGCCTTGGACTTAAGAGAGAAGGGAAAAGGCGCAAACGAATGGCGTCATCAGTGACGCCATTAATTTTAAAAGTATCGCAAATTTCAAGAAAATTAGACAAGTGATTATTGGGGTCCTCATCCGGCAGTCCGTCGAACTGCACGGCATTTTGGATCATTTGAATCACACTTGACTTAATTTCAAAATTATTGTTGGCCACAGCGGGCCGAACAATACTCGACCCCGTATCATCCAAGTTGGGCCGAGCGTAGTAAGACATAGTACGCTCGGTCGGTTGGGCATTATTCGGGTCGGCCATAGAAGAAGAAGAGGGTTCTCCGATAGATTCTGCGGGGTCTAAAAAGGGAATTCGACGGAGAGATCGGATACGTGCAAGAGAGCGGTCGATCTCGGGGTCAAATTCAAGATTTTCAGAACTCGAAGGTTGTCCACGGGTCATACACCCTAAAAAAAACGAAAGGGGGAAGGATTTTTTTTTTTATATAAATTTTTTATTTGAAAATAAAGTAAAATTAATAGAGTCCCGGATTCAATATAACAACCGTGTTCCCCGGCAACGGCGCCAAAAACTTGATGGCCACGGAACAGAGACCGACTGTGGTTGGTTCGAAATGGTCAGATTCCGCGGGCCGGTTAGAAGATCGAGTTTTCTAACGAGAGGAGGCAAGTGCACCTATCGCAAGTAGTACTCGGTATTTGTGAAAATACCGAGGTCGTATTATTCTCGGGGACGCGTTGATTATATCTACTCTTCCAGGAACATTATTATCTTACTATCAGTAAGGTGGGATTTTTTAGTTTAATTAAAACGGAAAGAAAGAGAGCAGAATTTTGCTAAGTTAGTTCGATGACGGGTTAACGCTCGGCATCGAATCAGATTAAGACTAAAATAATTCTCAACAATTATTAAACTTTGTTTTTAAATTAATAAAAGGCACTTGGCCGTGGGGGTTCCAAACATATGAGCGCACTTATCTCTAGGAATATTGCTCACCTAAACATTAAGACTATTCGACCGATCGTTAGACCGACGAAGGATTCCTCTTAATGCCCGCTTTACGCTAAGAACCCCGCTATTGGGTGGGGAACCCAATCCGACAGAACTACGCTTCTCCTCTTCCGAGGGGGCGTACGCAGTTCTCTTTACCCAAGGGGGATCGGTCCATACGTGCAGCCTCTCGGCGTCGCGTATGGATAACGGAAATAGAGCCCACACATCGATTATGTGGTCCTATGCGTCGTTAACCCGGGGTAAACCTTAAGTCCTTAAATTAAAATTAAAATAAAGTTTTTTAATTATTTCAAATCATTTTATATGTCCCAATGCTCTTCGATGCCGAAGGCTAAAAGAGATTAGCCACTCATCGGTATGGGGACGGCTTTATGTTTTTAGGTAAAGCGTGAGTGTTAAATTAAGCACTGAACAATTATAAGAGAAAACACGAAAAATAGGACAATTAGATAAATTGAAGGCTAATTGATGCAGGCACTCACGCACACTTCAAAACCATAAAGAAAATTAAATAAAGCAAGCCCTACTCAAATGAGTAGGCGGAAATAAATGCACACACGCACACACTCTTCTTAATTGAAGAAAGCGATAAATAAAGCATCAAAATTATCTCCTACACGCACACACTCTACATAATTGAGAAAGCGATAAAATTGCGAGTCCCGGCTCAAATGAGTGGGCGGGGGTAAATTTATCTCATACACGCACGCACTCTACTTGAAAGTAAAACACACACACGCACTCTACAGAAAAGTAAAACACACACACACACTCTACAGAAAAGTAAACACACACACACACACGAAGTTTTCCTACTCAAGTGAGTAGGAAGAAAATGAAAGCAGTAAAAAGACAAGTCCCACTCAAACGAGTGGGCGGAAAATGAAAGCAGAGCGCCATTTAACTCTTAACGAGTCGGCGAAAATAAATGCATACGCACACACTCTACAGAAATTAAAACAAAGCTGTAAATTCTAACTCGTACACGCACGCACCCTGGCAAAAAATAAGAAAAGCGAAGTGCTCAGAAAATTAAAACGACTGCATTTCTACCGCTAGAAAGCGGTAGAAATGCATAAAAAGTGAAAATAAAAATTAACCGGAGCGAAAAGTTTTGCAAATAAACGCAAAATGAAAGTTGGCGAAAAATTAGAACAACTGCATTTCTACCGCTAGAATGCGGTAGAAATGCATAAAAAGTGAAAATAAAAATTAAAGGGACTAAAAAGTTTTGAAATTAAAAAGCTAAAATGAAGTTGACGAAAAATTATAACGACTACATTTTTATTCATAAGTTTTTATAAAACCTCCAAAAAAGTGAGAATAAAACTAAAAAGGAATGAGAAGTTTTACATTCCTAAGAGCCTAAGTTAAAGAAAATAAAAACGAACACTTTTAGGGGAGTTTTTATAAAACCTATATGAATGAAAATGATAAAGAAGAAAAAGCTAAAGCAAAAAAGTGCGGAAAATGAAAACTAAACGGACGGCACAACGGCTAGAAATGCCGATAAATCCTAAATCTAACTAAGTTATGAAAGCTAAAAAGAAAACATAAAAAGAGAATCACAAAAAGGGAACCAAAAAATTACTTAAGAAGGGCGCTTCCAATTGAACATTTCAACTTTGCAAGATAGAAAATCTACCATTTTATTGAATAAAAAGGCTATTACATGAAAAGCTAAAATAAACAACCTAATACAAACTAAGAAAGATAGGGAGAAATTCTCCTTACATAGCTTAGAAGCCAAACGGGCAGCACCTCCCCTAAGTAAGATGGACCAAAAAAAGTGGACAAAATAAGCTTCCTGGAAGCTCTTATTTATAGGCAAATTTTTGGGTTGGTCACGCCCGTGACTAGGGCGTGACAGGGGGGCGTGTCGACACTATTCATGAGCTGATCGGGTGACTTGACTGGAAAGTTGACTTCGGCTGAAAACGTGGCGGTCACGCCCTAGGTCACGGGCGTGACATGTGTCAGTCACGGGCGTGACTGGGGTGTGTCGGGGAGGTCGATCTGGGCGCGGTCCGGCCGCAAAGTCGCGCGCATCACGTCGGGCCAGGTGGCTAAGTCACGCCCGTGTCACACCTTGACACGGGCGTGTCTAGGGGCGTGTCGAGCTTGGTTTGATGATCGCCGATCGTCGAGCTGGCACCTGTGGTCGGCGATCGTCGAGGGCGTGACACGGGCGTGTCGGTCATGTGACACGGGCGTGTCAGTCAACATTTTGACTTTTTCTGGAATTTTTCTAGAATAAAAATAAAGCTAAGTTAGAAATAATATTTACAAAAATAAGCAATTTATTGAATAAAACAAAATAAAAAAAACAAAAAAGAAACAAAATTGACTTAAATAAAATACGAAAATATAGGTATATTTACAACTTATCACTTTAGTATTAAAAAAATGATATAAAACTACCCAATCTCAAAACTCCAGACAAACACAGCGGAAAAATGAACACTAACAGGCAGAAGTTATCCACTAACAGAAGAGTATCAAATGGCCTTAAGGCCTTACACAATATGAGTCCAAATATAAAAGTGCCAAGCACCCCTAGGCTACCTCGGCATGCAAGCCGGACATAGTCAAACAACAGCAGCAAAACAAGGAAAAGAAAATAGTCAAGCACAACAACACTTCATGAGGCTTAGGGCTTTTCGCCCGGCGCGCTAGCTCCTGCATGCGATCCTTGCCCTGTAAGGATTTGAAGTAACGTGGGTCAGCAAAAGCTGACCTCTACTGTATAATAAACACATCTCCTCCCGGCCGTACCTAACAGACCCCGGGGTACCACTCCATCTGCAAGTTAGCACTTCGTATACCAAAAGAGTATGTATAATAAAGCGGTAAAACAGGCTTGGATGTCTCATACAGCATACATGTTCTTTATGTTTTATACAAAGTGAAAGGGCCTACTATGCAACATGAATGCAACCCGGGTTTCACCCAAGGCACCCTAGTTCGTATGCATCTAGCACAACATCAAACACTGGGTACTTCCGTTTCCCCATTGGCTTAAAGCCGCAAACACAAGGGAACCACCATGTCCCTAACGGCTCACACGCCGTCACACGGAACCTCGCATAGGCCCCACCCGCACAAGGGTCATATACCCCGGGCTTGCCCGCACATTCTGACTTTGCACGTCAGGGTTCCGTCTCACACCGACCGATTCTAAGAAGCCTTGCTGGACCCCACCCGCTCATGGCCACATTGCCCGGGCTTGCCCTCTGCTCGACATTCTCGTCAGTCCCACACAAGGGGCTAGTCTCGCCGGAACACTTTCCCCACACGACTTGCGCGTCACGGGATAGCCAGCCGACCACGGAGACATAGCCGCGCCTTTGCACAGCACAAACAAAGGTTTCCCCACCCCAATCACCATTCGCACCGTATCTTTCCCGTGCTCCAAGGAAACCATCTACCACAAGAAGCGGAGCTAGCCTTGTCCGGTTCCGACTACGAGTACTAACTCAATTAAAGGGGGAAAACGCATACACACAACGGCGTATTGCCGCAACAGATTTCTACCGAAACCTCACATCTCGCTATGCAACATCACCGGCTCGGACTAACGATTGCGACCACGGCTTCACCCACAGTGCCTAATCCGCTAACGGAGCGGATCTCTAATGCAAAGCATGCCGGGATGAACATACTCAACCCGGAGGTCCCTCTTGAACCTAGGCTACACGAATCCCTCTCAGGTGAGAGATTCGATGCTCAAAATACGAAAGGAAGGGGAAGCTATTCATGCATCCTAAATCCTAAAAACCAAGAGGAGAAGTGTCGTTACCTTCCGTCCCCTCTTCCTAGCCATGGAGAAGATTTGCTCGGTTGAAAACCACCGCAACGCTCCTACCTTCGCGGATCTGAACTCCGCTCGCGAAACGGACCTCCGAAGCTTCGCCGGCGGCCGGATCTTGGCCTTCTTCCTCCTCCTTACTCTCCCTTCTCTCTAGAATCAAGAGAGATAAAGATAGGAGAAAAGTGAGGGTTTCAAACCCTATTCCCGAGTTTAATCCCTCAGATCTAGCCCTCAGCCGTTGGATCTCATACCAAAGAAACGGACGGCCACGATTCGGCCTAAAATTACAAAAACTGGGCCGAACACGGGTTGCAACACGGCCGTGTGCCAGGCCGTGTTACCCATTCGCCGTCTCGACCGATTCGAAAACCAGCACACGGCCTTTGACACGGCCTCCGACACGCCCGTGTCGCCTTTGACACGCCCGTGTCGAGACCCGTGTCACGCCCCCCACCGACCAATTTTTCCAGTCAGAGAAGGACACGGCCTAAGACACGGCCTTCGACACGCCCGTGCCAGACCCGACACGGCCGTGTCGTGACCCGTGTCACGCCTAGCAGAATAAATCCTGCAAATAGCCCGAGAAGGACACGGCCAGGGACACGCCCGTGTCCCAGGCCGTGTTCCTGAGCTCGACGAACGTCGACCCTCAGAATGTCGACCACGGCTCCGCGGTCGACCACGCCCTGACACGCCCGTGTCACGCCCTTGACACGCCCGTGTCGCCTGCTCCAAAACCCAAACTTGGCAAAAACGACGCCGACGATTCCCCTTCCAAGTTTTGGGGTGTTACAATTCTCCCCCCCCTTGCAAGAATTTCGTCCCGAAATTTAAAACATGGAAGGTAAACAAAACTAAACGGTACCTGAGGAGAAATGCTCGGGGTACTCCTCCAGCATGGCCTGCTCTCGCTCCCATGAGAGCTCCTCGCAGTCACAGTTGTCCCAACGGACCTTTACGAGTCTGACCTCCTTGTTCCGCAATTTCCGAACCTCTGAGTCTTCTTATCCCGATTGGACGAACTCGCGTCCTCAAGTCTTCCTCTACCGGCACCGCTGTCGGCTCAATCACCACGCTGGCTTCTAACAATGCTTTCCTCAGGACGGAGACGTGAAAAACGTCATGCAATCCACTTAGCTCTGTGGACAACGCCAACTGGTACGCTGCCTCTCCCACTTGCTCGACGACCTTGAATGGTCCCAAAAATCTCGGACTCAGCTTCTTGAGTCGGCGAATTCGCGAAATGCCTTTGAACGGCTTGATCTTAAGATACACCCAATCGCCCACAGCAAATTCCACATGCCTGTGGCGAGCATTGAAATACTTCGACTGCCGATCTTGAGCTACCTTCATGCGCTCTTGGATGGTCCGCACTAGCTCACTAGCGTCGGCTACCACTTCTTTCCCCAAAAGCTTGGTGTCTCCCGCGTCTGTCCAAGACATCGGTGTTCGACACCGCCTCCCATACAGAGCTTCGTATGGCGCCATCTTGATACTAGCTTGGTAACTATTGTTATAAGCAAACTCCACCATGAAGAGGTGATCCTCCCACATCTTGCCGAAGTCGAGAGTACACATCCTTACCATATCTTCCAAGGTACGGTTCGTTCTCTCAGTTTGCCCATCGGTTTGAGGATGAAAAGCCGTACTGAACTTGAGTTTTGTGCCCAAGCTCTTCTGCACCAACCGCCAATCCTTAGACGTGAAACGTCCATCCCGGTCGCTGACTATACTCTTCAGAATCCCATGGAGTCGTACAATATTGCGGACGTACAACTCCACCAACTTTTCCACACCGTCCTCCTTCCGGTTTGGGATGAAATGTGCCACTTTGGTCAAGCGGTCCACAATCACCCAAATGGCATCATTACCCTGCTGCGATCTAGGCAACCCATGCACAAAATCCATGGAGATGTCATCAAATTTCCATTCGGGGATTGGAAGAGGCTTCAAGAACCCGCCCAGCTTCTGACACTCGGCCTTCACCAAGGCACATGTTTGGCACCGACTCACACACAAAGCTACGTCCCGCTTCATCCCAGGCCACCAATAGGACTTCTTCAAGTCCAAGTACATCTTTGTACTATCCGGGTGAATGGAGTACTTAGTAAAGTGGGCCTCAAACATCAACTCGTCGCGGAGCTTGCCGAACTGCGGTACACAAATCCTTCCGCCCTTCCTCAGAATCCCATCAACCATCTCCCAGGCGCTACCCTCGCCCTTTAGAGCTTCCTCCACGAAAGGTTGGAACTCCGCATCTACACGGGTCGCTTCCCGAATACGATCACATAAGTCACTCTGCATCTCAATCCAATTTAGTCGAGCCACGCTAGACTCGCCTCTTGCCACACATTCCAAACCAAGGGACTCCCAGTCCCTCCTTAACCGCTCATCGTGAGCTTCAATCCAATTTCCTTGCCCCGAGTATTTCTTACTCAAAGCATCTGCCACCACATTGGCTTTCCCTGGCGTGTATTGAATCGCCACCTCGTAGTCCCCAAGGAACTCGACCCACCTACGCTGCCGCATATTTAGGTCCTTCTGATCTAGGAGATACTTCAGACTCTTGTGGTCCGTGAAGATCTCCACCTTTGCACCATAAACGTAGTGCCTCCACAACTTCAAAGCAAAAATTACCGCCGCCAACTACAAATCATGGACGGGATAATTTCTCTCATGAGGCTTCAGTTGCCTCGACCCAAAAGCTATCACACTACCATGCTGCACCAACACGCACCCTAAACCGCATCCGGATGCGTCGCTGAAAATCTGGAACCCTTCGGTCCCCTTTGGTAGACTTAGGATCGGTGCCGTCATTAGCCTTTCCTTCAGGGTTTCAAACGCCTCATTGCACTCTTGAGTCCATACAAACTTCTGATCCTTGCGAGTTAGTGAAGTGAGGGGTAGAGCTATCCGCGAAAAGTTTTCCACAAACCTTCGGTAGTACCCGGCTAGTCCAAGAAAACTTCGGACTTCCGCCACGGTCCTCAAAACTGGCCACTCTCTGATGGCTTCTACTTTCGTTGGATCTACCGCCACCCCATCCCCACTAATCACATGGCCTAGAAATGCGAATTTCTCCAACCAGAACTCGCACTTGGAGAACTTCGCATAAAGCTGGTTCTCTCTCAATACTTGCAACACTGTCCGCAAGTGCGACTCGTGCTCCGCTTCCGACTTGGAATACACCAATATGTCATCGATAAAGACGACTACGAACCAGTCTAAATATTCGCGAAACACTCGGTTCATCAAGTCCATGAACACGGACGACGCGTTCGCCAGCCCGAACGACATCACCGAGAACTCAAAATGACCATACCTCGTACCAAACGCGGTCTTGGGTATGTCTTCGTCACGAATCCGCAACTGATAATACCCGGACTTCAAGTCCAACTTGGAGTACACCACCGATCCCACCAACTGGTCGAAGAGATCGTCTATCCGAGGAATCAGATACTTATTCTTGACAGTCAATTTGTTCAACTCTCGGTAGTCTATGCACAGACGCATACTACCGTCCTTCTTCTTTACGAATAACACCGGCGCACTCCACGGTGAAGAGCTGGGCCTGATATACCCCTGCTCCAAAAGCTCCTGCAACTGAACCTTGAGCTCGGCCAACTCCTTTGGTGCCATCCTAAAGGGTGGTCGTGACACCGGTCTAGCCTCGGGCACTAACTCGATGGAGAAATCAATCTCCCGCCGAGGAGGTGCTCCCGGTAGCTCCTCTGGAAAAACATCTCCAAACTCCGCCACCACGGGCACTTCTCCAAGAGACAGCCTGGAAAGGCTAACCTCCAACAACGCTACTAGAGCTACACCCCCCTGGTTAACAGCTCGCACTAGTTGAAGTGCCGAAACTAGGGAACAGGCCACTCCATGCAGGCCCTCAAACTTGACTTCTGCTTGCCCCACGCCCCTCAGGGTTACCACCTTGGACAAACAGTCGATACTGGCACGCTGCTCCGCTAGCCAATCCATCCCCAAAATCACATCGAACTCAGACAATGGCAAGATCGCCGCTACCAATATGAAGTCGACTCCCTCAAGACTCCAACAAATCCGCCCTTTAGCCCTGGTTGTCATAGACGACCCATTGGGCATGCGCACTTTCAACTCTGAGTTTGTTGCAAAGGACTCAACTCCAATCCTCCGGGTGAAACTTTCCGCAAGGAAGGAGTGCGACGCTCCCGTATCAAAAAGTACTCTAGCGGGGTACCCAGATACCACTACAAAGCCTACACACAGGCAACAAACATAAAAAGGCTTGAAAGGAAGAAATCTACGATGCAGGTTGAACTTTCATACCTGTCACCACATCGATTTGGCGGATTGCTTCCTGCTGCCCAAGGTTGTAGGCCCTTGGCTGCACTGGTTGAAACCGGGAAGCACTCGACTCCGCCATTTTCCCCTTCTCTGCTGCACTGGGTCTGGAGCGTACAGTCTGCTCCTACCTTGGCTCTTGCTCAGCGCCCCTTGGGTACAAAATCTTGCTATGTGGCCTGGCTTGCCACAACTGTAACACGTCTGCGGTCCCTTAGAGCGTGACCCTCCAGACGTCCAATTACTTTTCTCACCCGACTTATATGGGGAAGGCTTCTTCTTCCATCGGCTCTCTTCCGTCTTTCCATGGGACTGAGCAGGCTTCTTCTCCTCCCCCTGCTTGGGTGTGAAACCCTTGCGACGCTGGGATCGCTCCATGTCACTCTCCAAAATTCGGGCCGCCTCCACCAATTCGTTGAAACCCGCACGTTTCATCGATATGAGGGGTTGTCTTAGATTCTCCCTCAATCCATGATAGAAGAGATTGTCCCTCTCTTCATCGTCTGTCATGGTCGTCCCTGCATAACGACCCAAGCGAGTAAATTCCTGAACATACTCATCCACTGACTTGTCTCGCTGCACCAGATGTAGAAACTGCCTCTGGAGGGCTAGCCTCGTTGAGGCGGGAATGTACTTCTTCAGGAAGTCATTCCCAAATTCCTCGATGGACGGTGTGCGTCCTAGAAACTGCCGGCCACTGTGGCTCACCCACCATAACTTGGCATCTCCCTCCAACATAAAGGCTGCGAACTCTGCCTTTTTCTCTTCTGGCGCCTCTGCCGCCCTCAGAAGCTCCTGAATTCTAGCCCACCAATCCTCTGCATCTGTGGGCATGCCGATTCCCTTGAAGGTTGGAGGGTGGAAACTCAGAAAGTACTTCATTTGCCGGTCCCCCTGCCCGACAACCACTCTCTCCGGCCTGCGGCTCCGCTCGCTTGGCCTCCTCAACCGGCACGGTCGCTGCCGTGATTGGGGTAGCAGGAGTTGCTACCTGAGAAACGGGAGCTGCTACCTGTGCTGTCGCTGCAGCTTGGGCCGCCACCATCGCTTCTGCAAGCATACGGCAGAAGTCGGCCGGTGTGACCCCCATCCCTAGCGGACCTTGCGCAGTCGCACTACTTGCCGAGAGCTCTTCTCTTGGCCTCGAGGTCCCAACCTCGTTGCTTGCACTCTAAACACAAGAAAGAAAACGCAAATCAGTCTCTAATTGCAAGACTCGAACACAAGGACGCTCATGGTCCCGCGATACTCCTATGTGGATAACTTCTTATACGCGACTCGACTTATACTTTTGATCGCGAGACTTCTCATTGGAACGCCAACCTCCCTCCGATACCAAATAGTAGCACCTCCCCTATAAAGACCATATAATATGGGTCCGGCCGGGGCCCCACAACATACGGACGCCACAGCTTTAGTATTAAAAAAATGATATAAAACTACCCAATCTCAAAACTCCAGACAAACACAGCGGAAAAATGAACACTAACAGGCAGAAGTTATCCACTAACAGAAGAGTATCAAATGGCCTTAAGGCCTTACACAATATGAGTCCAAATATAAAAGTGCCAAGCACCCCTAGGCTACCTCGGCATGCAAGCCGGACATAGTCAAACAACAGCAGCAAAACAAGGAAAAGAAAATAGTCAAGCACAACAACACTTCATGAGGCTTAGGGCTTTTGGCCCAGCGCGCTAGCTCCTGCATGCGATCCTTGCCCTGTAAGGATTTGAAGTAACGTGGGTCAGCAAAGGCTGACCTCTACTGTGTAACAAACACATCTCCTCCCGGCCGTCCCTAACGGACCCCGGGGTACCACTCCACCTGCAAGTTAGCACTTCGTATACCAAAAGAGTATGTATAATAAAGCGGTAAAACAGGCTTGGATGTCTCATACAGCATACATGTTCTCTATGTTTTGTACAAAGTGAAAGGGCCTACTATGCAACATGAATGCAACCCGGGTTTCACCCAAGGCACCCTAGTTCGTATGCATCTAGCACAACATCAAACACTGGGTACTTCCGTTTCCCCATTGGCTTAAAGCCGCAAATACAAGGGAACCACCATGTCCCTAACGGCTCACACGCCGTCATACGGAACCTCACATAGGCCCCACCCGTACAAGGGTCATATACCCCAGGCTTGCCCACACATTCTGACTTCGCACGTCAGGGTTCCGTCTCACACCGATCGATTCTAAGAGGCCTTGCTGGACCCCACCCGCTCATGGCCACATTGCCCGGGCTTGCCCTCCGCTCGACATTCTCGTCAGTCCCACACAAGGGGCTAGTCTCGCCGGGACACTTTCCCCACATGACTTGCGCGTCACGGGATAGCCAGCCGACCACGGAGACATAGCCGCGCCTTTGCACAGCACAAACAAAGGTTTCCCCACCCCAATCACCATTCGCACCGTATCTTTCCCGTGCTCCAAGGAAACCATCTACCGCAAGAAGCGGAGCTAGCCTTGTCCGGTTCTGACTACGAGTACTCACTCAATTAAAGGGGGAAAACGCAGACACACAACGGCGTATTGCCACAACAGATTTTTACCGAAACCTCACATCTCGCTATGCAACATCACCGGGTCGGACTAACGGTCGCGACCACGGCTTCACCCACAGTGCCTAATCCGCTAACGGAGCGGATCTCTAATGCAAAGCATGCCGGGATGAACATACTCAACCCGGAGGTCCCTCTTGAACCTAGGCTACACGAATCCCTCTCATGAGAGAGATTCGGTGCTCAAAATACGAAAGGAAGGGGATGCTATTTATGCATCCTTAATCCTAAAAACCGAGAGGAGAAGTGTCGTTACCTTCTGTCCCCTCTTCCTAGCCATGGAGAAGATTTGCTCGGTTGAAAACCACCGCAACGCTCCCACCTTCGCGGATCTGAACTCCGCTCGCGAAACGGACCTCCGAAGCTTCGCCGGCGGCCGGATCTTGGCCTTCTTCCTCCTCCTTGCTCTCCCTTCTCTCTAGAATCAAGAGAGATAAAGATAGGAGAAAAGTGAGGGTTTCAAACCCTATTCCCGAGTTTAATCCCTCAGATCTATCCCCCAGCCATTGGATCTCATACCAAAGAAACGGACGGCCACGATTCGGCCTAAAATTACAAAAACTGGGCCAAACACGGGTTTCAACACGGCTGTGTGCCAGGCCGTGTTACCCATTCGCCGTCTCGACCGATTCGAAAACCAGCACATGGCCTTTGACACGGCCTCCGACACACCCGTTTCGCCTTTGACACGCCCGTGTCGAGACCCGTGTCATGCCCCCCACCGACCAATTTTTCCAGTCAGAGAAGGACACGGCCTAAGACACGGCCTTCGACACGCCCGTGTTAGACCCGACACGGCCGTGTCGTGACCCATGTCACGCCTAGCAGAATAAATCCTGCAAACAGCCCGAGAAGGACACGGCCAGGGACACGCCCGTGTCCCAGGCCGTGTTCCTGAGCTCGACGAACGTCGACCCTCAGAACGTCGAACACGGCTCCGCGGTCGACCACGCCCTGACACACCCGTGTCACGCCCTTGACACGCCCGTGTCGCCTGCTCCAAAACCCAAACTTGGCTAAAACGACACCGACGATTCCCCTTCCAAGTTATTTCACTCGATTTGGAGTCCTGGTTAGACCACAACACCCTTTTTGGTGAGGTCTGTCCATAGGGCCGTCTTGACCTTAGAAAAATTTCCCACTCCAATCCAGTCATCAAAATGACTTGAAATTTGGGGTGTGGCCTTATCTTACCTATATCTAGGTGCTATCCAAAAATGAGAATTTTTGGAGAATGTTTTTCTATAGTTTTTAGAAAAATTCAATAATCCTAGCTTAATTTAATTTGGTGGATAAAAGACTTCCAAACCCTCCCAAATTTTGGTGAGTGGTCCCTAGGTTTATCATATGGTTCTGGTAAAAATTTCATCTCATTGGGAGATGTTTTGGTTAGGTTTGTGTCCAACCCTAGGTTGATCCTTATAGGATAATTTAAGATCAAACACCCCCTTGGTATTTGAGTGGCCATATCACCTCAACAGAGGCTGATATTTTGGTCACTGACTTTTTAGGGCATGACACACCCTCCAAGGGAGTTTGGAGTGGGTTGGTGTAGGGTAGCCCTGGAACCCAAGGGTAGGTACCTTAATGGGGATTTGTAGGGTTGTGAAGGTCATGGGGTCAAATGACCTTGGACTGACTTGAAATTGGGTGGAGAGGACCATAGAGCTATTTAAGTCCTCTGGTGAAAATATTAAGGTATTTGGAGACATTTAGCCCACCTCAAACCCTAACCCTAGTTTAGGTCACCAAACTTTATTTGAATTATTAAGCTATCAAATGAACTACAAATCTAGTAAAATTTGGGTAGAGTGATTTTATGGTCCAAGTAGACATAATATAATTTTGTGGAGATTTTTGGGCAAATTTATACAGTACTTCATTTACAACTTAAATTATGCCCTAGATATTTGTTTTGATGATTCTGAAATTTCTGTTCACTGGAATGTTATGAAATCTTGGATTAGTGCATATTATAGTATGATACTCCTTATGTAATTTTGTTGGAAATTGTATCTGATTATTTTGGGTACTTTATTCTTTAATGTGCTAAATGTAATATACAGTCAAAAATACAAATAGTGCCCCATTATTGATTGGAAAATTATGAAATTTGATCAGTGGGTGTTTCAAATTATGATAGTCACCTAGTAATTTTCTATAGAATTTTAGATGGATAAAAATAGTACCTCCTTCATTAAATTATGAAAATTAGTATCTTACATTAAAATAAATTCAGAGTTCAAATGATGGAGAAAAATTATGGTACTTGGTCTATGATGGTTTTAGGTCACTATATAGCTTATATAATTTTCTTGGGATTTTTGGATAAATATTTACAGTACTTCCTTCATGATATAGTAAAAGTGGCCTAAAATGGTAAATTAGGAAATATAGGCATAAACATCTCTAGAATTTCTCAAAACATGGAATTGCTGTTTAAATATCTGATATGATTTTTACTGATTTTATGATGATTTATTATTGACTCATTAGTGCATTTCATGTTCATACAAGGGCATTTGGGATCTTAGAATAAATAAATTAAATGCCAAATGAAATAGGAAAATTATTATTTTCTGGATTTATACTAATTAGGTCATGGTAGACCTCTAGTAAATATTATATGGGATTTAGAAGATAATTGGGAGTACCACCCCTTGCATACCTCATAAAGATTAGGACGGTTTGCGTTTAGTAAAACTGCAGAAGCTGAGCTAGAGTGGGTAATGAACTTGGAGATGGAATTTTGATAGTTTGCTGGTTTGGACAGGATGAGTTAATCCAAGTTCATTATTGGAAGCCAGGATGGATAGGGTGTGAGATTGACTAGCGATAGGTAGTGTTCGGGTTCGACGGAAGACCGTCCTCCCCGAGAAGAGGAAGAGTCAAAGTCACCCTAGGAATAGCCCACTGTAATGCGAGAAGGGAATGGGTTAAGGGAACCAATCAAGTATAATAAGTGCCTTGGAAAGGGAGTTTTGGGATTCACCCCATCATAGCTCCCAGTACCGCTGCGAGCCCTTCACCGGGTAACCCTCGGGAAGTCTAAGGTTAACCTTAAATGTTAGGAATAAAGTGATCAAGAGTAACCCTAATAATAGTTGTACCTCACACCTACACTTGTACACTTAGGAAGAAGAAATGGCACGGAATGGGTAGAGTAGGTCCATGGTCTAAGGGCCTACTAGTAATGACGATGGCTGGTTGGTAATTTGGAAGTCCAGGGAGCGGGATGCTCAGGGACTTGGTATATGCTTGGTAGCCTAGAGAGCTGGAGGCTCGGTAATATGAGAACTTGTACAAATATAATTGTCATGATTGCATGTGCATGAAAGTGGTGGGTCATCGGTACTAGGCGATCGATCACACCGACAGCGGTACGTTGACTCGGCGAAAAGCCTGGTGTGTACAGCCAACACAAGTACGCGGATACTCTAGGTTGTGTTCTTCTAGGGGCATATGGAAGGGCTAGGCCTGGTAGTGTGGTTACCCGCCTAGGAGTGGGGGGCCCGACTCACTGTCTCCGTTTGCCACAACGGAGGTTCCTGGGGGTGAAGCTAGCCGCCCGAACAGGGGGAACTAAAGGTCTGTGCGCATAGAGTCGTGTGGGTGTGTTGCACTTGCTTGTGCATTCCATAGCATAATTGTGTGTCATAGCATAAACATGCCACCAAACGTATAAAATGGTATGAGACGTTTTATACGATAGGTCCTACAAAACGACCCCTTGGTCTATAGGGGTAATCCCTATAAATCAATGGTTATATTTCTTGTACTTTCACTTACTTGCCATTCCTTGCTGTTTGACAACCGACACCCCAACGTATAAGTGGTATGGGACACTCTATACGATGGGAGTCCTGCAAAAGATCCCTTGGCTTATGCGCTTCCGCGCATAAGTTAAGGTTACATTTCTTACTTTCTGTTTCTATCATGTTTACTATAGAATTGCTAGCATAGGTCCGCAGTCACCTGTTTATTTGACTTACTCTCCACCTTCATGTCCTTCCCTTTCTTCCTCTCCACTCGGTACCTAGGAGCCATGGGGGAAGGGGTAGGGGATGATAGGGCTTAGTCTTTATGACTAACGGTTTTCGAACCACAACATTTTAGGTGCTCCATATGGAAAGGTCACGGGTATTGCAGTTCCTGACAGAGTCGACCCCGCGACCGTATTACCATTGTCACCAGCCGGTACATACACGGGTTAAATGCCCCTTGATGGGTGGGAACCCACCAGCTCAGCAACCAGGAGGCCGAAGACGTAGACGCAGACGTGGATCGCGAGGCGACGACGACAGGCCGAAAAGGAAGAAACACCCAGAGATGCAGCAGCAGCAGAGTACAGAGTCGGTGGAGATGGGCCAGTCCAGCTTGGGTGCTCTCGGTTCAGTGACAGTTATGGTGACGCTTAGTTTTAGTTTTGCTTCCGCAAGTGACTTGTTGTGAGGATTACATGTACTAGGCACAAGCCCTCCTTTTGTACTCTGATTATTATTATTATTATGGACTCTCCCTTCGTGGAGATTTATATATACTTGTGGTTATGTGGACTTGCTTTTACTTTATTTTGCTACTATTCTGCGATCGAAAAGGGCCGGCAGAATTGACGTTTTGTAGTGGCGACCTTCCCGTGAGTCGGTGCCACCGCAAAGCGGCAGTTCTGGGCGAAGACCCCGGTGTTTTAAAAGAAAAAAAGGGGGGTCTTACAGCTGTCATCATGATGCCTCCACCTCCAGATCCAAGGCCCCGGCTGGACCCACCGTTCCAAGGGTGAAGCAGGAGCCTAGGAAACGGTACAATAGGTTTGACTGTTGGTGCTGTGGCAAAGTTGGTCACTTTGCTATTGATTGCTGGTTTAATCCAAGAAACAATGAGACTCCACATGTTAGCAATACGAGGCCGACAACTCATAGGGTTAACCACCCGAGGGGGAGTGTACTAACAAGGAATCTAGGACCCAAGTCTGATTGGATTCCTAAGGGAAACTAATTCTATTTTGCAGGTATGTCCAAAGGCCACCAAAACGCCAAACTAGTACTTGGACAGTGGATGTTCCCAGCATATGACCGGGACAAGAAGCCTGTTGCGTGATTACTCCCCAGTCTAAAATGTACCCAAAGTCATCTTTGGAGGATCAGATCGAGGAGTCACCAAGGGTTATGGTACAATAGGTTTGACTGTTGGTGCTGTGGCAAAGTTGGTCACTTTGCTATTGATTGCTGGTTTAATCCAAGAAACAATGAGACTCCTCATGTTAGTAATACGAGGCCGACAACTCATAGGGTTAACCACCCGAGGGGGAGTGTACTAACAAGGAATCTAGGACCCAAGTCTGATTGGATTCCTAAGGGAAACTAATTCTGTTTTGCAGGTATGTCCAAAGGCCACCAAAACGCCAAACTAGTACTTGGACAGTGGATGTTCCCAGCATATGACCGGGACAAGAAGCCTGTTGCGTGATTACTCCCCAGTCTAAAATGTACCCAAAGTCATCTTTGGAGGATCAGATCGAGGAGTCACCAATGGTTATGGTATGATATCCAACGGTGTATTCTCTATCACAGAAGTGGCCTATGTTGAAGGGTTAATCCATAACCTGATCAGTGTATGCCAGTTGTGTGATAAAGGATACGACGTTAAGTTCTACAAGGAAAAGTGCCTGATAATATTGTGTGCCTCTTCGGAGACGGTATTAACTGGCATTAGGAGCAGAAATATTTTCTTCTTAGATTTTCTTAGCATAGACTCTTCTACTCCCGTTTGCCTAGTAGCAAAAGACAGTGCATCTCTCTGTGAACAATGGCACAAGAGATTGACACATATTAATTTCAAAACTATTAATATACTGTTTTCTAAGAACTTAGTAAAGAATGCCCCTACTATTAAGTGCATCAAAGATAGCCCTCGACCTTCATGCCAGAAGGGCAAACTGACTCGGGCTACCTTTAAGGGCATTGCAGACAAAGACTCTTCGAGATGTCTTTATCTTCTGCATATGGACTTGTTCAGTCCAGTGCAAGTTCATAGCTTAGGAGGCAAATCGTATACGCTAGTGATTGTTGATGATCAATCTCGGTTTACATGGTTGTTCTTGTCACGACCCGCATTTCCCCCCCGAGGTTAAGAAGTATCAGAGTAAGGGAAAAACACACATTGTGATGCCACGTCGAGCAGGGGATAACTGCCGACGCTCAGGCGACACACCAAAACCATGATTTATAAGTTGTAATTTAATAGAAAACCAGTTTGTTTGAAGGTCGTATCCCTCGGCACAGTGGATCAGCTAGTCCACGCTAAGAAAATATATATATGCTTACAGCGGAAAAATACTTTGATTCAGTTAGTTTGACACCCTAAATGAGTATAAGGGCCCTTAAGAGACCACTTATAGTATGCACGACGCCTAAGGTGAGTATAGTATTTATATTTAAAAGATATGTTTTACGCTTTAAGAAAATAGTGCTTTAGTTTGCAAACATGATGTGCATGAGGTATATAACATAGTTTAGGGTGTTAAAATACCTAACATGCAACCTAGCATAAAACCTTCCCAGAAGCAAGAAAACAATCCCAAGAGGGCAAAAACAGCAGTCTTAATTCATATTTAGCAAAATAAGAAAGCCACCAGTGGGCATCGACAACCCAATACGAACCCACCGATGAGTGTGCATGTCCATATAGAAAATAAAAATGACTACATCACAAGGGAGTGATCTGCAACTCTGCTACCCTGGAGGCTACCAGCAAGACCCAGCAAATGGAAAATCAGCCGCTCAATCGGCTACAACCTGGACCTGAGACATTCAAGAAAAGAAATGCCTCAGCAAGGAAATAAACATAAGAAAGGAGTGTCAGATTACTTAAATAAAGAAGGGTTTTCCAACCCGGCAACAAAGTACCAAACAACAGAAAGCAGGAAAAAGAAAGAAATATTGCTTAAAGGGCAATAAAGGCAAATCACACCAGGTGTGAGCACAAAAACTACCTGCTCTGGAAAGAAATCAACCTGCAGTAATAAAGCATCAGAATAATAGCAGGAAAAGCTAAAAGTAGACAACAGGAAGCTAACAGTCCTAAGTTTGTGGGCAAATGACCGGGGTGTAAAAGAAATAAGGGGTTGGAGTGTGTGTCAGTACCAACACCAACAACCAGGCCCCAAAAAATACTCAAGGGTGAAACACAACCGGTGGCAGCTTTAGGGTCCACACACCTAAACAAGTTGGCCACAGTTTCAAAACTTAGTGGTGTCCACAGCTCAGCACACACAGTTCACCCCTCCAGAGTCCAAACAACACCCCCTCCGGCCATAGCCCATGAGTCGACGTGCAAAAACTAGCCGAACACCCCCAACATCCCCCTAAGGAAGGTAAAAATCCTCTAACAGTCCTAAAGAAGCACACATCCCAAGGCTATAGCATTAACCTAAAAAAAACTACGGCGTTGAGTGAGTGGACCTCATTCAACGCCTTGGTCCTTAGAAAAAAAAAGAATAGACCCGACCCAAGCTCCTCTCAACACCAGGCATACAGAGGGAGTTGGGAAATCGTCCCAGCTCTCACCCCTACCCCTCCTACCCAACCACATCAACCCTAATCTTAATTTTACATAAACTTAGGCCAAATCCCATGCACCAGCTACTAAGCTAGACACCAGCCGGAATAATTAAAAAGAAAGACAGAGGAAAAAAATCAAAGCAGCTAAAGATGGCTGATTTAGCTAATGAACATGAATAAAATAAAAAAATTTAAGCAAGCTTAAAAACAACAGAGTATGCAAGGGCAAGGGAGCCACTTGCCTCTACTTCTCGGAAATAGCCAGAAACCTCCAATCTTTAGCTCCGGCGGCAAGATCGGCCACCTAGTAAGCTAAGCTAGAGCATTAGAGAAGAAAAAAAGGAGAAACCCGAAACTCTCAGGTCTCTAAAGACAGCCCTAAAATCTAAATTACATACCTAGGAAGCAAGATCTCGGCGAGAGCAGCTCAAAACTGAAATTTCCCGGACAAACCGAACACTAGAACGCTGGAAACCGCCGGTCAAGGCAGCAGGTTTTCTGTCTCCCGCCCGCTCCTTCCGCTGGAAGCTATCAAGCTGAGCTAGCTTCGGGAAATGGGGAAGAAGATAAAGAGAAGGCTTGGGATATACTCCCATTAGCTAATATTATATTATTACTTAGCCACTCAAAGCTATTAAAATATAATACTTCGCTCCACTAAGCTATTAGAATATTACCACTTAGCCCCACTAATGCTTAAACTATTGGAATATAATCGGCCACTAAGCTAAAGCTTATCTCAAAGGCTATCCCGAGCCCCTAGCTCTACTACACTAAGCCAGCACTTAAGTAGCAAACATATATATATATATAATATATATATATATATATATATATATATATATATATATATATATATGTAAACAACCACTTGCTAAAGAAGAGCAAGGCTGGGCAGCCAACCCCAGCCTCTGCTGCTACCAGCTACCATATATATTTATGTATATATATACATATATATATATATATATATATATATATATATATATGAACAGAATAAAATATAAATACATATATATACAATATATAACACCTAATGTATATACATATATTTATATATATATATATATATATATATACAGAACTATATACATATATATATATACATATATATACACACAACACACACACTATCACAAGGAATATATACATACATATACCTATATAAATACTCACCGCACGAAAACAAAGGCTAAACATACTTAGCCTTAAACAAGCACCGACCTTACCAAGCTCGATCACACCAGGCCATGCACAACAAACGGGTAGCCACTATCGGCTAACCAAACGCATGTCGAAACAACGCGAAAAACGAACGATCTCGGATTTCGAAAAAAATCGCACCGTAGCTAAACACCACAGTTACAAACACAACGGTGAAGTAGAAAACAACATCCGACGATCAAAACTTTGGCTAACACTGCCCGAAGCCAAAACCCAAGCATTCCCTAAGAGGCCCAACCGAGTCACCAAAACAGACTCCGGCTAGCTGGGAAATCTTGCAAACAGGCTCCTAATGGATCACTAGAGGAACCTAAAGAGCTATGACCACACTCTAACGATGGAAAAAGCTGACAACACGTCATCGTAACGCCATGCAATGGTCAAACAAAACACAGAAACACCGGGGGCGTTACAGTCACTCCCCCTAAAAGAAAATTTCATCCCAAAACTTTACACACAACCCTTCTAATCAAAAGGGAAAAAGAACGAGCTAATCGAAAGCAAAAAAAAATGTGCAACATACCAGGCACAAGTCAGGGGAAAAGGTGAGGGTAAGCCTCCCTCATTGCCGACTCTAGCTCCCAAGTCACGCTTTCTACATCATGGTTCATCCACAAAATTTTCACCATAGGAATTGTTTTCTTCTGCAACACGCGATCCCGAGCATCCAAAATGCCGATTGGCACTTCCACATAAGAAAGGTTCGGCTCTAACAGAGGCACAAAATCCAAAACCTGTCTGTCACTATGCACACACTTCCGCAGCTGACTGACGTGAAAAACATCATGTACGCCAGAAAAATTTGCTGGCAACTCCAGCCTATAAGCTGCCACACCGATCCGCTCAATAACCCTGAATGGCCCCACATATCTTGGGTCCAACTTTCGGTCCTTTCCAAATCTCTTGATCCCAGTCATCGGAGAAACCTTTAAGAACACCTGGTCCCCCATAGTAAATTCCAAATCTGACCTACGCCGGTTGGCGTTATTTTCATACCTCTCCTGGGCTAATCGAAGCTTTTCCCGAATAAGCTTCACCAAAGTTTCCATCTCCTCGAGTGCTTCTGGACCCAGCAACGGTCTCTCGCCAACCTCAGCCCAAAACAAGGGAGTCTTGCAGCGCCTCCCGTACAAAGCCTCAAACGGAGCCATTTGCAAGCTTTCTTGATAGCTATTGTTATATGTAAACTCCATAAGCCGCAAACGCTCGTCCCACGCCCCACCATGCTCCATAATATAGCATCGAATCATGTCTTCCACAATCTGATTTACTCGCTCTGTTTGGTCGTTGGTCTGCGGGTGGTAAGCAGTGGAATACCTCAAATCTATCCCCAATCCTTGCTGAAGACTCTTCCAAAACCGAGACGTGAACATAGAGTCCCGATCTGATATGATGCTCACGGGGACTCCATGCAATCTGATAATCTCTTCCACATACAGCTCAGCTATCTTTCTCATCGGGTAATCAATCTTGAATGGCACGAAGTGGGCACACTTCGTCAGTATGTCCACGATCACCCATACTTAATCATGCCCCCTCGGAGACCTTGGTAAGCCTGTAATGAAATCCATTGAGATTCTTTCCCACTTCCAAGTAGGAATCTCCAAGGGAGTCAACTTGCCACCTGGTCTTTCATGATCAGCCTTTACTTGCTTGCAAGTGTTGCACTCAGAAACAAATCTGGCTATGTCTCCCTTCATCCCATTCCACTAGGCAATCTGCTTCAGGTCGCGGTACATCTTGGTGGATCCTGGGTGGTAGGCAACGCTAGACCAATGGGCTTCCCTGCACACCATAACCCTGATATCGCCAACAGCAGGAATGCAAAACCTGCCATGGTACTTCAAGGTACCTGAATCATCTATAGAAAAATCTGGCAGCTCGCCTTTCTCAGCTCGAACATACAACCGCAGAAGGTCAGGATCATCTTTCTGATGTAATCTCGTGAGCGCGATCCATGAAGGCTCTGCCACTTCCAGACTACTCTGCCCATCACAGCTACCCACAGAAATGTCCCTCAACAGAAACTCCTCTACCAATGACTCAGGTGTAATACCAAAGATCTTTCCTGATTTCCGACTCAAGGCGTCGGCCACCACATTGGCCTTGCCCAGATGATACTGAATCTCAACATCATAGTCGGCCACGTACTCTAACCATCGCCGTTGACGCAGGTTCAACTCCTTCTGCGTGAAGACATACTTCAAGCTCTTGTGATCAGTAAAAATTCTGCACTGCACACAATATAGCAAATGCCTTCACAACTTCAGAGCATAGATCACAGCAGCAAACTCCACGTCGTGCGTATGGTAATTCCTCTCATGAGTCTTTAACTGTCTCGACCCGTACGCAATCACCTTCCCGCCTTGCATCAGCACGCATCCCAGCCCGATATGGGAAGCATCCACATATACCTCATACTAAACACCTTCAGTAGGCAAAGACAGAATAGGGGCTGAACATAGCCTCCTCTTTAGCTCCTCAAAAGCCTCTTCACACTTGTCATCCCATACAAAGGCTACATTCTTTTGGGTCAACCGGGTCAAAGGCGCAGACAGGGTGGAGAATCCCTTCACAAATCTTCTATAATAACCTTCCAAACCCAAGAAGCTTCTGATCTCACGAGGAGTAACAGGTCTCGCCCACTCCATAACTGCAGCGATCTTCTCTGGGTCTACTGAGATCCCCTCCTTGGTAACCACATGGCCAAGGAAAGATACCTAAGGCAGCAAAAATTCACATTTGCTTAACTTGGCGTAAAGCTTATGGTCTCTCAGCGTCGCCAAGACTAGACGCAAATGTCGATCATGCTCTTCCGCATTCCGGGAGTACACCAAAACATCATCAATAAAGACAATAACGAACTTGTCTAAGTACTCCTTGAACATGCAGTTAATCAAATCCATGAAGGCTGAAGGCGCATTAGTCAAACAAGAAGACATGACCAAGAACTCAAAGTGTCCATGACGAGAACGGAACGCCGTCCGCGGAATATCAGACTCCCGAATCCTCAACTAGTGATAGCCCGAACGAAGGTCTATCTTTGAAAACACAGCACTACCACTCAGCTGGTCAAACAAATCATCAATCCGAGGCAATGGGTACCTGTTCTTAATTGTAACCTTGTTCAGCTCTCTATAGTCGATGCATAGCCTCATCGACCCATCTATCTTCTTTACGAACAACACAGGCGCACCCCAGGGCGACGAACTCGGCCTGATAAAACCCTTTGCCAACATCTCATCTAGCTGGATCCGCAACTCCTCCAGCTCTCGCGGGGCCATGCGGTACGGCGCCTTAGCTATAGGACACGTACCCGACTCCAAATCTATAACGAACTCAACATCTCTATCGGGTGGAAGTCCGGGAAGATCAGTAGGAAAAACATCGGGGAACTCACAAACAACAGGAATCTCTTCCAACAGTGACACACTAACATCTGCCCCTACTTGAGAGACCAAACAGGCAAAACATCTCCAAACAAGAAAATTGCAAGCACGTACCATAGAAAAAACCGGAGACTCCTGGACAGGGTCGGCAAAAACGCTCCCGGGCTGACCGTCGTCCTTCACGAAATCCAAGCGCTTACCCTTACACTTGATAACTGCATCATATCTGGACAACCAATCCATACCTAGGATGACATCAAAGTCCTCTAGATCAATCACTATCAGATCTGCCTTAGCTAGAAAGTCTCCCAACAAGATTGGGCTGCCCTGAATACCCAAGTCTGAAATCATAGAGCCGCCCGAAGGAAACTTGACGCAGAAAGCTCCACCAACACGATCTAGGCCCAACTGGAATCGCTCCACGAAATCCCTAGCAACAAAAGAGTTGGTAGCGCCAGAATCAAAAAGAACGTGCGCCCAACGGTTCTTTACCTTAAATCTCCCTATAGTGCAATACACACAACTAAGGGAAAACAAAAGAAAAACTACACAAGAGGCAAAAAATTCAAGTTAGGAAGAAAGCTAACCTGAAATGACCTGGGTCGAAATCAACGCTTCCTCTGAAGAGATAACATTCAGCTTCCCCTTGCCTTTATCCACGTGCGGGGGTGGCGGCAACGCCTGTAAAGGAACCACTGGAAGAACGGGCTGCGCCTGAGGGCACCTAACCTTGAGATGGCCCTTCTCCCCACATTGGAAGCAAACCTTATCTTTCGACCAACAACGGGCCACATCTTTCCCCTTCCTTCCACACAAGGAACACACCACATCCCCTCTGGGAGCACGCTAGATAGCATGGACTTATTCTTTCTTCTGCGCTACCAATCTCTTGAAGCACTTCTCCAGGGGGTGGCCTGGCCGGCCGCAGAAGCTACATGTCCCCTTGGTCTTCTTCCTTGAAACTGCATCAGGTTCCTCGGGGCCTTCCCCCCCAACAGACTTCCGCTTGTCTTGCCTCGCCTGTTGGCCTCTGTTCTTAGCATTCTCAATGGCCTCAACTTTCAAAGCAGCTTCCACCACTCCAGCATAACTGACTGCACCGTAGGCATTTGCTAACTGCTGAACGTCGCTTCTTAGCCCACCCAGGAACCGCTTAACCCGGTCTGCTTCAACACTCATAAGTCAAGGAGCAAACTGAATCAGTTTGCTCAACTCAATCTCATACTCACTAACCGTGAGTTTCCTTTGCTTCAAATGCAGGAAGTCATTCATCAACCGGTCCCGCTCGACCGAGGGAAAAAATTTACCTAACAGCATGTCCTTAAATGACTCCCAGGTGCATCCTGCCACCATACTTTCCTTATCCCTCAGCCACCAACTCTTTGCCAATCCCTTGAGCTGGTAGGCAGCGAGCATTACTTTCTGATCATTCATAATCCCAGAATAGGTGAACATCTCCTTTATAGAAATCAGCCAGTCATCCAAAATAATGAAATCTGCCTGCCCGTCATAAGTAGGGGGACTAAGCCGCTGAAATTGAGATATGAAGGTCATCTCCGGGGGCACTACAACTGGAGGCACAAGAGGAGCTGGAGGAACAGCTACACCCCCAACGGGGTCCTGAGCTCTCTGAGCCTGCCCTGCCACTACTGCTACCAACGACTGGATCTGGCTCTACATGTCCACCATCTGTCTTGTCAAGGCTTTATTACTTAGTCGCAAGCTCTCAATTAGGGCCTCGCTCTGGGATCCCGAAGACTCACCCGCAGATTGGGGAGTCGATCGCGTCGTAGGACGCTTCGCCATCCTATAATCGCACAAACCCTAATTAAAACGCATCCCAACTACAAAAACAAGCCTACCTGGTACAGACAAGCATACTTAAATATGAATTGTAACTGCAAATCTTGCTCTGGGATTTGTTTTATAATGATGATGCTATGCTTAACCTAAGATGGTTCACTACCATCTTGCTAACTCATGTGCCTAAATCTTGAATGCATGCTTTTATATTCTTTTTGACTCAAAACCATGTGTGTACATATGTCATCATGCAAATCTTTAGCCTGGCACGTTGTGCTCATCAAATTTTATGTTATGCATTCCGTGCTATGCATTCTAAAAAGGCCTTAATGCATACCATGGGCGGCGTACACATGAAAATGTTATGCATCCCATACTACATAACATTCCCATGCAACGAAAAAGAAAAACGTGCTAGCCGCATTCGTGTGGTGAGGTTATGCATCTGATACTAAATAACCCTCACATGTTGCCTCCTATGGTGGATCAATATACGAACACATATTTTGCATCCCATACTACATAATATGCCCCGTATACTTCTTTATGCTTATGAGTGTAGTGTTCATGCTTTTGCCAAGACAAGCTGATGACATATCGGTGAGTGTATGCTTATGAAGCTATACATCTAATGCAATCAAAAGGACAGGTTACCTGACCAATTGTCAAGACAACCTCCCTCTTATACCAACTATCACGACCCGCATTTTCCCCCGAGGTTAAGAAGTATCAGAGTAAGGGAAAAACACGCGTTGTGATGTCACGTCGAGCAGGGGATAACTGTCGACGCTCAGGCGACACACCAAAACCATTATTTACAAGTTTTAATTTAATAGAAAACCAGTTTGTTTGAAGGCCATATCCCTCGGCACAGTGGATCAGCTAGTCCACGCTAAGAAAATATATATATGCTTACAGCGAAAAAATACTTTGATTCAGTTAGTTTGACACCCTAAATTAGTATAAGGGCCCTCAAGAGGCCACTTATAGTATGCACGATGCCTAAGGTGAGTATAGTATTTATATGTAAAAGATATGTTTTACGCTTTAAGAAAATAGTGCTTTAGTTTGCAAACATGATGTGCATGAGGTACATATAATAGTTTAGGGCGTTAAAATACCTAACATGCAACCTAGCATAAAACCTTCCCAGAAGCAAGAAAACAATACCAAGAGGGCAAAAACAGCAGTCTTAATTCATATTTAGCAAAATAAGAAAGCCACCAGTGGGCGTCGACAACCCGACATGAACCCACTGATTAGTGTGCATGTCCATACAGAAAAGAAAAATGACTACCTCACAAGGGAGTGATCTGCAACTCTATTACCCTGGAGGCTACCAGTAAGACCCAGCAAATGGAAAATCAGCCGCTCAATCGGCTACAACCTGGACCTAAGACATTAAAGAAACGAAATGCCTCAGCAAGGAAATAAACAAAAGAAAGGAGTGTCAGATTACTTAAATAAAGAAGGGTTTTCCAACCCTACAACAAAGTACCAAACAACAGAAAGCAGGAAAATGAAAGAATTATTGCTTAAAGGGCAATAAAGGCAAATCACACCAGGTATGAGCACAAAAACTACCTGCTCTGGAAAGAAATCAACCTGCAGTAGTAAAGCATCAGAATAATAGCAGGAAAAGCCAAAAGTAGACAACAGGAAGCTAACAGTCCTAAGTTTGTGGGCAAATGACCGGGGTGTAAAAGAAATAAGTGGCTGGAGTGTGTGGCAGTACCAACACCAACAACCAGGCCCCAAAAAAAAAATACTCAAGGGTGAAACACAACCGGTGGCAGCTTTAGGGTCCACACACCTAAACAAGTTGGCCAAAGTGTCCAAACTTAGCGGTGTCCACAGATCAACACACACAGTTCACCCCTCCAGAGTCCAAACACACCCCCTCCGGCCATAGCCCACGAGTCGGCGTGGAAAAACTAGCCGAACACCCCCAACATCCCCCTTAGGAAGGTAAAAATCCTCTAACAGTCCTAAAGAAGCACACATCCCAAGGCTATAATATTAGACTAAAAAAACTACGGCGTTGAGTGAGTGGACCTCATTCAACGCCTGGGTCCTTAGAAAAAAAAAAGAATAGACCCGACCCTAGCTCCTCCTAACACCAGGCATTCAGAGGGAGTTGGGAAATCGTCCCATCACTCACCCCTACCCCTCCTACCCTATCACAGCAACCCTAATCTTAATTCTACATAAACTTAGGCCAAATCCAATGCACCAACTACTAAGCTAGACACCAGCCGGAATAATTAAAAAGAAAGACAGAGGAAAAAAATCAAAGCAGCTCAAGATGACTGATTTTGCTAATGAATAGGAATAAAATAAAAAAAATTAAGCAAGCTTTAAAACAATAGAGTATGCAAGGGCAAGTGAGCCACTTGCCTCTACTTATTGGAAACAGCCGGAAACCTCCAATCTTCAGCTCCGGCGGCAAGATCGGCCACCTAGAAAGATAAGCTGGAGCATTAGGGAAGAAAAAAGGAGAAACTCGAAACTCTCAGGTCTCTAAAGACAGCCCTAAAAGCTAAATTACATACCTAGGAAGCAAGATCTCGGCGAGAGCAGCTCAAAACTGAAATTTCCCGGACAAACCGAGCACTAGAATGCCGGAAACCGCCGGTCAAGGCAGCAGGTTTTCCGTCTCCCGCGCGCTCCTTCCGGTGGAAGCTATCAAGCTGAGCTAGCTTCGGGAAATGGGGAAGAAGATAAATAGAAGGCTTGGGATATACCCCCATTAGCTAATATTATATTATTACTTAGCTACTCAAAGCTATTAAAATATAATACTTAGCTCCACTAAGCTATTAGAATATTACTACTTAGCCCCACTACTGCTTAAATTATAGGAATATAATCGGCCACTAAGCTAAAGCTTATCTCAAAAACTATCTCGAGCCCCTAGCTCTACTACACTCAGCCAACACTTAAGTAGCAAACATATATATATATATATATATATATATATATATGTTAACAACCACTTGCTAAAGAAGAGCAAGGCTGGGCAGCCAACCCGAGCCTCTGCTGCTACCAGCTACCATATATATTTATATATATATATATACATATATATATATATATGAATAGAATAAAATATAAATATATATATATAAAATATATAACACCTAATGTATATATATATATTTATATATATATATATATATACAGAACTATATACATAGATATATATATATATATGTATACATATATATATATACACATATATATACACACACAGCACACACACTATCACAAGGAATATATACATACATATACCTATATAAATACTCACCACACAAAAACAAAGGCTAAACATACATAGCCTGAAACAAGCACCGACCTTACCAAGCTCGATCACACCAGGCAATGCACAACAAACGGGTAGCCACTACCGGCTAACCAAACGCATGTCGAAACGGCGTGAAAAACAAACGATCTCGAATTTTGACAAAACTCGCACCGTAGCTAAAAACCACAGCTACAAACACAACAGCGAAGTCGAAAACAACATCCGACGATCAAAACTTGGGCTAACACTGCCCTAAGCCAAAACACAAGCATTCCCTAAGAGGCCCAACCGAGTCACCAAAATAGACTCCGTCTAGCTGGGGAATCTTGCAAACAGGCTCCTAATGGATCACTAGAGGAACTTTAAGAGCTATGACCACGCTCTAACGATGGCAAAAGCTAACAACACGTCATCGTAACGCCATACAATGGTCAAACAAAACACAGAAACATAGGGGGCGTTACAGTTCTTCTTGAAACAAAAGTCAGATACGTTTGACATCTTCACTAATTTTGTCAAGCAGATTAAGAATGAACTTAACTGCTCCGTGGTCAAAATCAGAAGTGACCATGGAACAGAATTTGAGTTTGGGGCTATGATAGAATTCTGTGAAGAACATGGTATCTTTCATGAGTTTTCCTCCCCGCCTACTCCTCAGCAAAACGGAGTTGCGGAGAGGAGGAATAGAACGCTTATTGAAGCTTGTACGACAATGTTGAATGACGCTTCTCTTCCAGAGTACTTCTGGGCAGAGGCTGTCAATACAGCTTGCCACGTGCAAAACCGAGACTTGATTAATAAGAACCATCACAAGATGCCTTATGAGCTATTGAAAGGCAGGAAACCGAACATGTCTTATCTAAGGATTTTTGGCTGCAGATGCTATGTACTCAATAATGAGAAGTACCCACGTACTAAATTCGGAGAAAAATGCTTCAAAGGCATCTTCGTGGGCTATAGTAGCCATAGTAGGGCATATAGGGTTTTCAATAAGAAAACCCTAGTAGTAGAAGAGTAAATTAATGTTGTATTTGATGAAGGAAGCTTGCTTCACAACAATTCTTCTAGTGGCATTCTTGAAGATGCAGGTGCAAGGCTTGAACAGCTAAGTCTAGATGAGACTGTTAAAAATGAAGCTCCCAAGTACGTCAAGGTCTCCACCTCAACACCAACTGGAGAAGATGACGGTCAGGATGGGGAGATTCTCCCAAAAGAGGGAGGAGCCCGAGAAGCTATAGGAGCTCTAGATGCCAGACTCTTAGAGCTCAGACACGTGAGGGATCACCCAAGAGATCAGATCATAGGAGATCCTCGGGACGGTGTCAGAACTCGCAGAGGTACATTTAACGAGATTCTGTACCTTAGTTTCTTGTCACAGGTTGAGCCAAAGAAGTTCGACAAAGCGAACAAAGATACGTCGTGGATATTGGCCATGCAAGATGAACTTCATCAATTCGAACGATGCAACGTCTGGACGCTAGTTCCCAGACCAAAGAAACAGAATGTGATCGGCACTAAGTGGATCTTCAGAAACAAACTGGATGAACACGGTGTCATCATCAAGAATAAAGCCAGACTGGTGGCTCAAGGATACAGACAGGAGGAGGGGATTGAATTCGACCAAACCTTTGCACCAGTCGTAAGGCTCGAGGCGATAAGGTTATTCCTGGCGTATGCCTCTCACAAAGGATTCACTTTCTATTTGATGGACGTGAAGTCTGCTTTCCTGAATGGAGATTTAAAAGAGGAAATATACGTCATGCAAACCCCAGGTTTTGTTAATCCAACTCTCCCTGATCATGTTTACTTTCTTAATAAAGAATTATATGGCTTAAAACAAGCTCCTCGAGCTTGGTATGAGACTCTGTCTAGTTTTCTTCTTGAGAACAAGTTCTCGAGAGGAAAAATAGATAAGACATTGTTTCTTAGGGAAGTCAAAGGCAAGATTTTGCTGGTGAAAATCTATGTCGATGACATAATATTCGGCTCAACGGACAACAACCTGTGCAAGAAGTTTTCCAAACTTATGCAAGGGAGGTTTGAAATGAGCAGTATGGGAGAGCTGAAGTATTTCTTGGGACTTCAAGTGAAACAGTCTGAGGATGGAATTTTCATCTCTTAGACGAAGTTCACAAATGAACTCCTCAAGAAATTCGGAATGGAGAGTGCAACCTCTATGAGGACTCCAATGGGATCCATTGTGTCTCTGGACAAGGATGAGAAAGGGAAACCTTTTGATGAAACCAAGTACAGAAGCATAATTGGATCTTTGCTCTACCTTACTGCTAGTAGACCAGAAATTATGTTTTACACATGCATTTGTGCCAGATATCAGGTGAACACTAAGGAATCTTATTATGTCGCTGCAAAGCAGATTCTTAGATACCTTAAAGGTACACCAAATCTTGGCTTGTAGTACCCAAGAAACAATGATGTCGAGCTGATAGGCTTTTCAAATGCTGACTTTGCAGGAAGCAGGGAAGATAGGAAAAGCACTTCCGGGATGTTCCAATTCCTCGGAAGAAGTCTTATATCGTGGAGCAGTAAAAAGAATAACTATGTCGCAACCTCTACGGCTGAATCTAAGTACATCTCAGCAGGAAGCTGTTGCGCACAACTTCTATTGATCAAAAATCAACTCGAAGATTATGATTGCAGTTCAGAGAAGTTCCCATGTATTATGACTCCTTGAGCGCAATTGCAATTGCGAACAATCCAGTGTCGCACAACAGAACAAAGCATATTGAAGTGCGCTACCACTTCATTCGGGAGCATGTGGAGAACAAAGATATATCTCTCTGCTATGTCCCCACGGATAAGCAGATTGTAGATATCTTTACGAAGCCACTAGACGAGGCCAAGTTCAATTCCTTCAAAACTGAACTCGGCATGCTAAACATTTAAGATTGAAGACTTAAAGGCTCAAGGCTCTTGGATAAAGGGGAAGCATCTGCTAGGAACTCAAGATCGGGCATGGATGCAAGAAGGGAGGGGGAGCATTTTGCTCCAAGTGAAGTCCAAGGTTTGCAGAAGCCGAAAAGGGGAAGATTTCTCTCTCGGCCAAGGCTAAGGTGGCTGCTAATGCTAAGTAGGCCACAAGGCTATGTTGTTCTCAGATAGGGGGAGATCACCTCGGCTAAGGCTATGTTGCTCTCAGGAAAATTGTAATGAATTCAACACTCAACTGAATTTTCATTTTATGATTTTCATTTCCATCTGTTATATTCACCTTAGCTTGTAGGGTTTAGGCTTCTTCAAATAGGGGGAGATTGTTGGGTATTGCATCCTCAATAGACCTGATTTGAAGAAGAGCCTGAACAAGCTAAGTTGAATTGACAATGTATTGTACAATTCTATCAAGTTGTTCTTGCAGCTATTCCATGCTAAGTACACACCAATGTCAGAGTGCAGTGGGTCAATATACACGGGTCTGCGCAACGTAATCCCTCGTTGTGTAGATCAGTGTGTTGATTCACGTGTGCTATATCTATTGGAGTGTACTTATTTTCAAGTACAGGGTCAAGGTAGATTAAGAGCTGAAGAAGGAGCAAGGATGGATCAAAGACCAAGCTATCAAAAGAAGGAAGGAGGAAAATTCTTCCAAGTAAGAATCGACGGGAATCGTTAGTGATTCCCGCCGACTTCGATGGGAATCACTAAGTGACTCCCGCCGACTACTTCCGGCCGGCAAAGTCAGATATTCTGCCAAGGCAGAATCGACGGGAGTCGGGAGTGATTCCCACCGACATCGACGGGAATCACAAACGACTCCCTCCGATTTTGCCTTAGGCAGATTCTCGCCGCTCGCTGAACCGAACCGAGCCGCTGTGCGCTATTTCGGCCAAGGCTAGGGCTTTTCCTCGTTGGTCCCACAACGGCTCTTAGGGTTGGCTCCTGGTATAAATACATGCGTATTTTGAAACTCTACATACACCAAAAAAAATATGAAACCAGAAGACGCCGCCATGACCTAGCGCATCGCGAGCTCCGCCCGCACTCACGTCGCCGATCGTAAGGTTGTCGTTGCCGCTGATCTCAGCTTGTCTCTGATCGCTCGACGATAGTACCGAGGCAAGCAGCCGGTCTCACTTGTCTCTCTCGAGATCTCTTGTCTTCTGATTTGTTGAACGAGACTTGTTCTCCCTTCCGAATCGGTTGAGACGTTTGATCCGACTGAGACCGTTTGAAGACCTAGCTTGTTTCGTCAAGAAGTTTGGATTTACAAAGCATCGCCGCTGCACTTGCTTGCCACCGCCGATCTTGACAAGATCAATTCCAAGTGAGAAATCCGGTTGTGGACTCTTCGTACTTTTCGTGCAAGCTTCAACGAACGAAGAAGGACATTGGAATCTCCATAAAGCATTGTTTGTATTTTTATTTACATTCAATTTTGTTGTAAAGGAATTTTCATTCCTATTTGTAAGGGTTGGGTGCAACCCGTTGTGGTGGAGTTGTGACTCCGTTGTTGGAAGGGATCCTTCCGTGATTAAAGGAGCGTTGCTCCTAGTTTGAGGATTGGATTTCAATCCGTTTGGAGAAGTCACCGAGTCGTCCCTTGGTGGGAGATAGGTCGAAGGGGGAAAGTGGACGTACCCAAATCGGGGAACCACTATAATTCTTTGAGTGTTTTCTGTGTTGTGTTTGCTTACTTGTGCAGGTTACTTTAATTCCGCAAAAGACTGCATGACACCTGTTCCGCCCCCCTTTTGGCCGGGCTCGCGTTAGTTCGGCCAGACGCGCGTTATTTCTCCCGGGCTTGCGTTAGTTCGGCCGGACGAGCGTTATTTCTCCCGGGCGCATGTTCTTTTGCCCAGGCGCGCGTTATTTTGCCCAGGCGCACGTTATTTGGCTCGGGCATGAGTTATTTCACCCGGGCGAGAGTTATCTAGCCCGGGCGCGCGTTACTTACGTCCATGCGCACTTTTCTTCGCCCGGGCGCACGTTCCTTCGCCCGGGCGCGCGTTCCTTTGCCCGGGCGCGCGTTCCTTCGCCCGGGCGCGCGTTTTTTCGCCCGGGCGCGCGTTCCTTTGCCGGGGGCACGTTACTTCGCCCGGGGGCGTATTATTTCTCCCGGGCGCGCGTTATTTCACCCTAGCGCGCGTTATTTTGCCCGGGCGCGCGTTAGAGAGCGTTATTTCGCCCAGGCGTGCGCTAGAGAGCGTTATTTTGCCCGGGCCGGCATAATTTTTAACGGGCGTGCGTTATTTCGCACGGGCGCTTGGTTTTTCGCCCACGAGTGCGTTATTTCGCCCAACGTGTGCATTAATTGCCCGTGAGTGCGTAATTTCGCCCGAGCACTCGGTAATTCTCCCGGACTCGCGTTATTTTTCCTGGGTTCGCGCTATTCCGCCCGGGCACGCGTTATTTCCCCCGGGGGCGCGTTATTTAGCCCGTGCGTGCGTTATTTCGCTTGGGCGCGTGCTATTTCGTCTGGGCACGCGTTATTTTGCTCATGCGATATTTCTCCCGGGCGCACGTTATTTCGCCCGGGCGCACGTTATTTCGCCTGGGCGCACGTTATTTCACCCGACCGCACATTATTTCACCCGCCCGCGCGTTATTTCGCCTGGGCGCGGGTCATTTCCCTCGGGCGCTCGTTATTTCACCCGGGTACGTGTTATTTTGCCCAACGCGCGTTATATTGCCAGGGCGCGCGTTATTTCTCCCGGCCGCACGTTATTTTGCTCGGGCACGTGTTATTTAGCCCGGGCGTGCGTTATTTTCCCGGGGCACGTGTCATTTCTCCCGGGAACGTGTTATTTCGCTCAAGCATTATTTCTCCCGGGAGCGCGTATTTTCGCTCGGGCTTGCGTATTTTCGCCCAGGCGGCGTTATTTCGCTCGGGCGTACATTATTTCGCCCGGGCGCACGTTATTTCGTCAGCGCGTGCGTTATTTCGTCGGGGCCACATTATTTCGCCGGGGCGCTCGTTATTTCGCCCGAGCGCGCGTGATTTCCCCCGGGTGCGCAATTTTTTGCGCGGGCGCGCGTAATTTCACCTGGGAGCGCGTTTTTTCGCCCGGGCGCGCGTTATTTCGCCTGGGCACGCGTTATTTCGCATGGGCGCGCGTTATTTCGCCCGAGCGCACGTTATTTTGCCCGAGCACGCGTTATTTTGCCCGAGCGCGCGTTATTTCGCCCGAGCGCGCATTATTTCGCCCGGGCGCGCGTTATTTCGCCTAGACGCGCGTTATTTTGCCTGTACACGCGTTATTTCGCATAGACGCGCGTTATTTTGCCCGGGCGCGCGTTATTTCGCCTGGGCACGCGTTATTTTGCCCTGGCACAGGTTATTTCGCCTGGGCGCGTATTATTTCGCACAAGCGCGCGTTATTTCGCCCCGTCGTGCATTATTTCGTCGGGGCACATGTTATTTTGCCCAGGAGCGCGTTATTTTTCCCGGGCGCGCGTTATTAAGCCCGGGCGTGCGTTATTATGCCCGAGCGCGCGTTATTTCTCCCGGGCGCACGTTATTTCGCCCATGCACAAGTTATTTCGCCCGGGCGCGCGTTATTTCGCCTGGGTGCCCGTTATTTTGCACTATTTCATCAGGGCGGGGGTTATTAAGCCCGGGAGAGCATTAATTTCGCACGGGCACGCGTTATTTTTCCCGGGACGGCATAATTTTTCCCGGACACGTGTTATTTCGCCTGAGCAACTTTTTTTTCGCCCGCGAGTGCGTTATTTTTCCCAACGAGTGCGTTATTCACCCGCGAGTGCGTTATTTCGCCCGGGCGAGAGTTATTTAGCCCGGGCGCACGTTATTTTGCCCGGGCGCGCGTTATTTCTCCCGGGCGCACGTTATTTCTCCCAGGCGGGCATTATTTCGCCTGGGCACGCGTTATTACGCCCCGACGCGCGTTTTATCACCAGGGCGCGCGTTATTTCACCGGTGATAGTTTTACTTTCAAGACTACCTAAACACCTAGAGGGAGGGGGGTGAATAGATACTTTTCCTTGATTTAACTTAAGGCAGAATATAACTACAGTTCTTTGAATAAATCAGATATTACTATAGCTAACACAGCACAACAATCACAGTCATACACACATCACAGATTGCACACAGATTTATAGTGGTTCCCCAAGGTCTGGGTACATCCACTTTCCCCCTTCACCTATCTTGCAGTATGCTAGAGTCGGCCTAACTTCTTCCTTTAACTCAGATCCTCAGATCCTACAGCTCAGAATCCAGAAGGATTCCTACAACTCAGGCTAACAAGCCCTACCTCAGCCTTACCACAAGGCCTAAAACTCAAAGAATACCTTCTCCTACAACTCAGGCATAAACAGCCCTACCACTCAGAGAATTAATCTCCTACACTCAGCCTTTATAAAATAGGCTTACAACTCAGATCTATTAATAGATCCTACAGAATTTGATAAGGAATTTTGTAATCTCTTACCCCTGTTGAGAGAGAAGGGATAAAAACTTTCTTGATCAGTTTCTTGAAGAGGCTGATGGCTGAAATCAACTTGATCTTAGCTTTATTCAAAGCTTCTTGAATCTGAACTTAGTTGGGTTGATTTCCTTTGAATAAAACTGACTGGCAGCTTCCTTCTTAGACTTCAGAAATAGATCTGAATCTTCTTGACAGATTAGTTCAGTATTTACTTCTTGAGAGACCTGTCAATGTCTCCTCCTTATCTTCAAATAGCTGGATCTCTCTCTCTATCCAAACCTCTTAAAGATACTTCTAATTTCTTGATTGAATTCCACTTAGGTAGAATCTGAATAGTAAACTGCTTCAGAACGTCTTCTTAGATCTTCTCACGAAGATCTTCTTCTTGGTTTCTTGTACTTTCTTGATCAGAGATCAATCTCTAATTGTGTTAGTTGTGACAATACTTGTCTTCTTTATGTATATTATGTTTCTTCTTCTGAATCAATCTATTTATAGACTTCATCCATGGTAACCAGCTGATCTGGTTTATAACTAACTTTTTACAAGTCTGATAGCTTCAGTAAACCTGTTGTAACTCACATTTGTCAAGTCTTCAAACAGTTCTTGAGCCTTTGACTCTATCAGCAAAGCGTCGAGTCTATCTGTCATAAAGTGTCGAGACCATCTGTCAATATGTGTCGACACAAGTGACTAAAGTGTCGACACAGCCTTTGGTGATGTCGACAAAGCTGCATTGATGTCGACACAGCTCCTTGATACTGCAACTTGAGAATGTGTCGACACTGAATATTTGTGTCGACACAAACACCTCACCATTCATCAGCAATCAACTTGGTATAGACTCAGCTGTGTGTCGACACAAGTCTTGTGTGTCGACACAGTTGATGTAGACTCAGAACATAGTGTATGTCAATATTGCCTCCAGGTGTCGACACAGTTATTGTCGACTCTGCCTCTGTGTGTCGACACTGCCTCCCGGTGTCGACACAGCCGATGTCGACTATAATCTTCTGTGTGTCGGCACTGCCTCCCGGTGTCGACACAAATACTCTGAAGTGTCGACACAACTATTTCAAAGTGTCGACACAATCTTACTGAAGTGTCGACACAGCTTCCTCAGGTGTCGACACATGGACTTAGAATATTTTTCCTGCATTCTAGCACATTCTTAACCTGCACATATAAACTCAAAATAACATCAAATACACCTTGATGTATATCATTGAGCTAAGTGAAGCTTCTACAAATCAGGTACACATTTTCCAATGTACCCAACAATCTCCCCCTATTTGGAGAGGTCATAACCCTTTAGCCAATGATATACACCACTTATAAAATAAACCTGATGATGTATATAAGCATTATATTACAGGGTACTTTATAAACAAAACACATATCATAGTTACATCACAGAATAAAGATGTAAAAGTAAATGATCACAGAACAATGTTTTGTATATCAACTCCAAAAATTTGTTACAAAATGTTTACATTGATTTCTTTAACAAACTAATAATTACATAGTTCTTGAATAAAAACTAGTAAAGCTAAGACTAAGGTTGGGCAGGCTCCTTGATGACTATCCCTTTTCCAGATATTATCTCAGCCTGAGCAGGAGATTCTGTATCTTCCAGGGGCTTCTTGCCTTTAAAATCAACTTTCTTTTGTGCTTCAGACTTGATCTTTTGTCATTCAAAATAATGAAAGGGCTTGGGAAAATATTTGCTAGGCTCCTGAGTATCAGGAGGTAGCTTCCCCATCTTAGCCTTTCTCCTGTGTTGAACTATGGCCTCCTGCCTGGCTTTATACTTTTGCCATTCTTGCTCATTGTACAATTTTCCCCTTTCATGTACTTGATCTTTTACAGCCTTCCAAGCAGTTAAAATGATATTCCTTGAAGTGGGGCTCCACTGCTCAAAGTCTGGCTTTAATTCTGCTTGCTCTCTAAATCTTTTCTCTGATAATAGAGCATCTTGCTGAGCTTTGATAACAGTATCTGGCATATCAACCTTTTCAATAATCACATTTGTAATTGGTTGTGGAGGGCTATACATTGACTGAACCTGTTCATGTATCATTCCAATATCTGTAGGAGGGTAAATGACTTGGGCAACCTCAGGTTGATTACCTTCAAGTAGAATTGGTTGCACCCCTTACTCAGCCATATATTCATCATCACACAAGGGTGGATATCCAAGAGTGGATCTTATGCTGTTAGTTACCCATTTGGCATGATCCGACCCAACATAGACTAACACCCTCTCCCCCTTTATGACTTCTCTAGCCACATGCACTCTCAAGTCATCTTTCTGAAATCTGATTTGTCCATCCAGATAGTTGATTCCATCTTTAAATAATGGCTTTAATTTTTGAAGCTTGTCACTAATCAACTTCTCACATGAAGTGATGGCAGTTTTAACTGCATCTGGGGCAGCTTGTAGCTTCTGATCATATACTTCTTTTTCTTTAGCCCTTGCAGCAGTAATTGCAACAACAATGTTTGTGAACTCAGTGATTATCACATTATATGATTCAGTCTGATTTTCATTCATTCTTATTTGATTCTCTAGGACATAGCCTTGTTTAACAGCCATCTCATCCACTTGCTTCTTTATGTCTGCTTGTTGCTTTGCAAGAAATACCACAGCATTTCCTCCCTTGTGGAAGCAATCTGTCATCTCTCTTTTATTCTGATTAACTTCAAATCTTATAGATTTTATCTCTTGTGCCAGATCAAATTGAAGAGCCTTTTGGATTTCATCCACATACTTTACAAGAAGCAATCTCAGCTTATCCATTTTGACTTGTAAATCCACCAGAAGTTTGTTGTAATCAATTGCAGGTGCTGGTTGGGAAGAAGTAGCTTGTAAAGCCTGCTTATAGCTTTGAATTTTTCTTTTAAAAACCATTAATTTTCTCTTCTTTGCCTCCCTAACTTCATCATGCTCAGATTCTAAAGAACTGTCAACATTAACCCTCTCTTGAGGAGTGGAAGAAATTTCTTTTTCAGCTACATGTTGCTCTTCCTCTATATCAACCTGCTCCCCCTCAACTCTTACTAGCTCCCCCTCAAATCTTAGGGTCTCCATTTTATCTGTTTCTCCTCCAATATCAGAAAACATCTCTTCAAGAGTGAATTCTTGTTGTGTGAGAGCAGGAGATAGTACTTTCTCAGCAGCAGCAGCAACTCCAAAAATATCTAGATCAGCTTGAGAAATAATGTCCTCTAATAAATTGATTCTTTCTTCCTCTTGTACCTGTTCAAACTCTACCTCCCCCTGCAAATGTGCATTCTCAGCATTGTCCTGGACCTATATACTTTCCAGCTCCCCCTGCACTTATGTAATTATAGTCTCTTCTTGGACTTGGGTAGTCACAGTCAGATCCTGAACTTGTGCTCTAATTTGCTCTTCCTAGTCTTGTGCATCTTCAGGACCATGCTCTTGCCTGTCCACATCAGGCATTTATTTAGAAAGAACTCTATCCCACCTTGAGAATAACCTCATGTCCATTCTCCTCATGTGGTTTATCTTTGAACAAGGAATCTGTTGCATTACCTCTGGAATCATTCCAGGCAGGTACAGACTCATGATCCTAGCCAAGTTTGGCTTCTTGATTCCTTCTTTAATCTTATCAAACAGTACATCATACCAATTTGTTTGAATCTTAAAGATCACCCTAGTCATCAGGCTGAACATATAGGTTGATATCCTATTATGGCCACCTGGTTTGCATAAGATCACCTTTCCTATTATTTCAGACAGGAATTTCCCCTTAGGATTCATGCCCTTCCTGTTGATGGTAGATCCTATCTTTATGGTTGGATCCAATCCACACCATTGAAGCGCCTCACTTGTTCTTGAGGCTGGTATCTCTTCCTCATCTTGTATTCTAGGAAGATGGAGAATCTTGCTTAACCTCTTTTGAGACAGCTTGACTTTTTCTCCATGAATTGTGGATTTGATCTTCAAGCCTGTTGAGTCCATTGATGCAGCCATGTAGAACTCGAATACTTCTTTCTTCCATATTTTACTAGGTTCAGAGACAAGATATTCTAATCCATTGTCTGCAAGAAGATAAATGACCTGTTTGATCTCCGATTCGGCATCGTTGAATGCATGCCTAACCAACTCATATCCTTCATTGACGTTGTCTTAAACCTTGGGCGCCATTGGAATGAAGAGAAAGCTTGATTGGAGAGGAGAGAGATTGTCGACACAAGGTTTTTGTCTCGAAACCCTGGTGAGCGTGTCGACAGAATAAGTTCTTGACCTATTTATACCCTTCTAATCAAAGAAGATCAAAAGGCGGGCAAAAACTGTCTAAAAGTGTCGATACTGTTGGAATGTGTCGACACAAACTTGTATTGTCTCGACCACGGCGCTGACTACTATGTGTCGACACCAATTGATGATATGTCGACACAGGAAATACTTAGTAATTCATCAGAAATTCTGTGTCGACTCTTATTATAAGTGTCGACACAAAATCTGTAAGTGTCGACACCATTACTCTGGTTGTGTCGACACTACATTTCTGGATGTGTCGACTCTTTGTCCCTTAGGTGTCGACACATTTTCTCTGTGTCGACACAATTTCCCTTAATTGTCGACATGAATTCTCCGCGTCGACACCTTATCACTGAATGTGTCGACACCATTTCACTTAGCCAATTTTTGGTAAACTAACCTATGGTCAGCATTCCTAATTCAATTTTAAATTTATTGAATTTAGTTTCATCCAGAGACTTATTAAATACATCTGCAATTTGAAAATCAGTTTTAACAAATTCTAATGAGATGTCTTCTTTTTCTACATGTTCTCTAAGAAAATGGTATTTTATCTCTATATGCTTAGTCCTACTATGTGAACCAAGATTGTTTGCAATAGAGATGGCACTTTTAGAATCACACAATAATGGTGTTCTACTTACTTGAATACCATAGTCCCTTAGCTAATGCTGAATCCACAACAGCTGTGCACAGCAACTTCCTGCTGCCACATATTCAGACTCAGCTGTGGATATTGCCACACTAGTCTGCTTCTTACTGCTCCAAGATATCAATCTTCCTCCCAGGAATTGGCATGTACCTGTAGTACTTTTTCTATCTTCTCTACAGCTTGCAAAATCTGCATCTGAATAACCTGTTAGTAGAAAATCTCCATTCCTAGGGTACCAAAGGCCTAGATTAGGTGTGCCCTTTAGATATCTCAAAATCTTCTTGACTGTAGTATAATGTGATTCTTTAGGGCATGCTTGGTACCTAGTACAGACACATGTTGCATACATAATGTCTGGTCAACTAGTAGTTAGATATAATAGAGAGCCAATTATTCCTCTATACAAAGACTCATTTACAGGTTTACCTGCATCATCTTTGCATATAGCCATACTTGTTCCCATAGGAGTTCTCATGGTGGAGGATGATTCCATACCATACTTCTTAATTAACTCCTTGGTGAACTTAGACTGGGATATGGACAAGTCATCATCAGTCTGTCTTACTTGAAGTCCAAAGAAGAACTTAAGTTTCCCCATATTGCTCATTTCAAACTTCTCTTGCATAAGTTTGGCAAACTTCTTAAAAAGGTTGTTCTCTGTAGATCCAAAGATTATGTCATCTACATAGATATGAACTAATATTATCTTACCTTTAGATTCCCTTAGGAATAGAGTTTTGTCTATTTTACCTCTTGAGAATTTGTTCTCAATAAGGAAAGTAGACAGAGTTTCATACCAAGCCCTTGGGGCTTGCTTTAACCCATACAATGCTTTCCTAAGTCTATAGACATAACCAGGTTTAAGAGAATCTACAAAACCTGATGGCTTCTCTACATAGACTTCTTCTTTCAGATCACCATTCAGAAATGTTGATTTCACATCCATTTGATATACCTTGAAGCCATGATATGCTGCATAGGCAAGAAACATTCTGATTGCTTCCAGTCTTGTTACTAGGGCAAATGTTTGATCAAAGTCTATTCCCTCTTCCTGCCTGTATCCTTTTGCAACCAATCTTGCTTTATTCTTCACAATAACTCCATTCTCATCCAATTTGTTCCTAAAAATCCACTTTGTACCAATGATGTTATGGTCTTTTGGTTTAGGAACAAACTCCCAGACCTTGTATCTTCTAAACTGATTAAGATCCTCTTGCATAACATTAATCCAGTGTTGGTCTTGGATAGCTTCTTCAAATTTCTTTGGCTCCAGTTGAGATAGAAAACTTGAGTGTAGGACTGCATTAAGATTTCTACTTCTGGTTTGCACTCCATGTCTTGGATCACCAATTATCTGATTTGCTGGGTGATCCTTTAGATCTCTTACAGCTGGAGGTAAAATTCCTTCTGGCTGAACACCTCCAGTTTCTTCATTATGCTGCACCTCTTGGTTATCATCAGCTTCTAGAGAGTCTTGTACTCCCCCTGGACAGTATCCATCATTTTCCAATACTTCATCTGCAGTTGAGCCTTCTGCAATGGAAAGCTTGTCCATCTTATTGCTAATACCTGTTGGACTGCATGAACTACAAGACAACTCACTGTTGATTAATCTTGTTTCATCAAATACAACATGTACAGATTCTTCTACAACCTGAGTAATCAAGTTGTAGACTCTATAAGCCTTTCTATTATTGTTGTACCCAACAAATATCCCATCTTGGGATTTGGCAGCAAACTTAGTTAACTAAGACTTGCCATTGTTAAGGTTATAACACTTGCAACCAAAGATCCTAAAATAGGATAAATTTGGTTTCTACCTTTCATAATCTCATAGGGAGTCTTTTTGTGGCACTTAGTGATAGAAGCCTTATTGAGTACATGACATGCGGTGTTTACTGCCTCAGCCCAGAAATATTCTGGGAGAGAAGTATCACTCAATAGAGTTCTACTAGATTCAATCAATATCATATTTTTTCTTTCAGCAATACCATTTTGCTGAGGTGTTCTAGGTGAGGAGAATTCTTGGAAAATCCCAAATTCTTCACATAATCTTGTCATACTTTCAGATTGAAATTAGTGCCATGGTCACTTCTGATTTTGACCACTGTACTGTCCAGTTCATTCTGAATTTGTCTGACAAAACTGTGCAAAACACTTGTGGTTTCAGATTTCTGTCTTAGAAAGAACACCCAGGAATATCTAAAATAGTCATCTACAACCACAAAAGTGTAGACCTTCCTACCTAGACTATGAACTGACATAGGACCAAAAAGATCCATATGTAAGAGGTATAGACACCTCACTGAATCCTTAATTTCAAGGCTATGAAAGGATGATTTTGTCTGCTTGCCCTTTTGACAAGCTGAACATATCCCTACCTTTATACACTTAACTTGAGGAACCATTCCTCACTAACTCTTTACTAAAGAGTTGGTCAATTGTCTTGTAGTTAAGATGAGCCAGCCTCTTGTGCCATTTGACACAATGAGATGCTTTCTCATCAGCCACAAGACAAATAGGAGAACCTTTGTTCTCACACCCAAAATCAAGACAATAAACATTTCTCTTTCTATATCCTGTCAAAATGATCTTTTGATCACTTGACCTTTTGATGACATGAAATGTCATATCCTAGATCACTCAGCTGACTTATGCTTATCAGGTTGTGTTTCAAACCTTTTACATAAGCCACTTGAGTGATGGTAATTTGGTTGGAAGAGATGTTACCAAATCCTTTGATGATTCCTCTTTCAGATCCACCAAAGATTACTTTAGGCCCATCCTTGATAGATGTGTACTCCTTCAGTAGCCCCTTTGTTCTAGTCATGTACCTGGAACATCCACTGTCCAAGTACTATATAGGGGCATGGCAACTTGGACTTTCCTGCAATACAGAATTACTTTCCCTTAGAACCCAAGTAAGTCTTGGGTCCTTGGTTCAATTTAGCACCATTCATATCAAAACTACCAGCAACTCTTCTTACTGGTAGACTGTTGTTCTTCCTAACACTTATGTTATGCCAGCAGTCTAAGGCAAAATGGCCTGTCTTGCCACAGCACCGGCATTCATACTTGTTGTATCTAGGTCTAGATACATTTTTGACAGAAGAATTTCTTTTCAGTGCCGGTGCTGCTGCAGCTACACCCACTGGTTTCTTATAACTATGGGGTTTATGAACATGGGCTGACTTATTGGCATTAATACCCTTATTATTCAGAACATCAGTCTTATTATGACCATGAATGTTTTCAAGATCATACTTGTTAGAAGGCTCATGCACCTTTCTAAAAACTACAGGGACTTTAAAATTCAATGGTTGAACTGGTGCTTTGCCTTTTCTCTTGAAATGGGCAGCCCTGGTGTTACCTTTAAAGCCTATTCCTGCCTTACACTTTTGAGCCACAAACTCATCTATTAAGGGTAAGACTGATTTTGGCTTAGAGTAACTAGCCAAAAAATCTTTCTCTACTTGAAGTCTTACTTCCAGAATTTTAATTAGATCATGTTTATATGTGATTGTACCCATCTGAATAATAGTAATAGTTTTCAGCTTGGCAACCTCATTCATTTGTTGATCCAATTCTTTCTCTAACCCAGATGCAGTCATCTTAAGATCTGCAATTTCCTTAGCCTGATTTTTGGCAAGGTTTTTGCTTTTCTTAAGTGCCTGCAATAAGTCCCCATATTCTTCTATCAACTGATGAATATCTCCTTCAGATTCTGATCAATCCTCATCACTTGATGAAGATGAATTTGACTCTGAACCAGTACTGTAATCAGAAATTCTAGAATTACTTTGTACCTTACTTAAACCAGGCTGATCCTGGCACTTGTTGTCTTCTGATTCAACCATCAGTCCCATGCACTGATGGTCTTCTTGTTCATTGATGGAGTCCAGCAATTGCATAAACTCCTCTTCTTCACTAGCTGCATACAGTCCAATGTATGCTTCAGCTTCAGATTCTGAACTCTGAGGAGGATTGATCTGTAAGACTCTTCTCCTTCTTAGCAACAAAGGATTTCTCCTTCTTGCCCTTTTTGTTGAGTCTTCTTTCTGTCTGCTGACTCCTTCCTCTTTTCTGGACACTCAGCCACCACATGTCCTGGCCTATTGCAGCAATAGCAAACAATTTTATATATTGTAGCTTTGCTGGGCTTAGACCTGCTCCTTTCCTTTCTTGATGATTTTCTCTTTTGATAATAGTCATCAACTGGCTATGATGTGGAGGGCCTTTACTTCCACTGGTTCTTCTTCAAGAACCTCTGAAACTTCCTTGTAAAGGCAGCAAAATTTGCATCTGAATCACTGCTATCTGAGTTCTGATTGTCTAAATTTTCTGAGATAACTTCAGCAACTTCCATAGGAGGTGATGGAGACATCCTCCTGCTCTTTCTAGGGTCTGTTTGCCCAAACAGACCCCTAGTGGCTTCAACCTTGAAGGCCACTGACTTTTCTCTATGCTCTCCTTTTATATTTCTTTCTTCCTCCTTCCTAGCCATTAGTTGTATTTCATATGATAGCAACTTTCCAAATAAGGTTGGAGGAGAAATGTAAGCTAGTTTGGCCACTTCTTTAATGACACAAATCTTGGTATCCCAATCCTTTGTCAAGGATCTAAGGAATTTGTCATTCAATTCATAAGTACTGAAGACCCTTCCATAGGACATCAGTTCATTCACTATCCTGTAGAATTTCTTGTAGCATTCAGATATGCTATCAGACCTCCCTTATCGTAAACTCTCATATTCTTGATTGAGCATAGACTTTCTGTCTTGTCTAACTTATTAGGAACCCTCCATATAGACAATCAAAGTGTCCCACATTTCCTTGAAGGTTTTGCAGTGAATCAAATTTTGGAAAGTAGAATCATCTATGACACTCACTATGATATTCTGAGCTCTCTTGTCCATAGTTGACAATATAATCTCATCCTTGGTCATTTCAGAAAAATATTTAGGAGTTCTTTGATTTGCATCTAGAGCAGACATATTCATTGGGATATATGGACCTTCTTTTACTGTGATATATATCCTTGAGTCAGAGGCCACCATAAACAATCTAACCCTTTCTTTCCAGATTCCAAAAATCTCTTTTCCTGCAGATGGGTAATTTAATTTACCCTAATTCCTTGTGATTCTCTCTAGAACCCATTTTCTTGATTCTTGATTCTGCCTTAGGGATCTAACACAGACTGTTAAGTCTTTCTTTGAGTAACCTCCCTCTGATACCACTTGATAGTTTTACTTTCAAGACTACCTAAAAACCTAGAGGGGGGGGGGGGATGGGTGAATAGGTACTTTTCCTTGATTTAACTAAAGGAAGAATATAACTACAGTTCTTTGAATAAATCAGATATTACTATAGCTAACACAGCACAACAATCACAATCATACACACATCACAGATTGCACACAGATTTATAGTGGTTCCCCAATGTCTGGGTACATCCACTTTCCCCCTACACCTATCTAGCAGTATGCTAGAGTCGGCCTAACTTCTTCCTTTAACTCAGATCCTCAGATCCTACAGCTCAGAATCCAGAAGGATTCCTACAACTCAGGCTAACAAGCCCTACCTCAGCCTTTCCACAAGGCCTATAACAAAGAGAATACCTTCTCCTACAACTCAGGCATAAACAGCCCTTCCACTAAGAGAATAAATCTCCTACACTCAGCCTTTATAAAATAGGCTTACAACTCAGATCTATGAATAGATCCTACAGAATTTGATAAGGAATTTTGTAATCTCTTACCCCTATTGAGAGAGAAGGGATAAGAACTTTCTTGATCAGCTTCTTGAAGAGGTTGATGGCTGAAATAAACTTGATCTTAGCTTTCTTCAAAGCTTCTTGAATCTGAACTTAGTTGAGTTGATTTCCTTTGAATAAAACTGACTGGCAGCTTCCTTCTTAGACTTCAGAAATAGATCTGAATCTTCTTGAAAGATTAGTTCAGTATCTGCTTCTTGAGAGACCTGTGAATGTCTCCTCCTTGTCTTCAAATAGCTGGATCTCTCTCTATCCAAACCTCTTGAAGATACTTCTGAATTCTTGATTGAATTTCACTTAGACAGAATCTGAATAGTAAACAACTTCAGAACGTCTTCTTAGATCTTCTCACGAAGATCTTCTTCTTTGTTTCTTGTACTGTCTTGATCAGAGATCAATCTCTAATTGTGTTAGTTGTGACAATACTTGTCTTCTCTATGTATGTTATTTTTCTTCTTCTGAATCCATCTATTTATAGACTTCATCCATGGTAACCGGCTGATCCGGTTTATAACTAACTTCTGACAAGTCTGATAGCTTCAGTAAACCTGTTGTAACTCACAGCTGTCAAGTCTTCAAACAGTTCTTGAGCCTTTGACTCTGTCAGCAAAGCGTCGAGTCTGTCTGTCATAAAGTGTCGAGACAATCTGTCAATATGTGTCGACATAAGTGACTTAAGTGTCGACACAGCCTTTGGTGATGTCGACAAAGCTGCCTTGATGTCGACACAGCTCCTTGATACTCGATCTTGAGAATATGTCGATAATGAATATTTGTGTCGACACAAACACTTCACCATTCATAAGCAATCAACTTGGTCTAGACTCAGCTGTGTGTCGACACAAGTCCTATGTGTCGACACAGTTGATGTAGACTCAGAACATAGTGTGTGTCGACACTGCCTCCAGGTGTCGACACAGTTGTTATCGACTCTGCCTCTGTGTGTCGACACTGCCTCCCGGTGTCGACACAGCCGATGTCGACTATAATCTTCTGTGTGTCGACACTGCCTCCCGGTGTCGACACAAATTCTCTGAAGTGTCGACACAGCTATTTCCAAGTGTCGACACAATCTTACTGAAGTGTCGACACAGCTTCCTCAGGTGTCGACACATGGACTTAGAATATTTTTCCTGCATTCTAGCACATTTTAACCTGCACATATAAACTCAAAATAACATAAAATACACCTTGATGTTTATCATTGAGCAAAGTGAGGCTTCTCCAAATCAGGTACACATTTTCCAATGTACCCAACAACCAGGGCCCGCGTTATTTCGCTCGGGCGCGCATTATTTCGCCCTGACACGTGTTATTTCACCAGGGAGCGCGTAATTTCGCCGGGGCGCGCGTTATTTCGCCCGGGCGTGCATTATTTTGCCCGGGCACGCGTTATTTTGCCCTGGCGCTAGTTATTTCGCCCGGGCGGGTATTATTTTGCACAAGCGCACGTTATTTTGCCCCATCGTGCATTTTTTCATCGGGGCACGTGTTATTTTGCCCGGGAGCGCGTTATTTTACCCGGGCGCGCATTATTACGCCCGGGCGCGCGTTATTTCACCCGGGCGCACGTTATTTCGCCCAGTGTCACAACCTGTATTTTCTCCGAATTAAGAATTATTAGAGTATGAGAAAACACGCGTCGTGAAGCCACGTTGAGCAGGGGATAACCGCTGACGCTCAGGCAAAAACTATCTACTTTACTTTATGAAAATTCATAAGTTAAATGATTAGAAATTCAGTTATATTTTAAAGGTCGTATCCCGCGGCTCAGTGGATCATCTAGTCCACAGTTTAAAAACTATACTTATACGTTGCGGAAAATACTTTATTCAAGTTTTACATCCTAAAAGAGTGCATAAGTGTCCCCAAAAGACAACTTATACTATGCATGACCCTACATTTAATTTGTACTATATATAGGAAAATGATCTTTTTACGTTATTTGGAAAATAGTGTTTGAGTTTTATAAAACATGCTGATTATAACGTACATATAGTACGGTTTATAGGTTTGAAAATAACTAACAACCTAGCATAAAATATCTCAAGGGCAAGTAGACTAATCTCCAGAAAGGTAGCAGCAAAAAGATAACATATTTAATATCAAGGTAAAACTACCAGTGGGCGCCAACAAACTGAGATGAACCCACTGGCAGGTTTGTATGTCTGTAATAAAGCAAAACAACCTCAAAAGTCCAAGGAACTGATCTCTACAATACGAGAGACCACCAGCAACAGCACAGCACAACTAGCCGCCTAATCGGCTACTAACCAGAACTTGAGGCATTCAAAGAAGAAAAGAATACCTCAGCAAGCAAAAACAAATAAGCTGTACGGAAATGTTAATCTAAATGATAAGCCAGAAGAGTAAGTAAACCGTAACAAGCACCACTGTCCAAGGCAAGACAAAAAGGAAAAGCACTATGTGCGAGGAAACAGCAACAACCCTGCCCAAAAATCCCACAGAGTTTACAAGGCTACCATGTTCCCAAAACGTTGCAATTTACAAAGGAAGAAACTTCTAACATCCTAAATTATGAGAGATGGCAGTAGCAAAAACAATGCGGATCCGGGTTGGAGGCAAACTCAGTCCCCCAACCACCATTTCCATAAACAAAGCTCAAGGGTCTACATATGAAAGCACTAGGGACCTCCCACCCCCTTGACCAGCCCGTACCTGGGCCACGGCTAAATTACACAACACCACCCCCATTAAGAGCTTCAAACCACCACTACTAACCACAACCCATGATTCGGCCTATGGAAAAATATAGCCGACAAGGAACCTCAAAATCAAGGAATTCAATCGGGAGAGAAAATCAAGGTAAGGGAAAAGCGTTGAGATGGCTCAACGCGGCATGGCGTTGAGTGAGCCCCACTCACTCAACGCCTAAACAGACTGTGCGTTGAGTGAGTTAACCTCACTAAATGCCAAAACAGCTATGGCGTTGAGTGAGGTTCACTCACTCAACGCCTTCTGCAACACTGGCTGTTGCGTTGAGTGAGCTAACCTCACTCAACGCCAAAATTGCCACGACGTTGAGTGAGGTTCACTCACTCAATGCCTTGGCACTTAGCCGCAAAAACTAACTGTGGCGTTGAGTGAGTCCACCCCTCTCAACGCAAAAACAGTTTTGGCGTTGAGTGAGGTCGACTCGCTCAACGCCAAAATACTTGGCCGCAAAAGAACAGACCAAAAGGCTATGGCGTTGAGTGTGTGCACCACACTCAATGCCAAGCCCAAGCTGACCCGGCGTTGAGTGTGTGCACCACACTCAACTCCAAGTCCAAGAAGACTCGGCGTTGGGTGTGTGCACCACACTCAACGCCAAGTCCAAGCAGACCCGGCATTAGGTGTGTGCTCCACACTCAACGCCAAGTCCAAGCAGAACCGGCATTGAGTGTGTGCTCCGCACTCAACGCCAAGTCCAAGTAGACCCGGCGTTGAGTGTATGCACCACACTCAACGCTAAGTCCAACAAGACCGGCGTTGAGTGTGTGCACCACACTCAACGCCAAGTCCAAGCAGACCCGGCATTGAGTGTGTGCACCACACTCAACGCCAAGTCCAAGAAGACCCGGCGTTGAGTGTGTGCACCGCACTCAATGCCAAGTCCAAGCAGACCCGGCGTTGAGTGTGTGTACACCACGCCACTTGAGTGTGTGCAACTCCAAGTCCAAGAAGACCCGGCGTTGAGTGTGTGCACCACACTCAACGCCAAGTCCAAGTAGACCCAGTATTGAGTGTGTGCACCAAACTCAACACCAAGTCCAAGTAGACCCGGCGTTGAGTGTGTGCACCACACTCAACACCGAGCCCTGAAATCTCCAATGCTTGATCCAGCACGCAACCTAACCGACTATGCACAAAACTAGGGCTAGGATTAGGACTAGCAGAAATCACCAAAATGAAACTTCTACCTCCAGCCCGACCACAACCACTGCACAGGAAAACGACCCAACCCTTAACTCTTACTCAGCACGAGAACAAGGTCTCCTCTACTAACAGTTGGAGGAGAACAAAATAAAATAAAAAGAAAGGGCGGCTGCTAGGAGTACGATTGAACGGGAAACTCATATCAGGTATGCTGAGCACAAATCGAAGCCGAGCAATGAGCAATGGTTTCTATCCTAGGGCTAACAGGGCAATAAGGAGAGAGACAAAAAAAGAACTACACGGCAAGGGCAAGAATACCACTTGCCTCAAATTTCCGGCGAAGCTTGGTCGGCCTCCCATTCTCTCACTCGGCACCAGCAACAACAACACCTAAACAAGAAATCTAGAGATTTAATGGAAGAAACGGATAAACCAAGAAATTTCGAGACCTCTAGAAACACCACGAAAATTGAATTTCTTACCGTAAGAATGAAGTTCTAGGTGAGAGCAATCAAAATCCGCTTTCGGAATCGAATTCCGTCCACAAACGCTCCCGGAATCGGCTTCCAAAGGGGAGCAGGTTCGGCGGTTCCTCTGTTTTCTGCGAACAGGCGCTGCGGGTTCGATTTCGGGAAGATGAACAGGAGCGGTTTACTCTTCTAAATCTAAACTATCCTATATATAGTACCCTCTTAATACTAACTTAACTAATAATTAAATAATAATATAATAATTTATATTTATATAGCTTGCAACCGCCATGACCGCAATCTAATTGCCACAGGATTAAAATCACCCAGCTTTTGACCGCCGGATTCTTTTAAACTGCTATAATATTACTTATTTACATTTATTATTAACACACCCAAAACGATGCGAAAATCAAACTACCTCGGAATTCGACGAAATTTGCACCGTAGCTAAATACCCATGCTACGAACGCAACGACGAAGTCGAAATTAACTTTCGACGAACAAAACTCGAGTTATACTCACCTGAAGCAAAACACAAGCATCCCCCGAGAGGCCACACCGGGTCACCCAAAATGACCCGGCTTGCTTGGGAGATCTTGCCAATAGGCTACAAAATAGGCCACTCAGTTCTAAGGAGTTAAGACCACACTCCCCAGATGGCACAAGCCAAGAAAATGCGTCGACGTAATGCCAAACGAGAATTAAATAATCGCAGAAAAATCGGGGGCGTTACAGTCACTCCCCTTAAAAGAAAGTTTCGCCCCGAAACTTTACGCACAACACTTTTACTATAGAAGGAAAAGTAACAAGCCAAATATTACAAGAAGAAAACATACCAATCCAATCAGGGGAACAGTTGTGGGTGAGCCTCCCTCACAGCCGACTCTAACTCCCAAGTCATGCTTTCCAAATCCTGATAATTCCATAGAACTTTGACCATCGGGATGGACTTCCTCTGAAGCACCAGATCTTGAGTATCCAAAATACGGACCGACACTTCAACAAAAGAGAGATTAGGCTCCAACTGGGGCACAACATCCAAGACTTGCCCACTGTTATGCACACACTTCCGCAATTGGCTTACATGAAATACATTATGAACATCTGGGAAGTTTGCTGGAAAATCCAACCTATATGCTGACACGCCAATCCGTTCAACAATCTTAAATAGGCCCACATACCTCAGGTCCAATTTCTGGTTCTTACCGAACCTCTTAACACCAACCATCGGAGAAACCTTAAGAAACACAAGGTCCCCTACAGAAAACTCCAAGTCAGACCTACGCCGATTGGCGTTCTTCTCATATCTCGCCTGAGCTATACAAAGCTTTTCTCGAATATGCTTCACTACGACTTCCATCTCCTCGAGAGCATCCAGACCCAACAAGGGTCTCTCACCTGCCTCAGCCCAAAATAGGGGAGTTCTGCAGTGCCTCCCATAAAAAGATTCAAACGGAGCCATTTGCAAGCTCTCTTTATAACTGTTATTGTATGCAAACTCCATAAGTCGCAACCGCTCATCCCACGCTCCACCGTGGTCTAGAGCTTAGCATCTGATCATATCCTAAACTATCTGGTTCACCCGCTCTGTCTGCCCATTGGTTTGTGGGTGGTATGCAGTAGAATACCTCAGATCTGTACCCAAACCATCCTGTAGACTCTTCTAAAAGCGAGAAGTAAACCGGGAGTCTCGATCAGAAATGATGCTAACAGGCACACCGTACAATCTGATGACCTCATTCAAGTACATCTCTGCTATCTTCTTCATCGGATAATCAATCTTATACGGCACGAAGTGAGTACACTTCGTCAGTCTATCCACTATAACCCAAACAGAATCAAATCCCCTTGGAGATCTCGGTAAGCCCGTAATGAAGTCCATAGAAATACTTTCCCACTTCCAAGTCGGGATCTCTAACGGAGTCAACTTGCCACCAGGCCTTCCGTGATCGGCCTTCACACGCTTGCTAGTGTGGCACTCAACAAAAAATCAGGCTATATCACTCTTCATCCCATACCACCAGACAATTTACTTCAAATCACGATACATCTTTGTAGATCCTAGATGGTAGGCAACATTGGATCCATGAGCCTCTCTTCATCTCATAACCCTGATGTCTCCAACAGCGGGGATGCAAAATCTGCCGCGGTACTTCAAAGTACCCGCATCATCGATAGAAAAATCCAGCAACTCCCCTCTCTCAGTCCTGAGGTATAAGTGCAGAAGGTCCGGATAATCTTTCTGGTGCAACCTAGTAAGAGAAATCCAAGACGGCTCTGCAACTGCCAAACTGATCTACATGCCACAGCATCCTACTAAAATATCCATAAGGAGGAACTCTTCCAATAAATGATCGGCGGAGAGATTAAAGATCTTCCCCGTCTTCTGGCTCAGGGCGTCGGCCACCACATTGGCCTTGCCTGGATGTTACTAGATCTCCACATCATAATCGGCCACATACTCTAGCAACCGTCGCTGGCGCAGATTCAACTCCTTCTGCGTGAGCACGTACTTTAGACTTCTATGATCTGTGAAGATCTTGCACTGAGCACCATAAAGCAGATGCCTCCACAGCTTTAGCGCATAAATCACCGCTGCAAACTCAAGGTCATGTGTAGGGTAATATCTCTCATGAGTCTTTAATTGCCTTGACCCATACACAATCACTTTTCCAGCCTGCATCAACACGCAACCCAGACCAACATGCGAAGCATCCACGTACACATCATACTCCGCACCCTCAGTAAGTAGGGTCAGAACGGGAGCAGTGCACAATCTATTCTTTAGCTCCAAGAAGGCTTCGTCACACTTATCGTTCCAAACAAAGGCCACATTCTTTTGAGTCAACCTGGTCAAAGGTGTATCCAGGGTAGAGAAACCCTCCACGAACCTCCTGTAGTAGCCGACCAACCCTAGGAAGCTTTTGATCTCCTTGGGCGTGCCCGGCCTGCTCCAATCCATCACTGCTGCGATCTTTTTCGGGTCGACTGAGATCCCATCCTTGTTCACCACGTTGCCCAGAAATGAGACTTGAGGCAACCAAAATTCGCACTTGCTCAGCTTGGCGAATAACTTGTGATCCCTCAACTCCGATAGAACCAAGCGCAGATGCTGCTGATGCTCCTCAGCGCTGCGAGAATAGATCAGCACATCATCGATGAAAACCACAACGAACTTGTCTAGAAAATCCTTGAACACCCGGTTCATCATATCCATGAAAGCTAATGTTGCATTGGTCAAACCAAACGACATCACCAAGAACTCAAAATGTCTATGCCTCGATCTAAACACAGTCTATGGGATATCTTCCTCACGGATCCTGAGCCGATGAAAGCCAGAATGAAGATCGATCTTGGAGAACACCGTGCTACCGCGCAACTAATCAAATAAGTCATCGATCCTCGGCAGAGGGTACCTGTTCTTAATAGTGACTTTGTTCAACTCCCTGTAATCGATGCAAAGCCGCATCGACCCATCTTTCTTCTTTACAAACAAAACAGGAGGACCCCAAGGAGACGAACTCTGCCTGATAAATCCTTTTGCCAACAACTCATCCAACTGGACTCGCAACTCCTCTAACTCACGAGGGGCCATCTGGTACGGTGCATTAGCAATAGGACGCATACCCAGTTCCAAATCAATCACAAACTCAACATCCCAATCTGGAGGAAGACCAGGAAGGTCATCAGGAAAAACATCAGCGAAACCACGAACAACAGGAATCTCCTCCAAGCGTGGTACACTAACAGCAGTCCCAACCACCGAGACTAAATAAGAAAAACAATCAGAATGAAATAGCTTCTGAGCACATACCGCAGAAATGACTGGAGAATCCTGGCACGGATCAGCATACACGCTTCCGGGCTGACCTTTGTCCTTGATGAAGTCCAAGCGCTTCCCTTTGCACTGAATAATCGCATCATACTTAGACAACCAATCCATGCCCATAATAACATCGAAGTCCTCTAGATAAATCATCTTCAAGTCTGCCTTCGCAAGAAAGTCTCCCAACAAAACAGGGCAATCTAGAATGCCCAAATCTGATAGCACGGATTCACCAGAAGGAAACTTGACGCGAAACGTATCACGAACTTGATCTAGAATCAACCAATGCCACTCCACAAAGGCTCTAGCCACAAATGAGTGGGTAGCGCCGGTGTCAAACAGAACACGCGCCCAGCGGTTCTTCACCTTAAATTTACCTATAGGAGTATATACAACTTAGGAACTACCAAAACAAAACTATAACCATTCTAGTAAATAAAACTTTCAGGCTGGAAGAACAACTAACCTGAGATGACCTGAGTTGAAGCTTGAGCCTCCTCGGAAGAGATCACGTTCAACTTTCCTTTGCCCTTGTCCACACGCTGAGGCGGAGGTAATTCCTGAAGTGGAACTGCATGAAGAACAGGCTGGACCTGAAGGACACCAAGACTTGATATGGCCCTTCTGTCCACACTGATAGCAGACTTTATCCTTGGACAAGCACTGGGCAGCATCATGCCCGGGTTGCTTGCAAACGGAACAGGAAACATCCCTCCTAGGAGCACCCTGAATAACATGAACTTGCTCCTTCTTCTGAGCTGCTACCTTCTTGAAACACCTCTCAACAGGGTGGCCTGACTGTCCACAAAAGCTACACACCACCTTGCTCTTCTTTCCCAAAGCAGCATCGGGTACCTGGGGTTTCTTCTCCTCAATAGACTTCCTCTTATCCTTCCTCATTTGCTGGCCTCTGCTCTTTGCGGTCTCAATTGCTTCTACCTTCAGAGCAGCCTCCACTACCCCTGCATAAGTCTCTGATCCATATGCACAGGTCAACTGCTGAACCTCACTCCTCAAGTCACCAAGAAACCGCTTGACTCGATCAGCCTCAACACTCACCAACCTAGAAGAAAATTGGCTAAACTTGCTGAACTCTATCTCATACTCACCGACCGTGAGTTGTCTTTGCTTCAGGTGGAGGAAGTCATTCATAAAACGATCACGCTCGACCGAAGGCAAGAACTTCCTCAGCAGCATTTCCTTGAATACTTCCCAAGAGCAACCAGCTACCAAGCTCTCCTTTTCTCTAAGCCACCAACTCTTAGCCAAACCCTTAAGCTGATAGGCGGCTATCATCACTCTCTGATCATCTGTAATACCGGAGTACGAGAACATATCCTCCATGGAGATCAGCCAATCATCTATGACCATGAAATTTGCCTTCCCATCATAAGTAGGAGGGCTAAGTTTCTGAAACTGCGAGATAAATGCCATCTCTACTGGCACCACCACTAGAGGTCTCAGGGGTGCAGGAGGAGGAGTAATAGCTAACCCCCTACAGGGCATTGAACTCCCTGAGTCTGCCATGCCACAACTTCCACTAGAGACTGGATCTAGGCTTGCATCTCCACCATCTGCTTGCTCAAGGAATCGCTACTTATGTGTGTACATATGTCATCCTGCCAGTCTTTAGCTTGGCATGTTGTGCTTATGCAATGTTATGCTATGTATGATTGTGATATGCATTCTAAAAAGGCCCTAATGCATTTTATGAGCGGCGTACACATGAAAATGTTATGTATCCCATACTACATAACATTCTCATGCAACGAAAAGAAAACGAGCTAGTCGCAGCCATGTGGTGAGGTTATGCATCCCATACTACATAACCCTCACATGTTGCCCCTATGGTGGATCCACATATGAACACGTATTATGCATCCCATACTACATAATATGCCCCGTATACTTCATGTTATTCTATTAGTGTTGTGTTCGTGCTTTTGCCAAGACGTGTTGATGACATATCAGTGTGTGAATGACATGATGTTAAACTTATAATGCAATCAAAAGGAAAGATGCCCGACTAACTTGTCAAGCAAACTCCCTCTGATACCAACTGTCACAACCCGCATTTTCTCCGAATAAAGAATTATCAGAGTATGAGAAAACACACGTCATGAAGCCACGTCGAGCAGGGGATAACTGCTGATGCTGAGGCAAAAACTATCTACTTTACTTTATGAAAATTCATAAGTTAAATGATTAGAAATTAAGTTATATTTTAAAGGTCGTATCCCTCGGCTCAGTGGATAATCTAATCCACAGTTTAAAAACTATACTTATACGTAGCGGAAAAAACTTTATTCAAGTTTGACATTCTAAAATAGTGCATAAGTGTCCCCAGAGGACAACTTATACAATGCAGGATCCTACATTTAATTTGTACTATATATAGGAAAACGATCTTTTTACGTTATTTGGAAAATAGTGTTTGAGTTTTATAAAACATGCTGATTATGACATACATATAGTAGGGTTAATAGGTTTGAAAGTAACTAGCAACCTAGCATAAAATATCCCAAGGGCAAGTAGACTAATCCCCAGAAAGGTAGCAGCAAAAAGATAACATATTTAGTATCAAGGTAAAACTACCAGTGGGCGCCAACAAACTGACAGGAACCCAATGACAAGTATGTATGTCTGTAATAAAGAAGCACAAAACTACCTCACAAGTCCAAGGAACTGATCTCTATAGTACGAGAGACCACCAGCAACAGCACAACACAACTAGCCGCCTAATCGGCTACTAACCAGAACCTGAGGCATTCAAAGAAGAAAAAAAATACCTCAGCAAGCAAAAACAAATAAGCTGTACGGAAACGTAAATCTAAATGATAAGCCAGAAGAGTAAGTAAACCGTAACAAGCACCACTGTCCAAGGCAAGACAAAAAGGAAAAGCACTATGTGCGAGGAAACAGCAACAACCCTGCCCAAAAATCCCGCAGAGTTTACAAGGCTACCATGTTCCCAAAACGTTGCAAGATAAAAGAAAAGGGTGGTCACGGCTAAATTACACAACACCACCCCCATTAAGAGCTTTAAACCACCACTACTAACCACAACCCACGATTCAGCCAATAGAAAAATATAGCCGACAAGGAATCTCAAAATAAAGGAATTCACTCGGGAGAGAAAATCAAGGTAAGGGAAAAGCGTTGAGATGGCTCAACACGGTATGGCGTTGAGTGAGCCCCACTCACTCAACGCCTAAACAGACTGCGTGTTGACTGAGACCTCACTCAACGCCAAAACAGCTACGACGTTGAGTAAGGTTCACTCACTCAACGCCTTCTGCAACCCTGGCTGTGGCATTGAGAGAGCTAACCACACTCAACGCCAAAATAGCCACAGCGTTGAGTGATGTTCACTCACTCAACGCCTTGGCACTTAGCCGCAAAAACTAACTATGGCGTTGAGTGAGTCCACCTCTCTCAACGCCAAAACAGTTTTGGCGTTGAGTGAGGTCGACTCGCTCAACGCCAAAATACTTGGCCGCAAAAGAACAGACCAAAAGGCTATGGTGTTGAGTGTGTGCACCACACTCAATGCTAAGCCCAAGCAGACCCAGGGTTGAGTGTGTGCACCACACTCAACGCAAAGTCCAAGCAGACCCGGCATTGAGTGTGTACACCACACTCAATGCTAAGTCCAAGCAGACCCGGCGTTGAGTGTGTGCACCACACTCAACGCCAAGTCCAAGCAGACCCGGCGTTGAGTGTGTGCTTCACACTAAACTCCAAGTCCAAGCAGGCCCGACGTTGAGTGTGTGCACCACACTCAACGCCAAGTCCAAGCAGACCCAGCATTGAGTGTGTGCACCACACTCAACGCTAAGTCCAAGCAGACCCGGCGTTGAGTGTGTGCACCACACTCAACGCCAAGTCCAAGAAGACCCTGCGCTAAGTGTGTGCACCACACTCAACGCGAAGTCCAAGCAGACCCGGCGTTCAGTGTGTGCATCACACTCAACGCCAAGTCCAAGCAGACCCGACATTGAGTGTGTGCACGACACTCAATGCCAAGTCCAAGCAGACCCGGCGTTTAGTGTGTGCACCACACTCAATACCAAGTTCAAGCAGACCCGACGTTGAGTGTGTGCACCACACTCAATGCCAAGTCCAAGAAGACCCGACATTGAGTGTGTGCACCACACTCAACGCCAAGTCCAAGCAGACCCAGCGTTGAGTGTGTAACGGCCTCCCCAGCACCATGCTCGCAAGGACGGCCGCCGGCACCCCCAGCACCACGCTCGAAAGGGTTCAGCCTAACCAGGTCTGTAGACCATGCACCCCAACCCCTCTCCCTCCACAGGCGGGTTGTTTGTGGCCGTAGCCCCCCTTAGATGAGTCAAACTCGATAGTCAAGCCCGCACTACGGGGACTTCCCAGGAGGTCACCCATCCCAGTACTACTCCAGCCCGAGTACGCTTAACTATGAAGTTCTTTCAACTCTCATCACCAATTGATCTGCAGCTCAATTGGTGATGAGAGTTGAAAGAACTTCATAGTTAAGCGTGCTCGGGCTGGAGTAGTACTGGGATGGGTGACCTCCTGGGAAGTCTCCGTAGTGCGGGCTTGACTATCGAGTTTGACTCATCTAAGGGGGGCTACGGCCACCAACAACCCGCCTGTGGAGGGAGAGGGGTTGGGGTGCATGGTCTGCAGACCTGGTTAGGCTGAACCCTTTCGAGCGTGGTGCTGGGGGTGCCGGCGGCCGTCCTTGCGAGCATGGTGCTGGGGAGGCCGTTACAGAGTGTGTGCACCACACTTAACGCCGAGCCCTGAAATCTCTAATGCTTGATCTAGCAAGCAACCTAACATACTATGCACAAAACTAGGGCTAGGATTAGGACTAGTAGAAATCACCAAAATGAAACTTCTACCTCCAGCCTACCACAACTGCTGCACAGGAAAACGACTCAACCCTTACTCAGCACGAGTACAAGGTCTCCTCTACTAACAGTTGGAAGAGAACAAAATAAAATAAAAAGAAAGGGCGGCTGCTAGGAGTACGAATGAACAGGAAACTCATATCAGGTATGCTGAACATAAACCGAAGCCGAGCAATGAGCAATGGTTTCTATCCTAGGGCTAATAGGGCAACAAGGAGACATACAAAAAAAATAACTACACGGCAAGGGCAAGAATACCACTTGCCTGAAATTTTCGGCGAAGCTTCGTCGGCCTCCCTTACTCTCACTCGGCACCAGTAGCAACAACACGTAAACCAGAAATCTAGAGCTTTAATAGCGGAAACGGATAAACCAAGAAATTTCGAGACCCCTAGAAACACCACGAAAATTGAATTTCTTACCGTAAGAATGAAGGTCTAGGCGAGAGCAATCCAAATCCACTTTCGGAATCGAATTCCGTCCACAAATGCTCCTGGAATCAGCGTCCGAAGGGGAGCAGGTTCGGCGGTTCCTCTGTTTTCTGCGAACAGGCGCTGCGGGTTCGGTTTCGGGAAGATGAACAGGAGAGGTTTACTCTTCTAAATCTAAACTATCATATATATAACACCTCTTAATACTAACTTAACTATTAATTAAAAAATAATATAATAATATATATTTATATACCTCGGAATTCGACGAAATTTGCATTGTAGCTAAATACCCATGCTACGAACGCAACGACGAAGTCGAAATTAACTTTAAACGAACAGAACTCGAGTTATACCAACCTGAAGCCAAAACACAAGCATCCCCCGAGAAGCCACATCGGGTCACCCAAAACGACCCGGCTTGCTAGGGAGATCTTGCCAATAGGCTACAAAATAGGCCACTCAGTTCTAAGGTGTTAAGACCACACTCCCCAGATGGCACAAGCCAAGAAAACGCGTCGACGTAACGCCAAACGAGACTTAAATAATCGCAGAAAAATCGGGGGCGTTACACCCAGGCACAAGTTATTTCGCCCGGGCGCGCAATATTTCGCCCGGGCGCCCGTTATTTTGCCCGAGCAAGCATTATTTTGTCAGGGCGGGTTTATATAGCCTGGGAGAGCATTATTTTCCCACGCGCACGCGTTATTTTGCCCGGGCTGGCATAAATTTTCCCGGACGCGCATTATTTCGCCCGGGCGACTTTTTTTCGTCCGCGAGTGCGTTATTTCGCTCAACGAGTGTGTTATTCTCCCTTGAGTGCGTTATTTCGCCATGGCGAGCGTTATTTTGCCCGGGTGCGCGTTAGTTCGCCCGAGCACGCTTTATTTCGCCCGGGCGCACGTTATTTCACCAGGGTGGGCGTTATTTCGCCCTAACGCGTGTTATTACGCCCCGACACGCATTTTATCACCAGGGCACGCATTATTTCGCCGGGGCCCGCGTAATTTCTCCCGGGCGCGCGTTATTTCGTTGGGGCCCGTGTTATTTCACCCTGGCACGCGTTATTTCGCCCGGGCATGGGTAATTTCCCCTAGGCGCACGTTATTTCGCCCGGGCGCACGTTATTTCGCCCGGGCGCGCGTTATTTTGCCCGGGAGCGCGTTATTTCGCCCGATCACACGTTATTTTTCCCGGGCGTGCGTAATTTCGCCTGGGCAGCGTTATTTCACACGAGCGCGTGATATTTCGCTGAGGCACGCATTATTTTCGCCTGGGCACGAGTTATTTCGCCCTGGCTCGCGTCATTTTGCCCGAGCGGGCGTTATTTTACCCGGGCGCGCGTTATTTTTCCCGGGAGCTCGTTATTTTACCCGGGAGCGCGTTATTACCCGGGAGCGCGTTATTACGCCCGGACGAGCGTTATTTCGCCCGGGCGCACGTTATTTTGCCCATGTACAAGTTATTTCGCCGGGCGCACGTTATTTCGCCCGGGCGCCCGTTATTTTGCCCGGGCAAGCCCTATTTTATCAGGGCGGGGGTTATTTAGCCCGGTAGAGCATTATTTTCGCACGGGCACGCATTATTTTGCCCAGGACGGCATAATTTTCCCGGACGCACGTTATTTCGCCCAAGCGACTTTTTTTCGCCCGCAAGTGCGTTATTTCGCCCAACGAGTGCGTTATTTGCCCGCGAGTGCGTTATTTCGCCAGGACGAGCGTTATTTTGCACGGGCGCGCGTTATTTCGCCCGGGCGCAGGTTATTTCTACCGGGTAGGCGTTATTTCGCCCGGGCGCACGTTATTACGGTCCGACGCGCGTTTTATCACGATGGCGCGCGTTATTTCGCCGAGGCCCGCGTTATTTCGCCCGAGCGCGCATTATTTCGCCCTAGTGCGTGTTATTTCTCCAGAGCGTACGTAATTTTGCCGGGGCGCGCGTTATTTTGCCCGGGAGCGCGTTATTTCGCCCGAGAACGCGTTATTTTTCACTGACACTCGTTATTTCTCCCCGGCGCGTATTATTTCGCACAAGCGCGTGTTATTTGCCCCGTCATGCATTATTTCACCGGGGCACGCGTTATTTTTCTCGGGAGCGCATTATTTTACCCGGGCGAGCGTTATTACGCCCGGGCACGCGTTATTTCGCCCAGGCGCACGTTATTTCCCCAGGCACAAGTTATTTCGCCCGAGAGCATGTTATTTTGCCTGGGCAAGCACTATTTCGTCAGGGCGGGGGTTATTTAGACTGGGAGAGCATTATTTTCGCACGGGCACGCTTTATTTTTTCTCCGGGCCGGCATAATTTTTCCCGGAAGAGCGTTATTTCGCCCGGGCGACTTTTTTTTCGCCCGCGAGTGCGAAATTTCGCCCAACGAGTGCGTTATTCGCCCGCAAGTGCGTTATTTCAACTGGGCGAGCGTTATTTTGCCCAGGTGCGCGTTATTTTGCCCGATCACGCATTATTTAACTCGGGCGCACGTTATTTCTCCAGGGCGGGCGTTATTTCGCCCGGGCGCGCGTTATTACGCCCCGACGCGCGTTTTATAACCAGGGCGCGCGTTATTTCACCGGGGCCCGAGTTATTTTGCCCTGGCGCGCGTTATTTTTCCCTGGCGCGTGTTATTTTGCCAGGCCGCGCGTAATTTCGCCTGGGCACGCGTTATTTCGCCCGAGCGCGTATTATTTTGCCTGAGCGTGCGTTATTTCGCCGGGGCGTGCGTTATTTCTCCTCAGCCGGCGTTATTTCGTCCGGTCACGCGTTTTTTTTCCCGGGCGCATGCAATTTCGCCCCGGTGCGCGTTATTTTTCCCCGGCACGGGTTATTTCCCCGTGCGCGCGTTATTTCTCCCGAGCGCGCTTTATTTTGCTAACACGCGAGTTAATTGCACGGGCGCGGATTATTTCGCCCGGGCACACGTTATTTCGCCCAGGCTCGCGTCGTTTTTCCCGAGCACGCGTTATTTCGCCCGGGCGCACGTTATTTCGCCCCGGCGCGCGTTATTTCGCCGGGGCTCGGATTATTTTGCCCAGGCGCACGTCATTTCGTAGGGGCACGTTATTTCGCCCGGGCGAGCGTTATTTCGCACGGGCGCACGTTATTTTGCCCAGGCGTGCGTTATTTCCCCTGGGCACGCGTTATTTCTCCCATGCACGCGTTATTTCCCCTGGGCGCACGTTATTTCGCCCGGGCGCGCGTTATTTCCCCTTGGCCCGCATTATTTCTCCCGGGCGCGCGTTATTTCACCCGGGCGCGCGTTCTTGTGCCCAGTCGTGCGTTATTTTGACTGGGGGCGTGTTATTTCGCTCTCGTGTGGGTTATTTCGCCCTCGCGTGCGTTATTTTGCCCGGGCCCTCTTTATTTCTCCTAGGCGCGTGTTATTTTGCCCGGGCGCGCGTTATTTCTCCTGTCTCGCATTATGTTGGGTACATTAGAAAATGTGTACCTGATTTGGAGAAGCCTCACCTAGCTCAATGATATACATCAAGGTGTATTTGATGTTATTTTGAGTTTATATGTGCAGGTAAAGTATGTGCTAGAATGCAGGAAAAATATTCTAAGTCCATATGTCGACACCTGAGGAAGCTGTGTCGACACTTCAGTAAGATTGTGTCGCCACTTGGAAATAGCTGTGTCGACACTTCAGAGAATTTGTGTCGACACCGGTAGGAAGTGTAGACACACAGAAGATTATAGTAGACATCAACTGTGTCGACACTGGGAGGCAGTGTCGACACACAGAGGCAGAGTCGACAACAACTGTGTCGACACCTGGAGGCAGTGTCGACACACACTATGTTCTGAGTCTGCATCAACTGTGTCGACACACAGGACTTGTGTCGACAAATAGCTGAGTCTAGACAAAGTTGATTGCTAATGAATGATGAAGTGTTTGTGTCGACACAAATAATCAGTGTCGACACATTCTCAAGATGTAGTATCAAGAAGCTGTGTCGACATCAAGACAGCTTTGTCGACATCACCAAAGGTTGTGTCGATACTTAAGTCACTTGTGTCGACACATATTGACAGATGGTCTCGACACTTTATGACAGACAGACTCGACACTTTGCTGACAGAGTCAAAGGCTCAAGAACTGTTTGAATACTTGACAGCTGTGTGTTACAACAGGTTTTCTGAAGCTGTCAGACTTGTCAGAAGTTAGTTATAAACCGGATCAGCCGGTTACCATAGATGAAGTCTATAAATAGATGGATTCATAAGAAGAAATATACACATAAGAAGGGACAAGTATTGTCACAACTAACACAATTAGAGATTGATCTCTGATCAAGAAAGTACAAGTAACAAAGGAGAAGATCTTCGTGAGAAGATCTAAGAAGACGTTCTGAATTAGTTTACTATTCAGATTCTGTCTAAGTGGAATTCAATCAAGAATTCAGAAGTATCTTCAAGAGGTTTGGATAGAGAGAGATCCAGCTATTTGAAGACAAGGAGGAGACATTCACAGATCTCTCAAGAAGCAGATACTGAACTAATCTGTCAAGAAGATTCAGATCTATTTTTGAAGTCTAAGAAGGAAGCTGCCAGTCAGTTTTATTCAAAGGAAATCAACCCAACTAAGTTCAGATTCAAGAAGCTTTGAAGAAAGCTAAGATCAAGTTGATTTAAGCCATCAGCCTCTTCAAGAAGCTGATCAAGAAAGTTCTTATCCCTTCTCTCTCAACAGGGGTAAGAGATTACAAAATTCCTTATCAAATTCTGTAGGATCTATTCATAGATCTGAGTTGTAAGCCTATTTTATAAAGGCTGAGTGTAGGAGATTTATTCTCTAAGTGGTAGGGCTGTTTATGCCTGAGTTGTAGGAGAAGGTATTCTCTGAGCTGTAGGCCTTGTGGCAAGTCTGAGGTAGGGCTGTTTATGCATGAGTTGTAGGAGAAGGTATTCTCTGAGTTGTAGGCCTTGTGGCAAGGCTGAGGTAGGGCTTGTTAGCCTGAGTTATTGGAATCCTTCTGGATTCTGAGCTGTAGGATCTGAGGATCTAAGTTAAAGGAAGAAGTTAGGCCGACTCTAGCATACTGCTAGATAGGTTAAGGGGGAATGTGGATGTACCCAAACATTGGGGAAACCACTATAAATCTGTTTGCAATCTGTGATGTGTGTATGATTGTGATTGCTGTGCTGTGTTAGCTATAGAAATATCTGATTTATTCAAAGAACTGTAGTTATATTCTGCCTTAAGTTAAATCAAGGAAAAGCACCTATTCACCCCCCCTCTAGGTGTTTAGGTAGTCTTGAAAGTAAAACTATCAAGTGGTATCAGAGGGAGGTTGCTCAAAGAAAGACTTAACAGTCTGAGTTAGATTCCTAAGGCAGAATCAAGAATCAAGAAAATGGGTTCTGGAGAGCATAGAGAAAAGTCAGTGGCCTTAAGGTTTAAGCTACTATAAAGAGCAGGAGGATGTCTCCATCACCTCCTAAGGAAGTTGCTGAAGTTATCTCAGAAAATTCAGACAATCAGAACTTAAATAGCAGTGATTCAAATGCAGATTTTGCTGCCTTTACAAGGCAGTTTCAGAGATTCTAGAAGAAGAAGAAGTGGAAGTCAGGGCCCTCAACATCATAGCCAGTTGATGACTATTATCAAAAGAGAAAATCATCAATAAAGGAAAAGAGCGGGTCTAAGCCCAGTAAAGCTACAACATCAAAAATTGTTTGATATTGCTGCAATAGGCCAGGACATATGGTGGCTGAGTGTCCAGAAAAGAGGAAGGAGTCAGCAGAAAGAAAGAAGACTCAACAAAAGGGCAAGAAGGAGAAATCCTTTGTTGCTAAGAAGGAGAAGAGTCTTACAGATCAATCCTCCTTAGAGTCAGAATCTAAAGCTGAAGCATACATTGGACTGTATGCAGCTAGTGAAGAATATGAGTTTATGCAATTGCTGGACTCCATCAATGAACAAGAAGACCATCAGTGTATGGGACTGATGGCTGAATCCGAAGACAAAAAGTGCCAGGATCAGCCTGGTCCCAGTAAGGTACAAAGTAATTCTAGAATTTCTGATTACAATACTGGTTCAGAGTCAAATTCATCTTCATCAAGTGATGAGGATGGATTAGAATCTGAAAGGAGATATTCATCAGTTGATAGATGAATATGGGGACTTATTGCAGGCATTAAGAAAAGCAAAAACCTGGCCAAAAATCAGGCTAAGGAAATTGTATATCTTTAGATGACTGCATCTGGTTTAGAGAAAGAATTGGATCAACAAATGAATGAGGTTGCCAAGATGAAAACTATTACTATTATTCAGATGGGTACAATCACATATAAAAATGATCTAATTAAAAGTCTGGAAGTCAGACTTCAAGTAGAGAAAGATTTGGTGGCTAGTTACTCTAAGCCAAAATTAGTCATACCCTTAATAGATGAGTTTGTGGCTCAAAAGGGTAAGGCTGGAATAGGCTATAAAGGTAACACCAGGGCTGCCCATTTCAAGAGAAAGGGCAAAGCCTCTGTTCAGTCATTGAACTTTAAAGTCCCTGTAGTTTTTAGAAAGGTGCATGAGCCTTCTAACAAGTATGATCTTGAAAACATTCATGGTCATAATAAGACTGATGTTCTAAATAACAAGGGTATTAATGTCAATAAGTCAGCCCATGTTCATAAACCCCATGGTTATAAGAAATAAGTGGGTGTAGCTGTAGTAGCACCAGTACAGAACAGAAATTCTTCTGTCAAAAATGTATCTAAACCAAGATACAATAAGTATGAATGCTAGTGTTGTGGCAAGACAGGCCATTTTGCCTTAGACTACTGACATAACATAAGTGTCAGGAAGAACAACAGTCTACAAGTTAGAAGAGCTGCTGGTAGTTTTGATATGAATGGTGCTAACTTGAACAAAGAACCAAAGACTTACTTGGGTTCTAAGGGAAAGTAATTCTGTATTGCAGGAAAGTCCAAGTTGCCATGCCCCTATATGGTACTTGGACAGTGGATGTTCCAGGCACATGACTGGAACAAAGGGGTTACTGAAGGAGTTCATATCTATCAAGGATGGGCCTAAAGTAATCTTTGGTGGATTTAAAAGAGGAATCATCAAAGGATTTGGTAACATCTCTTCCAACAAAATTACCATCACTCAAGTGGCTTATGTAAAAGGTTTGAAACACAACCTGATAAGCATAAGTAAGCTGAGTGATCTAAGATATGACATTTCATTTATTAAGAATGGATGTCATATCAAAAGGTCAAGTGATCAAAAGATCATTTTGACAGGATATAGAAAGAGAAATGTTTATTGTCTTGATTTTGGGTGTGAGAACAAAGGTTCTCCTATTTGTCTTGTAGCTGATGAGAAAGCATCTCATTGTGTCAAATGGCATAAGAGCCTGGCTCATCTTAACTATAAGACAATTGGCCAACTCTTTAGTAAAGAGTAGTGAGGAATGGTCCTCAAGTTAAGTGTATAAAGGAAGGGATATGTTCAGCTTGTCAAAAGGGCAAGCAGACAAAATCCTCCTTTCATAGCCTTGAAAACAAGGATTCAGTGAGGTGTCTATACCTCTTACATATGGATCTTTTTGGTCCTATGCCAGTTCATAGTCTAGGTAGGAAGGTCTACACTTTTGTGGTTGTAGATGACTATTCTAGATATTCCTGGGTGTTCTTTCTAAGACAGAAATCTGAAACCCCAAGTGTTTTACATAGTTTTGTCAGACAAATTCAGAATGAACTGGACAGTACAGTGGTCAAAATCAGAAGTGACCATGGCACTGAATTTCAATCTGAAAGTATGACAAGATTGTGTGAAGTGTTTGGGATTTTTCAAGAATTCTCCTCACCTAGAACACCTCAGCAAAATGGTATTTCTGAAAGAAAGAATATGACATTGATTGAAGCTGGTAGAACTCTATTGAGTGACACTTCTCTCCCAGAATATTTCTGGGCTGAGACAGTAAATACACTACATGTCATGTGCTCAATAGGGCTTCTATCACCAAGTACCACAACAAGACTCCCTATGAGATTATGAAAGGTAGAAAACCAAATCTATCCTATTTTAGAATCTATGGTTGCAAGTGTTATATCCTTAACAATGACAAGTCTTATTTAACTAAGTTTGCTGCCAAATCCCAAGATGGGATATTTGTTGGGTACAACAACAATAGTAAGGCTTATAGAGTCTACAACTTGATTACTCAGGTTGCAGAAGAATCTATAGATGTTGTATTTGATGAAACAATATAAATCAACAGTTAGTTGCCTTGTAGTTCATGCAGTCCAACAGGTATAAGCAACAGGATGGACAAGCTTTCCATTGCAGAAGGCTCAACTGCAGATGAAGTATTGGAAAATGATGGCTACTGTCCAGGGGGAGTACAAGACTCTCTAGAAGCTGATGACAACCAAGAGGTGCAGCATAATGAAGAAACTGGAGGTGTTCAGCCAGAAGAAATTTTACCTAACGCTGTAAGACATCTAAAGGATCATCTAGCAAATCAGATAATTGGTGATCCAAGACATGGAGTGCAAACAAGAAGTAGAAATCTGAATGCAGTCCTGCACTCAAGTTTTCTATCTGAACTAGAGCCAAAGAAATTTGAAGAAGCTATCCAAGACCAACACTGGATTAATGCTATGCAAGAGGAGCTTAATCAGTTTAGAAGATGCAAGGTCTGGGAGTTGGTTCCTAAACCAAAAGACCACAACATCATTGCTATAAAGTGGATTTTTAGGAACAAGTTGGATGAGAATGGAGTTATTGTGAAGAATAAAGCAAGATTGGTTGCAAAAGGATACATGCAGGAAGAGGGAATAGACTTTGATCAAACATTTGCCCCAGTAGCAAGACTGGAAGCAATCAGAATATTCCTTGCCTATGCAGCATATCAAGGCTTCAAGGTATATCAAATGGATGTGAAATCATCATTTCTGAATGGTGATCTAAAAGAAGAAGTTTATGTAGAGCAGCCATCAGGTTTTGTAGATTCTCTTAAACCTGGTTATGTCTATAGACTTAGGAAAGCATTGTATGGGTTAAAGCAAGCCCCAAGGACTTGGTATGAAACCCTATCTACTTTCCTTATTGAGAACAAATTCTCAAGAGGTAAAATAGACAAAACTCTATTCCAAAGGGAATTTAAAGGGAAGATAATCTTAGTTCAGATCTATGTAGATGACATAATCTTTGGGTCTACAGAGAACAACCTTTTCAATAAGTTTGCCTAACTAATGCAAGAGAAGTTTGAAATGAGCAGTATGGGGGAACTTAAATTCTTCTTGGGACTCCAAGTAAGACAGACTGATGATGGATTGTCCATATCCCAATCTAAGTTCACCAAGGAGTTAATTAAGAAGTATGGTATGGAATCATCCTCCACCATGAGAACTCCTATGGGAACAAGTATGTCTATATGCAAAGATGATGCAGGTAAACATGTAGATGAGTCTTTGTATAGAGAATAATTGGCTCTCTATTATATCTAACTGCTAGTAGACCAGACATTATGTATGCAACATGTGTCTGTGCTAGGTACCAAGCATGCCCTAAAGAATCACATTATACTACAGTCAAGAGGATTTTGAGATATCTAAAGGTCACACCTAATCTAGGCCTTTGGTACCCTAAGAATGGAGATTTTCTACTAACAGGTTATTCAGATGCAGATTTTGCATGCTGTAAAGAAGATAGAAAAAGTACTAATGGTACATGATATCCACAGCTGAGTCTGAATATGTGGCCAGCAGGAAGTTGCTGTGCACAACAGTTGTGGATTCAACATCAGCTAAGGGACTATGGTATTCAAGTAAGTAGAACACCTTTATTGTGTGATTCTAAAAGTGCCATCTCTATTGCAAACAATCTTGTTTCATATAGTAGGACTAAGCATATAGAGATAAAATACTATTTTCTTAGAGAACATGTAGAAATAGAAGACATCTCATTAGAATTTGTTAAAACTGATTTTCAAATTGCAGATGTATTTACTAGGCTTCTGGATGAAACTAAATTACATAAATATAAAATTGAATTAGGAATGCTGACCATATGTTAGTTTACCAAAAATTGGCTAAGTAAAATGGTGTCGACACATTCAGTGATAAGGTGTCGACACAGAAAAGATATGTCGACAATTCAGTAAAATTGTGTCGACACAGAGAAAATGTTTTGACACCTAAGGGACAAAGAGTCGACACATCCAGAAATGTAGTGTCGACACAACAAGAGTAATGGTGTCGACACTTACAGATTTTGTGTCGACACTTATAATAAGAGTCAACATAGAATTTCTGATGAACTACTTAGTATCTCATGTGTCGACATATCATCAATTGGTGTCGACACATAGTAGTCAGCTCCGTGGTCGAGACATTAGAAGTTTGTGTCGACACATTCCAACTGTGTCGACACTTTTAGACAGTTTTTGCCCGCCTTTTGATCTTCTTTGATTAGAAAGATATAAACAGGTCAAGAACTTATTCTGTCGACATGCTCACCAGGGTTTCGAGACAAAAACCATGTGTCGATAATCTCTCTCCTCTCCAATCAAGCTTTCTCTTCATTCCAATGTCGCCCAAGGTTGAAGACAACGTCAATGAAGGATATCAGTTGGTTAGGCATGCATTCAACGATGCCGAATCGGAGATCAAACAGGTCATTTCTCTTCTTGCAGACAATGGATTAGAATATCTTGTCTCTGAACCTAGTAAGATATGGAAGAACGAAGTATTCGAGTTCTATACTGCTGCATCAATGGACTCATCGGGATTGAAGATCAAATCCTCTGTATATGGAGAAAGAGTCAAGCTGTCTCAAAAGAGGTTGAGCAAGATTCTCCATCTTCCTAGAATACAAGATGAGGAAGAGGTACCTGCCTCAAGGACCAGGGAGGCGCTTCAATGGTGTGGATTAGATCCAACCATAAAGATAGGATCTGCCATCAACAGGAAGGGCATGAATCCTCAGGGGAAATTCCTGTCTGAAATAATAGGAAAAGTGATCTTAAGCAAACCAGGTGGCCATAATAGGATATCGGCCTATATGTTCAGCCTGATGACTAAGGTGATCTTTAAGATTAAAACAAATTTGTCTATTGTACTGTTTGATAAGATTAAAGAAGGAATCAAGAAGCCAAACTTGGCTAGGATCATGAGTCTGTACCTGGCTGGAATGATTCCAAAGGTAATGCAACAGATTCCTGAATTAAAGATAAACCACATGAGGAGAATGGACATGAGGTTATTCTCAATATGGAATAGAGTTCTTTCAAAAAAGATGCCTGAGCATGGTCATGAAGATGCACAAGAACAGGAAGAGCAAGTAAGAGCACAAGTTCAGGATCTGACTGTGACTACCAAAGTCCAGGAAGAGACTATAATTGCACAAGTGCAGGGGGAGCTGGAAAGTATACAAGTCCAGGACAATGCTGAGAATGCACATTTGCAGGGGGAGCCAGAGTCTGAACAGGTACAAGAGGAAGAAAGAATCAATTTATCAGAGGACATTATTTCTCAAGCTGATCTAGATATTTCTGGAGTTGCTGCTGCTGCTGAGAAAGTACTATCTCCTGCTCTCACACAACAAGAATTCACTCTTGAAGAGCTGTTTCCTGATATTGGAGGAGAAACAGATAAAATGGAGACCCTAAGATTTTAGGTGGAGCAGGTTGATATAGAGGAAGAGCAATATGTAGCTGAAAAAGAAATTTCTTCCACTCCTCATGAGAGGGTTAATATTGATAGTTCTTCAGAATCTGAGCAAGAAGAAGTTAGGGAGGCAAAGAAAAGAAAACTTATGGTTTTCAAAAGGAGAAGTCAAAGCTATAAGTAGGCTTTACAAGCTACTTCTTCCCAACCAGCACCTGCAATTGATTACAACAAACTTATGGTGGATTTACAAGTCAAAATGGATGAGCAAGGATTGCTTCTAGAAAAATATGTGGATGAAAGCCAAAAGGCTCTTCAATTTGATCTGGCACAAGAGATTAAATCTATAAGATTTGAAGTTAATCAGAATAAAAGAGAGATGACAGATTGCTTCCACAAGGGAGGCAATGCTGTGGTATTTCTTGCAAAGCAACAAGCAGACATAAAGATGCAAGTGGATGAGATGGCTGTTAAACAAGACTATGTCCTTGAGAATCAAATAAGAATGAATGAAAATATGACTAAATCACATAATGTGATGGTCACTGAGTTCACAAACACTGTTGTTGCAATGACTGCTGCAAGGGCTAAAGAAAAAGAAGAATATGATCAGAAGCTACAAGCTGCCCTAGATGCAGTTAAAACTGCCATCACTTCATCTTAGAAGTTGATTAGTGACAAGCTTCAAAAATTAAAGCCATTCTTTAAAGATGGAATACTCTATCTGGATGGACAAATCAGATTTTAGAAAGATGACTTGAGAGAGCATGTGGCTAGAGAAGTCATAAAATGGGGAGAGGGTGTTAGTCTATGTTGGGTCTGATCATGGCAAATGGGTAACTAACAGCATAAGAGCCACTCTTGGATATCCACCCTTGTGTGATGATGATAATATGGCTGAGTCAGGGGTACAACCAATTCTACTTGAAGGTAATCAACCTGAGGTTGCCCAAGTTATTTACACCTCCTACAAATCTTGAGATGATACATGAACAGGTTAAGTCAATATACAGCCCTCCACAACCAATTACAAATGTGATTATTGAAAAGGTTGATATGCCAGATACTGTTATCAAAGCTCAGCAAGATGCTCTATTATCAAAGAAAAGATTTAGAGAGCAAGCAAAATTAAAGCCAGACTTTGAGCAGTGGAGCCCTACTTCAAGGAATATCATTTTAACTGCATGGAAGGCTGTAAAAGATCAAGTACATGAAAGGGGTAAATGGTACAATGAGCAAGAATGACAAAAGTATGAAGCCAGACAAGAAGCCATAGTTCAACACAGGAGAAAGGCTAAGATGGGGAAGCTACCTCCTGATACTCAGGAACCTAGCAAGTATTTCCCCAAGCCCTTTCATTATTTTGAAAGAGAAAGGATCAAGGCTAAAGCATAGAAAAAAGTTGATTTGAAAGGCAAGAAGCCCATGGAAGATACAGAACCTCCTGCTTAGGCTCAGATAATATCTGGAAAAGGGATAGTCATCAAGGAGCCTGCCCAGCCTTAGTCTTAGTTTTACTAGTTTTTGTTCAAGAACTATGTAATTGTTAGTTTGTTAAAAAAAATCAATGTAAACATTTTGTAACAAACTTTTTGAGTTAATATACAAAACATTGTTCTGTGATCATTTACTTTTACATCTTTATTCTGTGATGTAACTATGATATGTGTTTTGTTTATAAAGTACCCTGTCATATAATGTTTATGTACATCATCTTGTGTATTTTCTAAGTGGTGTATATCATTGGCTAAAGGGTTATGACTTTTCCAAATAGGGGGAGATTGTTGGGTACATTGGAAAATATGTACCTGATTTAGAGAAGGCTCACTTAGCTCAATGATATACATCAAGGTGTATTTGATGTTATTTTGAGTTTATATGAGCTGGTTAAGTATGTGCTAGAATGCAGGAAAAATATTCTAAGTCCATATGTCGACACCTGAGGAAGCTGTGTCGACACTTCAGTAAGATTGTGTTGACACTTGGAAATAGTTATGTCGACACTTAAGAGAATTTGTGTCGACACCGGGAGGCAGTGTCGACACACAGAGGCAGAGTCGACAACAACTGTGTCGAAACCTTTAGGCAGTGTCAACACACACTATTTTCTGAGTCTACATCAACTATGTGTTGTCGACACACAGCTGAGTCTAGACCAAGTTGATTGCTGATGAATGGTGAAGTGTTTGTGTCGACACATTCTCAAGATGCAGTATCAAGAAGCTGTGTTGACATAAAGGTATCTTTGTCGACATCAAGAAGCTTATGTTTATGCCTGACAGACAGACTCGACGCTATACAGGTCAGAAGTTTGAAGTTGACAGCTGATTCTCTGAGCTTGTAGGTTAGTTATAAACCATTGAAGTCATATAAATAATGGCAAGAAGATGGACACAAAAGAAGGGACAAGTAGGTGTAATTAGAGATTGATCCTTGATCAAGAAAGTACTGCTTATGCCTGAGTTGTAGAGGTTTGGATAGAAGGTATTCTCTGAGCAGATACTGAACTAATCTGTCAAGAAGATTCAGATCTTGTGAAGGAAGCAATTCAAAGGAAATCAACCCAACTGAGAAGCTAGAAAGGTTGATTTCAACATCAGCCTCTTCAAGAATCTGAGCCTGAGTTGTAGGATCTATTCATAGATCTTTTTAAGCCTATTTTTATCGGCGTGAGTGTAGGAGATTTATTTCCTGAGTGGTAGGGCTGTTTATGCCTGAGTTTGTAGGAGAAGGTATTTCTCTGAGCTGTAGGCCTTTGGGTTAAAGGAAGAAGTTAGGCTTGTCAGCCTGAGTTGTAGGAATCTTCTGGATTCTGAGCTGTAGATCTGAGGATCTGGGTTAAAGGAAGAAGTTAGGCTGCTAGATAGGTGAAGGGGGAAAGTGGATGTATCCAAACCTTTGGGAACCACTATAAATCTGTGTGCAATCTGTGATGTGTGTATGATTGTGATTGCTGTGCTGTGTTAGCTATAGAAATATTTGATTTATTCAAAGAACTGTAGTTATATTCTGCCTTAAGTTAAATCAAGGAAAAATACCTATTCACCCCCCTCTAGGTGTTTAGGTAGTCTTGAAAGTAAAACTATCATGTTATTTCGCCCGGGTGCTCGTTATTTGTCCCGGGCGCGTGTTATTTCGCCCGGGCACGCGTTATTTCACCGGGGCGAGAATTATTTCGCTTGGGCATGAATAATTTCGCCCGGGCACATGTTATTTCACCCTCGGGCAGGCTATTTCGCTTGTGTACACGTTATTTCGCCCTCGCGCAAGTTATTTCTCCCGGGCGCGTTTTATTTCGCACAAGCGTGCGTTAATTCGCCCGAGCGTGCGTTATTTCTCCCGGGCATACGTTATTTCGCCCCACCGCTTGTTATTTCGCCCAGGCACAAATTATTTCGCCCATGAGCGCGTTATTTTATTCGGGCGCGCGTTATTTTACCCGGGCGCGTGTTATTTCGGGCGGATGCGCGTTATTTTTCCCAGTTGCGCGTTATTTCGCTCGAGTGCAAGTTTTTTCACCCGCGAGTGCCTTATTTCGCACAATGTGCGTGAGTTCCCCCGGGCACGCGTTATTTCGCTCGCGCGCGCGTTATTTCGCCCGGGAGCGCATTATTTCGCCCAAGCCCGCGGGTTATTTCTCACGAGCGCGCGTTATTTCGCCCGAGCGCACTTCACTATCCCCAGGCGCGCGTTATTTCACTCGGGAAGCGCGTTATTTCGCAGGGCGCGCGTTATTTTGCCCGGGCGCGCGTCTTTTTCGCCCGGGCGCGAGTTATTTCGCTCGGCGCGCGTTATTTCGACCGAGCGCGCTTTATTTAACCCGGGCGCGCGTTATTTCTCCCGGGCGCGTGTTATTTTGCCCGGGTGTTCGTTTTTTTCGCCCGGCGAGGCGCGTTATTTTAGTCGGGGCGCGTTATTTCGCTAAGGCGTGAGTTATGTCTCCCGAGCGCGCGTTATTCCGCCTGAGCGCCCGACATTTACACCGGGCAAGCATTATTTCGTCGGGGCGGGTTTTATTTAGCCCGAGAGAGCATTATTTTCGCACGGGCATATGTTATTCTTCTCGGGGCGGCGTTATTTTTTCAAGGTGCGCGTTATTTTTCCTGGGTCTACGTTATTTCGCCTGGGCGCGCGTTATTTTGTCCGCGCGCGTGTTTTTTCACCTCGCAAGTGCCTTAATTCGCCCAACGCACGTTATTTCGCCAAAGCAAGCATTATTTCCCCGGGGTGGGGGTTATTTATCCCGGGTTGGGGGTTATTTTGCCCGGGCAAGCGTTATTTCGCCCGGGCGTGCGTTATTTTGTATTGGAACGGGTTATTTCTCTCGGGCACGCGTTATTTCGCCCGCACGTACGTTATTTTGCGCAGGCGGGCATTATTTCACCTAGGCGTGCGTTATTTTGCACGGGCGCGAGTAATTTCTCCTGAGCAAAATAACGCCCAAGCGTGCGTTATTTCGCCCGGGCTAGCGTTATTTCGACCGGGCGAGCGTTATTTCGCTCGGGCGCGCGTTATTTTGCCGGGGCACACGTTTTTTGGCACGGGCGGGAGTTACTTGGCCCGGGCATGCGTTATTTGGCTCGGGCGCGCGTTCTTTCGCCCAGGCAGGCATTATTCTGGCCGGGCGCGTGTTTTTTCGCCCGAGCACACGTTATTTCGCGCGGGCGCGCGTTATTTCGACTTGGCGCTTGTTATTTCGCCAGTGTGTGCAATTTTTGCCCGAGCGCGCGTTATTTCGCTCGGGCGCGTTATTTTGCCCGGGGGCACGTTATTTCGCCAGGGCGCGCGTTATTTCGCCAGGGGGAGCGTTTTTTCTCCCGGGGGCGTGTTATTTTGGTCGGGCGCGCGTTATTTCGCCAGTGCGCGCATTATTTCGCCCGGGCGGGCGCAATTTCGCCCGGGCGGGCGTTATTTCGCCCGAGCGAGCGTTGTTTCAACCGAGCACTTGTTATTTTGCCCGGGCGCTCGTTCTTTCGCCTGGGCGCGCGTTATTTTGCCCGGGGGTACGTTATTTGTCCCGGGCATGAGTTATTTCGCCCGGGCAAGAGTTATCTAGCCCGGGGGCGCGTTTCTTCGCCCGTGCGCACTTTTCTTCGCCCGGGCGAGCGTTCCTTCGCCCGGGCGCGCGTTCCTTCGCCCGGGCGCGGTTCCTTCGCCCGGGCGCGTTCCTTCGCCGGCGCGCGTTCTTCGCCCGTCGCGCGTTCCTTCACCCGGGCGCGCGTTCCATCGCCCGGGCGCGCGTTCCTTCGCCCGGGTGCGCGTTCCTTCGCCCGGGCGCGTGTTCCTTCGCCGGGGGGGGGGGGGGGGGGGGCGTTACTTTGCCCGGGGGCGCATTATATCTCCCGGGCGCGCGTTATTTCGCTCGAGAGCGCGTTATTTCGCCCTGGCGCACGTTATTTCGCCCGAAGCACGTTCCTTCGCCCGGGCGCGCGTTCCGTCGCCTGGGCGCGCGTTCCTTCGTTGGGGGGCGCGTTACTTTCGCCCGAGGGCGCGTTATTTCTCCCAGGAGCGTGTTATTTCGCCCGAGCACGCGTTATTTCGCCCGGGCGCACGTTATTTCGCCCGGGCGCGCGTTAGTTCGGCCGGACTCGTGTTATTTCTCCCAGGCGCGCGTTAGTTCGGCCGGGCGCGCGTTATTTCTCCCGGGCGCGCGTTCTTTCGCCCGGGCGCGCGTTATTTTGCCCGGGCGAAACATATTTGGCCCCAGCGGGACGAGAGTATAGCCCCCCGCACGCCGTTACTCGCCTCTCTTCCCCACCCCTCTTTTCCCTGGGCCCGCTACTTCGCCCCGCGTTTTTTTGCCGGGGCACCGTTACTTTTGCCTGCGCGCCATTTCTCCTCCGTGTTACCTCCCCCCTTTATTTCCCCGCTCTATTTCGCCCGGCGCATAGTTCTTTCCCCGCGCGCGTCCCCCCCGGTTAGCCCCGGCCTATTATACGCCAACCAACATACATTTCCCCCCGGCGCAAGTTATTTACCCCCTTATTTGTCCCCCAGCACGAAAATATCTAGCTCGGGCGCACGTTATTCGCCCGTGCTCGCTTATCTTTTCGCCCTGCGCGCGTTCCTTCCGGGCA